>CAUYUJ010016251.1:47370-132370 GCA_963575745.1 Prorocentrum cordatum
TCCTCCTCCTCCTCCTCCTCCTCCTCCTCCTCCTCCTCCTCCTCCTCCTCCCCCTCCCCCTGCCCCCCTTTGTGTGCGCCCTCAGCTTTCGGGCTAGCCCCAGTGTCCTCCCAGACGGCCCCAGAAAGCCCCGGGGCAGGCCTCGGGGTTCATCTCGGGGCATGTCGTCAAGGAAGAAAACACCACCTGGACCAGACAACTGGCGTCTATTAAACGGCCCTTGGCGTTTACTAAACATCCCTGCCCTGCTCGATTCCTTCATTGGACGCGTTTACTTAAGGCTTCGCGTGTCGGGGTGGTTATTATCGGGGTGGAGCGTCTGCCCTCTATGGCTTGCGTCTGGATTTCGAACCGCGCTCCCGGGGCCTTTGGGCATGTAGCGCGCCGATCTCCAAGAACGCCTGGAGATCTTGGGCCTACAGAGCCGCTCGATCACACAACCCTTCGGTGCGGAGGGTTCGAGGGGGACGGATGCCGCGCTGCGCTCCTCGCAGCACGGTGACAGACAGCTTCAGGCGCACAGTCTAAATTGCTGAACTGCTGGTCAGGTGATTCCTCATTCATTCGGCTCCTGGACCGATCTGCGGCAACCAGCGTCATGGCGCTCCGTCCGCCATTGAGAAGTCATGCTGCGTTTCGAGGGCCTGGTGGCCACCATCCGTGGTGGCCAGAGCACTGCAGCCAGCTTCGCTGTCCGAGAATGCGACTTATGAGTGGCGTCGATCGGTGAGAAACACAGCCTGCGCCAGTTGCTCCTGCTTCCCGAGGAACATGGGGATCGGGGGGGAGATGGCAGTTGGGGGAGAGAAGACGGATGGGGAAGAAGAGGTGAGGAGAGGGCCCCTCTTCTCCCCCCTTCGTCCCTCCTTCTTCCCCTTCTTCCTCCTCAGAGGAGTGGGGGAGGGGATGCAGATGGATTCAGAAAGAATATCCCGAAGAGGGCGAGTGGATGAGGCGGAAGAGGAGAGGGAGGTTCAGGGGTGAGAGGGATGCTCAGGGGGAGGACGAGGGGGAGTTGGAGGAGGATGATGATGAGGAGGAGGCGGAGGAATCAGGGATCAGGGATCAGGAAACATAACGTAGAACAGTTGCGAAACAACACCCAAACGCAACTGCATCACTTCAGGCCTTGTGCCTTGGGCTGGAGGCCTCGAAGGAAACGATCACTATGCTCTCTGCGAGTTCTGGTGTTAAGCACAGGGCAACAAGCCTTATCAAGGGATCTCAGCTGATCCGTGTCAATTGCACCGCACTTTTTTCAAAACCAAGTCTGCACACTCGGAGAACAGATCATGCTACGCGAAACGTCAACCCATCCACCACCAACATGCACTTTACAACCCATGGGGGGGGGGGGGCGAGACAGCACATCAGAAATACTGTGAGGGGCATGCCATTCCGACTGAAGCCAAAGGGTCCGAGCCGCTTTGCTCGAAGACGAGAAGCAACGCGAGCACCGCCCGCCTGTGTGGTCGAGCATGTGCGCGGAGGTGAAGCGGGCAATTCTAGACGCTTCGCGTATCCCCACCAGCCCGTCCAGAAATGAGTCCCAGGGGAGTGGAGGTTATGAGGGAAGCGGGGGAGCATGCAGAAGAACAGAGGGCGGGGTGAGCCGCCATATACCCCAAGAGGGGGAGGATGTAGGAGGAGCCGTCGTCGTCGGAGTAGGAGGAGGAAGAGGAGGAGCAGGAGGAGGAGCAGGAGGAGGAGGAGGAGGAGGAGATAAGGAGGAGGAGATGGAGGACTGCGAGGACGAGGAGGACGAGAAGGAGGAAAAGGAAAAGGAGGAGGAGGAGGAGGAGGAGGAGGAGGAGGGGGAGGGGGAGGAGGGAGGAGGAAGAAAAAGAGGAGGAGGAGGAGGACAATGGCGAGCTTGGAGGCCTCTTGGGCCGTCTTTGGAGCCTCTTGGCGGTCCCGGGGGCCTCTTGCGTATCTCGGGGAGCCTCTTGTGGCCTCTTGGGGGTCTCTTGGGGGCCTCTTGGAGGCCTCTTGGGGGCCTCTTGGGGCCTCTTGGGGCTCTCTTGGGGCGCTCTTGGGGCGCTCTTGGGAGCTTTCGAGGCGCTCTTGGGGCCATCTTGGAGGAGATCTATCAAAGAAGGGGGGGTCCTCAATTAGCGCTGCCCCTCTAGAGTGCCTCGAATCGCTTCTTGGGCCCTTCTTGAGGCCAAAATCTTTCCAAAACCTAGGTAAAATCAATGTTTTGTGTTTTCTCGCCTTTTCGCTCTTGGAGCCGTCTTGGGCCGTCTTGGGAGCCTCTTGGGCCTCTTGGAGGTCTCTTGGGAGCCTTTTGGAGGCCTCTTGGGCGCCTCTTGGGGCCTCTTGGGGCGCTCTTGGGGCGCTCTTGGGGCGCTCTTGGGAGCCTTCGGGGCGCTCTTGGGGCCATCTTGGAGGAGATCGATCAAAGAAGAGGGGGTCCCCAATTAGCGTTGCCCCTCTAGAGTGCCTCGAGTCGCCTCTTGGGCCCCCCAAGAGGCCAAAATCCTTCCAAAACCTAGGTAAAATCATTGTTTGTTGCTTTCTCGCCTTTTCGCTCTTGGAGCCGTCTTGGGCCATCTTGAACTCTCTTGGGGCCTCTTGGGGGTCTCTTGGCAGCCTCTTAGAGGCTTCTTGGGGGCCTCTTGGGGTCTCTCGGGGCCCTCTTGGGGCGCTCTTGGGGCGCTCTTGGGAGCCTTCGGGGCGCTCTTGGGGCCATCTTGGAGGAGATCTATCAAAGAAGGGGGGAGCTCCAATTAGGGTTGCCCCTCTAGAGTGCCTCGAAGCGCCTCTTGGGCCCCCCCAAGAGGCCAAAATCCTTCCAAAACCTAAGGAAAATCAATGTTTTTTGCTTTCTCGCTTTTTCGCTCTTGGAGCCGTCTTGAGCCATCTTGGGCGTCCCTGACACCTCGCGAGACGCCTCGTCCAGGTCAGTGGGGAGGGGTAAGGGGAGGGGTAAACCCCTCCCCGAAGGGAAAGAAGGGGGGTTGGCAGAGGAAACGCTCTAGACCACCTACGCCCTAAAGGGCTGGTGGGATTGCTGCTGCCGACGGCGGCCAGAGGGCAGGGTGAGGATGGGGGGGAGGAGAAGGAAGGACGTCGGGATCAGCACATGGGGCGGATTGCGAGACGGGACGCTCAGGACCAGCTGTGGCCGCCACGGCTCCCAGGCGAGCTCTCACACGCCCTGTTCTCACAAGACACGCCTTCATTTTTGTTTCCGCAGCACGCTTCCTCTGATGGTCAGGCATTCGATACATTTCAGCGGTCTCCTCTGCAGTGACATCCGCCACCGCGTTCCCAAGGTCCATGTGTTCGGGGATCTGCTTGCGGAGGAACTTGTGGGGCTCCAGGTGTGATGGGACCCAGACGACGGCGATGAAACTGGGATCTTGATCCTTGAGGAGAACGTGCCCTCCAGATAGGCCAAAGACTACCAGACGGGTCCACACAAGCCTTTGCCCACCAAGCTCGTACGACAGCTTCGTTACCAGAACAATGATTTAGGACACCCTGACTAAAACGAACAGCTACTTCTAATCCTCGGGGTTCACCTTGTGGAGAGATCCAGCGACGCCTGATTCCAGAACTGGAGGCTCGAGCTTCTAAGGGTGGCCACTGCGAGCCAAATGCGACTAAGGTGTTCATTCTTAAGGAATTGAGCCCACCAGACGCATCCGCGAAGGCGAAACCAGGGGCGACCCACGCACCCACTCCTGAGCCCCCGGGCCCGCCAGGGCCCCCAGTAGGCCCCAAGACGTCCCAGGCCTCGACCTGTGGTGGTGGATCTACCCCGGTCCACGCCTTCGGAATGAGCCCTCGATGCCAGAAACACGGCATTGCCTCACCTTGGGCAAGCGCTAGTGTGTTCAGATCGCTGGGTTCCGCCAGGACAGCGTGAGTCGTGCCGCTGTCACAGAAGTAGCACCGATGGAGCCGCGTCTCGGGCTGGCGACGGCGCGTCAGGGGCACATGTCACACTCGATGAGCCTTCTTCCCTTCTCCTAGCCTGAGACGATGAGCCGCCGACGCAAATGTCGAGCAACACTTCGGCCAACTGGCGACCTGTGCGGACGGATTTAGAAGGAGGAGGAGGAGGATGGGGAAGAGCAGAAGGAGGGAGTGGAGCAGGAGGAAGTGGAGGAGGAGGAGGATGAAAAGGAGAAGGAGGAGGAAGAGGAGGAGAGGGAGGAGGAGGAGGAAAATGAGAAGGAGGAGGAGAAGGAAAAGGATGATGATGATGATGATGATGCTGATGATGATGCTGATGATGATGATGATGATGATGGTGATGGTGATGGTGATGATGATGATGATGCTGATGATGATGCTGATGGTGATGATGCTGATGATGATGCTGATGCTGATGATGATGCTTTTGCTGATGCTGATGCTGATGCTGATGATGCTGATGCTGATGCTGATGCTGATGCTGATGATGATGCTGCTGATGATGACGATTATGCTGCTGCTGCTGATGATGATGATGATGCTGATGATGATGATGATGATGATGATGATGATGATGATGATGATGATGATGATGATGATGCTGATGATGATGATGATGATGATGATGCTGATGCTGATGCTGATGATGCTGATGATGATGACGATGATGATGATGATGATGATGATGATGATGATGATGATGATGATGATGATGAGGTGATGATGATGATGAGGTGATGATAATGATGCTGATGATGATGATGGTGATGATGATGCTGATGATGATGATGCTGATGATGAGGTGATGAGGTGGAGGAGGAGGAGGAGGAGGAGGAGGACGACGACGAGGAGGAGGTGGAGGCTGAGGAGGAGGATGAAGAGGGAGGAGGAGGCGGAGGAGGGGAGGAGGAGGGAGGCGGAGGCGGAGGTGGAGGCGGAGGCGGGGGCGGAGGCGGAGGAGGAGGCGGAGGAGGAGGCGGAGGAGGAGGAAGAGGAGGAGGAGGAGGAGGAGGAGGGGGATGCTGAGGAGTAGAAGGAGGAGGACGATGACGAGGACGAGGACGAGGACGAGGAGGAGGAGGAGGAGGAGTAGGAGGAGGAAGACGAGGAATGAGACGACGATTTAAACTAATACTATAAAGGCCAAGAAGAGTCATATGAAGCAGACTAAGAAGAATAATAATAAGTCGAAGACGAAGACGAAGACGAATCATGGCCATCATAATGATACGAATCGGACGAAGCAATATACTAAGATACGAGTATTCCATACACACGAACAATACGACTATTACGAATACTAACACTAATCATAGCACAGTAACAGTTATATCAATACTACGAATACGAATACTACTAATCATAATCAGAAAGGTACTGTGACTACGCATACAAATACGAAGAAGGATGCGACTTATAATAAAGACGAGGACAGGAGACGGAGGAGAAAGAGGAGGAGGAGGAGAGGGAGGAGGAGAGGGAGGAGCAGGAGGAGGAGGAGGAGGAGAAAAAAGGGGGAGGGGGAGGGAGGGACTGAGAGAGGGAGAGAGGGAGGGAGAGAGGGAGGAGCAGGAGAAAGAGAAGGGAGGAGCCTGCCACCCTCCGCTCCTCACCTCTCCCCTTCTATCTCCCCATGTGCCCTCTTCACTCGCGCGCTTCCCGCTCCACGCCCTCCCTCCGTGTCCAATCCCTCCCCCCTCCCCTTTCCGCCGTCTTCCCCCCGCGATTAGTTCTGTCCTCAGTCTATCTCCCCTCAGAGCTCGGTCCTCCGTCCTCTCCTCCTTCGAACTCCCCTTTCCCTCCTTCCTCACCCCTCCCCGTCCCGTTCCTCCCTCGCCGGCAGGGGGCTCCTGCTTCTCCATAGTACTGCGTTGTTCCTTTCCTTCCTCGCCATTGGATTCTCCGGGCAGAATGCGCATTTCCTCGTGATGCCCCATCTCGTTCTCCTTCTATTTAGCATGCGGATGGAAGCTCGCGATACCTTCGCACCGTCTCAGTTGGCACTGCTGCTGGTTCTTGACCATCGTCTCGTTGTGTCTCCTGCAGTTCTCGGTTCGCGGTAACTGTCTCCTCCAGTGTGCGAGATTGCGCGAGCTCTCGCTCCTAAGCGGGTTTGTTCGACACGCGTGCGTGGCTTCAGATGCAAGTTGGGTAACAGTAAGCTCTCGTAGTGGGGCCAGTTGGTTTCGCCAGCCATGCATCACTTCAAACTGATGTTTGTTGCTGTGTAGCCGCCAGCGATGGATCAGTGTGTAGTAGAGGTTATCGGTGAATACGAGTACAGATGTCCAGGATGACTTTGCGACGATCTGTCGCGCCAGGAGGGCGGGGGCGTTGAGCACACGAGTATGCAATCTGGGATTGGGTGTTCCAGGTTCCCAGGTTTGATTGGACATGCGAGGGCGGGGGCGGGGAGGAGATGTGTTGGTGTGCTGCTGCCCCAGAACGCTGAGGATGGGCGGAATGGGAGGATGCATAATGCCTCGGTTGCATTATTCGTGTATGAGATGAGCGCCACTGTTGATGTGATGCCAATGCCGGGAGACGCAGGCGTAGAGCAGACGGGCCCCAGAGCGATCACGAGCAGCTCCGACGATCCTCGTATCAGATCTACGATCTACGCGCCGCGCAGCGTGGCTCAGGATTTGTTGGAGACGCGGTCATCACCGTTTTTGTTCATGCCTTCTTTCTTTGCGCCAAAGCTCGAGCATCTGACGTGAGGAAATGTTCGATCCATGTCGTCACACATGTCAAACATGGCCCCCCCCACACACACACTTACACACTTACACACTTACACACTTACACACTTACACACTTACACGCTTACACACGTACACACTTACACACTTACACACTTACACACTTACACACTTACACACTTACACACTTACACACTTACACACTTACACACTTACACACTTACACACTTACACACTTACACACTTACACGCATACACGCACACGCACACGCACACGCACACGCACAAGCACACGCGCACGCGCACGCGCACGCGCACGCGCACGCACACGCACACGCGCACGCGCACGCGCACGCGCACGCGCACGCGCACGCGCACGCGCACGCACACGCACACGCACACGCACACGCACACGCACACGCACACGCACACGCACACGCACACGCACACGCACACGCACACGCACACGCACACGCACACGCACACGCACTCGCACACGCACACGCGCGCACACGCGCACAACACGCACACGCACACGCACACGCACACGCACACGCACACGCACACGCACACGCACACGCACACGCACACGCACACGCACACGCACACGCACACGCACACGCACGCGCACGCGCACGCGCACGCGCACGCGCACACGCGCACGCGCACGCGCACGCGCACGCGCACGCGCACGCGCACACGCGCACACGCACACGCACACGCACACGCACACGCGCACGCGCACGCGCGCACGCGCACGCGCACGCGCACGCGCACGCGCACGCGCACGCGCACGCGCACGCGCACGCGCGCGCACGCGCACGCCGCACGCGCGCACCCGCGCACGCGCGCACGCGCACACACAGCGCACACGCGCACGCACACACGCACACACGCACACACGCACGCACACGCACACACGCACACACGCACACGCACACGCACACGCGCACACGCGCACACGCGCACACGCGCACACGCGCGCGCACACGCGCACACGCGCACACGCGCACACGCGCACACGCGCACACGCGCACGCGCACACGCGCACACGCGCACACGCGCACACGCGCACACGCGCACACGCGCACACGCGCACACGCGCACACGCGCACACGCGCACACGCACACGCGCACACACGCACACACGCACACACGCACACACGCACACGCATACACGCACACACATTCGCACACACGCACGCACACACACACACTCACACACAGACCAGGGTCCTATTCATACATGGGACGATGTGATATGACGAGCGTCCTCTATGTGATTCACATATACGTATTAGGTGTGCACGCGTGGATATTGGTACACATACTTATGCACATGTTCTCACTCATGCGTGATGTTTGTGTGTGTGTGATGTGTGTGTGTGTGTGTGTTTGTGTAAGTGAGTGTGTGTGTGTGTGTATGTGTGTGTGTGTGTGTGTTGGTCGGCCCTCGGGCCACTTCCGCCGCAGTGCCTAGATTGTAGGTCGGAGGCCCACTGGATGCCTTTGGGTATCACTCTGGAGGCCTGTCGGGAGCCTCTTGAGGCCTGATTTGAGCCTCTGGGGGGCTCATGGGGATATCATGGGGCGTACAGCTCCCTTCTGGTTTCCTTACTAGGATCCCTCTTGGAGCCGTCTTGGGGGCCTCTTGAGCGTTCTTGGGGGCCGTCTTGGAGCCGTCTTGGGGGCCCTCTGAGCTTGCTTGAGAGCTCTTTCGGCCGTCTTGAGGCGATCTTTGGGGCCTTTTGGGCTGTCTTGGAGCTCTGGCAGCCCGAAAAGAAGAAAGCTTGAATTGTGTAAGCACTTACGGAACTTCCACACGTCTGGCTTCCCGGGGCTCCGTAGCCATTTTGGCTCAAGCCCTTCTGGCCCAAGCATCTGCTGAGCCAGATCACCTTGTGCTGTTACCATTTGTGTGCTGGCTTGAGAGCCTCCTTCTGGAGGTTAAAGCAAGGTCTCACGATTCTTTCACCACCTCAGCCATGGCGCCGGCGCCCAGTGCTGTGGCTCCTTGGAGGCGCTCTGCAGCTGCTCCTGCTGACGACGACGCCGCTTGGTCCGCTTTCTCGGCTAACGGGAAGACGTGGACATGCGGCAGTTGCGGCTGCAAGCGCAACAAAAGGTCGTGGTGGTTCTGCAAGCATTGCAAGAAGTACCGTGCTGCACCCGACCCCGACACGTATGCCCCCCCCTCGTGGGGAGGCAGTTGGCACTCGAGCGGGGCGGGAGGACACAGCGGCTGGCCTGGCCTCCCGCTACGTTCTGGACCTCAGTTCGACTCGAATGCAGGTCGTCTCGGAGGTGGAGGCGGTGCTGGTCAAGGCTGGGGTGCGCCACAGCCTGTGGATCACGGCAACACCTCCATTCCCGAGTTGGAGAATTTGGTGGATTTGCTCACGAAGTGCGGCGACACGATGGGGGCGAGGAAGCATCAGTCCATCCTGGACCAGAAGCGCCGTGCTGCTGCAGCCCCAGCTGTTCCGCTGCAGGCCAAGGTCAACAAGGCTTTCCACGATCTTCGCCAGCTTCGTGAGCGCACCGACAAGGCCTGCAATGTCTACGAGAAGATGGAGGCTGAGTTGGCTGTGCAGCGGAGCCGAATTCAGACCCTCACGAACGAGCTCAAGCAGGCTGAAGAGGTGCACACGGCCCTGGTGGAGCAGCTGCACAAAGAAGTCGCTCCCCCCTCGGTTCCAGGCCCGCCTCCCGCCGCTTGTTTGGACATTGCGGCCATCATCCAGGGCAAGGCTGAGGAGATCCCGATTTCGATTGACTCACTGCTGGCTCCTCAGCACGACTACGAGATCGCGGGCGATGACCTCGAGGAGGCAAATCGCAGGGCGCAGGAGCTCAAGCAGTCTCTTCAGGATGCTGTTCGCAAGTTGTTCGGAGATGCGCTGGTCAGGGCCAAAGCCTTCCAGGCTGACCAGAAGAAGATGCTCGAGAGGCTCGCTGCCAAGAGGAGGCGCCAGGGCGGAGACGAAGCAGCAGAGCCAGCTGCGGGAGACGGGGATCCCGTTCCTCCTGCCGCCGCCGCCGCCGCGGGGGGCGACAGCGGGGCTGCTGCTGGAGCTGCCTCCTCAGCCCCCCAGGCCGAGTCGCCAGGGGACAGCGTCGCGGCAGATCCTGATCGCGCAGATGCTCGAGCTCGTGCTGAACGCCTGCTGTCACAGGCTTCCCCCCCCGCAGCCGAGGGGCAGCGGGGGGGCACCGCGACAGCCTGACTTTTCATGCCCGAGCCACATCGACGGTCTTGGGCCCGCTCTTGCGGGCCAGCCGTCTTACTTGTCTAACTTTAGTCTCTCGGCCTCTCGGCCTCACCTCCGTCGTTTCCTCCGCTCCCGTGGTGCGTGTCCCTCAGGCTGTGGCCTGAAGGCTGCTGTTCGTCACACTTGCTGGAGGGCCAAACGAATTTTGTCTGGTGATGGTCAGAGGTTCGACTCCCTGCAGGTTACCCTTTCCAAGCCTGCCGATTTTGCTCGTCCTAGCCCAGCTTACCCAGTGTTAGCTGCGCCTGGCTCTCAGTACCCGATTGAGGTGGTGCCTGGCCCCAGGATCTCCCAGGCTCCCCTCCCGTGCTCTTCCCCTCCCCCTCCTGGCCTCCTGGAGCCTGAAGGGATGAGCTCGGTCGCTTTGTCTGTCCGAACTCTCAACTGCAACAGTTGGGGCACCCTTAAGAAGATGTTACCTCACACGCCTTCAGCGGTCCTGATGGTGCAGGAACACAGATTGGCGGGTAGTGAAGAAGTCGCCCAGGCCTCCTCCTGGTGTGCCCGCAATGGCTGGAAATCGTTGTGGACCCCAGCTACTCTCACGGATAAAGGCACGTCTGGGGGCACGGCTTTGCTTGTGAAAAGCTGGTTTGGTCTGTTTCCCCCCCCTTCTGGACACGCTATCGTTTTTGGTCGTGCTACTCACGGGATCATTCAGGTTCCTGGTGGTCTCAGCTACCACATGTTTTCGGTTTACCTGCATGATGGGGAAGGTCTGACTGAGCGTAATCTGGAGCTCTCGAGTCATGTTGGCGCCTGTGCTACGACGAGCTGCTCCAGCTTTGTTGTGGGAGGAGACTTCAACGTCTCTCCTTGCGAGCTGGAGAGCAGCAAGTTTATATCCCAGCTTCAGGGCCAGATCATCATTCCTGGAGGTCACACTCATTTTGGTCAGGGGGCCCCCTCCACCCTCGACTACTTCGTTTGCAGTGGGGGGCTTGGGAAAGCCGTGGACTCCTGCTGGATCGATCTGACGACGGAGCTTAGTCCCCATCGTCCCGTGGAGCTTCAGTTCCACCGATCCCCCGCCACCCTCAAGGCCCTCAGTTTCAGGAAGCCTCCGCCGCTGCCGAGAGACCGAGTCATAGGTCCGTTGCTTCCCCCACCGTGCTGGGATCATGTGATCTCGCGAGCTCAGGCTGGTCTTGACGCTGTCGCCGCAGGCGACGCCGAGGCTGCCCTCAGCCACCTGTCGCCGGCTTACGGTGCGTGGGCTGATAAGGCGGAGGAGGAACTGGTCCACTTGTTGGGGGCGGATCTGGTGAAGGCTGGATGCAGGAGCAAGGGGCCTCAGCTCGTGTGGCGTAGCTTAGTGGGCCGAGACTCTCAGCCAAGGTATCCCGAGCACCGCGCCATCTGCTGGCTGGTGGCTCAGTTTCGCGCTTTTATGGGGCTGCTGCGGGCCGACCAAGGTTGTGGGAGCCAGGCCGCCTGCTTGCATGCTTTGCTTGCTAGCCCTCCTCCCGCGATTTCTCGGCACTCTAGCAAGTATGCCTCTTCTTTCAGCCGCGTTAAAGATTTTACTGCTGCTTTGCAGGGCGATCTCCGCCAGGCCCCTTCTGAGCAAATTGAGGAAGGCGATGAGCTCTTGTGCACCCTCATCACTGTCTTGGAAGGGGCCAATGGGGAGTATCGGTCCAAAGCGCAGTCTGATTGGAGAGCTTGGCTCACGGAGGGCCTCGATCAAGGGGCTCGACGGGTGCACGCGATTGTCCGTGACCCCACCCCCTGGGTCCCTACCACGACCCTCGCCAGAGATGGTTCTGTTGTTGCCGACCCCCTTTCTCTGTTGTCCCACGAAGGCACCAAGTTTGCCAAGTTTTGGGATGTCGGAACTGGCAATCCTGTGGGTTGCACGTTGGTGGAAGCTCTCCCCAGGGCCGATCCCGCTCAGTTGCGGGCTGTCAGCAAGAAATATAAGAGAACCTCGGCTGTCACTTATGACGGGTTCGATTGCCGTCACTTTCACCTTCTGTGTGACGACGGACTGGTTGCGCTTGGCATGCTCTTTCAGCTGATGGAGTCGGTTGGACAACTCCCGCGCCAAATTTCTGCGGTGTTGCTTGCCCTGCTCTCGAAACCCAGCGGTGGCTACAGACCGATAGGGGTGTTCTGCTCCTGGTATAGGGTCTGGGGACGCCTCAGGCGTCCCCTTGCCTTACACTGGGAGCAGCAACACCCCCGTCTGTACTGGGCTGCGGGGGCGTTTCGTGGAGCTGCGGATGTTGTCTGGCGTCAATCGTTTCGTGCTGAGACGGGGACCTCTAGAAAGGAAGAGAGTGCCAGCGTCTTCTATGATATGCTCAAGTATTATGAGACGATTGACTTAGACGTTTTAGAGCAGCGATGTCACCAACACAATTTCCCGTCTGTGCTGACCAGGCTTACCCTTTATGCGTATAGGTGTGGCCGCTTTGTCTCCATCGCTGGCATCCTGGATGGGCCGCACTTTGTGAGGAAAGGAGTCATTGCGGGCTGCAGCATGGCCACTACTCATATACGCATTTATGGTTTGTCTTCGTTCGATAAGCTCCCCTCTGTCCCCTCCGTTGATTTTGACATTTATATTGACGATACTGGAGTGTCTTGCACGGGGTCCAGAGATCATGTTGTTTCGTCTATTGTTGCCGTCTCTCTCGCTCTTCATCATGCTATTACTGATGAGAAGGAGATGAACTGTCAGCTTGCTCTCGACAAGATTTGTACCGTTGCGTCCTCCAAAGGCCTGGCCACCGCGCTGGCTGCGGCCTTGGGACAGTTTGGAGGCAAGTTCACTGCCTCGACTGTGAACCTCGGAGTCGACTACAGTGCTGGCACCTCTGTCAGGGCCTCAGGGCGGAGCTCGAAGCTCAAGAGCCGAGTGGCGCTGCTCTGCAGGAAAGCCCGTCGTCTCAAGCGTCAGGCAGGGTACCTTGGTCGCAAAGCCCTCAGAATTTTCGCTGCGGGCCCCCTCCCTGGAGGGGCCTATGGGGCGGACATCCTGGGGGTGAGCGACCAGGTCCTCCTAACCATGAGGCGGCAGGCTTTCAAGACTGTGAGGCCGTTTGCCAAAAGCAGGTCTCTCACGGCGGTCAGCCTGCTGTCGGAGGACCCGTGCTGGCGAGCTGCTTCGGCTCCCATCCTCCGTTGGAGCAAAGAGGTCTGGCTGGCCCAAACTCGCGAGTTCCCCTGGTCCATTCCTCATAGGGAGCTCCGAGACGGCTTCAGGAGTGTGTTTGCGCTGCCTAGGGTCACTTGGCCTACTGTTAAGGGCCCCGTGTCTGCCCTTCGCCTTACCCTCCTTCGCCTCGGTTGGACCATGGTTGACTATGCCACTATCTTGGACGACCGAGGTTATCGTTTGCAGCTCGGCCTGATTCCCCCCAAGCTGTTGGAAACTTTGTGCAAAGAGGCCTACATGCGTGGGCTCGAGCGTGATCTTGGGGGAAAATGGGGGCTGGATTGCAGGGCGTGTCTGGATATTCCAAGAGCTGCTTGTGTCAGTAAGAAATTCTCCCCTGCGCAGAGGGGCTGGATTCGGGCTTGCTCTTGTGATGCCATTTGGTCTGCGGACAAGGCCTTGGCATGCGGGTATCAGGTCGATCCGCTTTGTCCTCTTTGCTCTGCTTCGCCCGACTCAGTGTTTCACAGGCTTTGGCAGTGCACGGCGACGGAAGTCCTAGAGTCGCGGACTCAGCTGGTCCCGGCCTCAGTTGTGCAAGATGCCATCGCCGTGTGGGCAGCTCAGGCGGAACCCGACCCTCATGTGCGAGCTCTTTATACCAGAGGAGCTTTCGCTCATCCCGCTGACGTGTTGCCGCGTCCTGTTGAGGAGGGAACGAATGCCCTTCAGTTCGTTTGGCATTGTGTCGAGCTCCCTAGCCCTGAAGGTCCCAGGGTCCCAGTGAACGGGGAGATGTGGGGGCACGTTTTTATAGATGGGTCCTGTCAGCGCCACCCGATCAAGGAATTGTCTAGAGCTGCCTATGCGATTACTATGCATGCTGAGGATGGCACGTGCCTTGGAGAGGCGAGAGGCCCTGTCTGGGCTCACCTTCCTCAGACGCCTCAGGCGGCTGAATATGCTGCCAGGTGTGTAGCCGCACAGTTCTTGGTGTTGCCGACCACTATTTATTCGGACTGTGCGAACGTTGTGTCTCACCGCACTTTGCCCTTGCCCGAGAGGTAGTACTCGGGCAAGAGGTCTTATTCAGGAATGATCATGTGTGCCAACAACTTCGAGGGCCGCTTTTTGGAAGGAATTGTTAAGGTCAAAGCTCATTTAGATGTGCACCAGGAGGGCATCTCCGAGAGAGAACGTTTCCTCAGGCGTGGAAACGCTGATGCGGATGTGGGGGCGAAACATGCCCTTCAGCTTCACCCATCCGACCCGACCGAACTTGCCAATGTGGACAAGCTTGTGGAAGCGGCCAGGGGTTATTGCATCCTTGCTGCTAACTTGCTTCCTCTTTGGCCTAAGCTCTCTCTCGACGTTCCCTACCTCCCTCCTCCTCCTGCTGAGCATTTAAGCTCCCGCAGTAAGGTTGGCCATCGTTGGGAAGTCTGGGCTGACGTCTGGAGGTGCGCGGTGTGCCTCCGCGGGAACAGGGGCTCGTCTCGGCCCCCCCCTGGAAGGTGCCCCCAGGATTCCAAGCTGCATGCGGCTAGGCAAGATGCCCTTGGGCATAGGACTGTTGCTTTCGACTGTTCTGACAAGACAGTGCTTTTCATATGCCTTAAGTGTAAATGCCACTCCACTGGTGGCAGGATTAGAGGCCTAGGAGAAGTTTGCAAGAAGCCCACCCGTGCGGGCCGCCAAGGTTGGGCCGCATTGTGCAAGGGTATTCACCCGCAGTACTCCAAGTCCAGCAAAGGTGTCACAGTTGACGACACCTCGCTCGTTCGTTGCTTCAACTCGTTTTTGGTTTCGAATCCTCAATTTTCGGAGGAAGATGTTTCTAGCCCTGTGCCCTCTGGCGCGTCTGGCAATGCGGCCAGCGCTGAAGGGCAAGAGCGTCCCAGCTTCACAGTTCCAGCTTTTGCAGCCTCTGCCTGCGCTCATGCCAGCAGCGATGCGCCCAGCTCTTCCTTGAGTGATGTGGTCGCCTCGGCCTCAGCCACCAGGGAGTGCTTGGATCGCATTGCTGCGTCTCTCCGCTGCGAAGCGGAAGATTTGGGAACGGGTGGGACTGTGGAGGTGGGGTCGGGAGATTCGGATTGAATTTCAGTTTTCTCGCCTGCCTTTCTCTTTTGGCGGGTTTGAACCTTTTGTTCGTGCGTAGGCCTTCGGAGCCACTCCTTATTTGAGTTTCTGTTCTCAATCTTATCCTCGGCCGTGCTTTGCTTCCTGGGCTTTCAGGCTGTTGTGGCATAGGTTGCTTCCCGCGACCTAAGCGGCGACCGCCTGTCCGCTTAGGACGCTCTCCGCGTTGCCGATTTTTCCAGCTGAGGGTCAGCTGGTGCCTGTCCTCGCCTGTCCGTCGCCTCTGTGACAGGCTTGGTTCTTGTTTGGCGAATTTATGAGCAGATCCGCTGCACTTAAGGGCCCCTTAAGTGCAGCGGGCTGTCTCGGCCTCCTTCGCGTCGATGCCGAGCTGGCTCGTAGGGGCCTGCATCCCAAGGCGGGCGAGCCCCTCGAGCCGCTTGTTTTCGCGGTGCTCGGGGTGCCTGCGATGCTCAGCAGGCGCCCGAGCCCGAGGCACCTGAACAGTGGGCGGGTGCGGGCGGGGGGCGCGGTGCGAGTGGGGACTGCCCGGCGTTGCGCCGTTAGTGACCCTCGCACCGTTGCTCCCCTGCCCCGCGCACGGATTTTTTCCAGCTGTGGGTCAGCTGGTGCCTGTCCTCGCCTGTCTTTCGCCTCCTGTGACAGGCTTGGCTCTTGTTTGGCGAGTTTATTTCTTTTTGTGCACTGTCTCTGGCATGTCTGCCAGACAGTGGGAGCCCGAGCCGAGGGTCGATCCGTGCGGGGAGGGGGCCATAGTGGGCGCTCCGAAAGGAACTCGCGAAGCCCCCTCCCCAAAGCGGCTCTCGCCGAGGCGAGGTCTTTCAGTGCTGGCAGGTCCCGCCCTGCCAGTTATCTGCACTTTGCGGTGGGTCCGTGGAGATCAAAAAAACTGGCTTCTCGGGGCCCTCGTGGAAGTACTTACTCTTGGGGGCCTCTAGGGGCGTCTGGAGGCCATCTTGGGGATTTGGGAGCGATCTTCCGGCGACTCTGGGCCGTGTTTTGGGCCCCGCTTGGGGCCTTCTTGATCCGTCTTGGGGCCTTGACCCGGAAAAGATTGGGCAATGTTGGGTCCGGGTTTTTTACCTCAATCGCTTAGGACTGGCTGGGCAAATCCAGGGGACCTGCCCTGGCCGGTGGCGGATAATTAGCGTTAGCCCGGGCCCGTCTCTCTACAGGGGAAAAATTGAAGAACAGTATAAAAATAGTCTGGGGACGATGTTCTGGGCAATTTTTGACAATTCTAGAGCATTTTATTTTATTTTTCGTTCAAAATCTCCCTGTGGGGGGACATGCCCGACCTAACACTAGCGGTGTTCGGCCCATGCCGCCACCATGCCTGGGTCGTTGACAGGAGGCGTATTGGCTTCTGGAGGTGGTCTCGGGGGCCTGCTTCTTGGGTCGTAGGCGCCCAGTGGCCCCTGTGAGTTCCCCCGTTGGGGCCCTTGGGCCTCTTTTCGAGGCAGTGCGGGCCGTCTCGGGGGCTGTCCCTGAAGTCCTGGGGCTCCCTTAGGGGCCTCTGGGGCCATCTAGGACTGTTTCGTCAGCGGCGAGGCGGCGAAATCCGCTCCAACGAACAGCTATGTAGGGACACTAATTTGCGAATTGGCCGGCGTGCAAGGAGGGAGGGGGGAGGCCGAGAGGAAGGAGGGACGCCCAGACGCCGGAGAATTCGACGATGAGCAGCCGGCGGGCAGCAGCAGCCGAGCGCGCAGGGCCAGAGAGCGGTGGGCGGCCGTGGCTAACCACGGTGGCAAGGGTGGCGGGGAGTGGCAGCCAGCCAGGGGCTGGGGGGAGGCCATCTTGGACACCCTGATGTCCGAAAAGCCGAGCATGCGACACCCAAGTGACGATTCAAAGAGTTTCGATGATTTGGGCCTCATGTGCCGACTCCCAGGGCCTCTAATGGACGGCCAGTGTTTCCCCAGGAGGGCCCAAAGGCGGTTCTTTGCTGCAGCGGAGGGCTTCTGAGTTTGAGCGGTTTTGAGCGCGAAGGCTTTCTTTCTTTGGATGTTTCAATCGGTTCGGGCGGGTTTGGTTTCCCCGATGTCCACGCGAGAAACGCCAGAATCGCCCACCAGGGGCCATGATCGCCCAGTAGTTGTGATCTACATGTACAGTTTGTACATACGTATGGACAGGTCATATGCGGGCAGCGTGCCCATACATGGACAAGTATACATCGGGCATGACTTGTTGATGCTATCACATGTTTAAGCATGTTGAAATGTCGTGTCGTTTTTTTCCGCAACCAAGCATGTTCGTGCATGCGCCCAGGAATGCTGCATTTGCATGATGAGTCGCGGTAGTGCGATGATATGCAGGTGTGCTTGTAAGCGATAGTTTCCTGATGTTCGCGATCTTGCGCGGATGTGCACATATGCGGTTTTTGTGTGTGGCCATGCGCGGTTTCGTTTTCATATTGTTCTTCGATTGCCGTGTTATTGAATCGCTTCGCTCATTCCGCCGGCCCGTGATATGGCATCGCTGGTTTTTGTCTGTGTGTTCGTTGCCCATGTTGCGCTCTTGGGGGCGGGTGTCGTTCGGACGCGTTGCGTGGGGAGTTTTGATGGTGAAGCAGTTCCCTGGGGGTCGTCTCTCGATGGGGCGAAATAGAGTCGTCGTCAAGATGCTTCTTTGGGGGGCCTCTTGGGGTCTGTTGAGAGGCCGTTCGGGGGCGCCTGGGAGACATGTTTGAAGCCTTCTGGGGCTTCTTTTGGGCCTCCTGGGAGTCTCCTGGGGCCTCTTGGCGACATCTTGGGGCCTCTTGGAGGCCTCTTGGGGCCTCTTTGGGACCTCCTGGGCGCCTTCTGGGACGGAGGGCTCCATTTTTGAGTTCTCGGTATCCCTCCTGAGTCCCTCTTGGGCCCGTCTTGGGGCCTCTTGGTCCGTCTTGGGCGGCACTTGGGCCGTCTTGAGGGCTCTCTTGGGTCGTTTCGGCGCCGTCTTGGGAGCTTCGTGGGCCGTCTTGGAGCGGTCTTGGGGGCCTCTTGGGCCGTCTTGGAGCGTCCGGAAGCCGAAAAAGCCAGAACACAAAAAACATCGAAAAAACCAATGAAAATCAACGATTTTGGCCTCTTGGGGCTCTCTTCGGAGGCCTCTTGGAAGGCTCTTGGGGCGTCTTGGAGGCCTCTTGGGCTGTCTTGGGGGCCTTTTGGGCCGTCTTGGGGTCATCTTCGGCGTCTTCGAGCGCTCTTTGGGCGTCTCGGGGGCCTCTTGGGCAGTCTTGGGGGCCTCTTGGGGCACTCTGAGCGCGCTCTGGGGAGCCTGAGAGGCCGCACCCAGAAGGAAAACCATCTCTGAGTAGACTTGGTCGGGCGGCGGTCGGGCGGCGGTCGGGCGGCGACCGGGCGGCGACCGGGCGTTGGTCGGGGTACTTTTCGCCGGGGGACCCCCAGGGGCCGCCCCGCGCGCGCGAACTAGAAATACTGTTAATACTGTTAACCAGTTACCGGAGATCTTAGCACGCCCTGGCCCGTTGGGCCGGCGAATTGTATCATTTTTTCTTCACGGGCCGTGCCAGGGATGGCGGCCAATGGCAGAGATCCGAGGCGACCCCACCCTGGTTTCATCCTGATACGTGACATGTTGCTGAGCGGAAAGTTCGGATGTCGTCGTATTTGGACAGGTGTTGGCGGATGTTGGCAGCGTGAGTGAGGATTCGTACGTGTTGTGCAGTGTTGTGGTGATTCGGGTGTGGCCACGATTGTCAGAGTGAAGCAATCCGAGGTGTCCACTTCTGCATATAGTCTGCGGGTGTTCCGATCCGCCGTCGAATCTGGTCTGTTCTCTTTCTTCGTCGTTTATCAGTGTTGGGCGGTCGTTATTTCTAGTATCAACTGGCGACGATTCTACGTTGTTTTCGCGCACGCGCATACGTCAGTATACGAGATGCCACGAGCGAATTCAGAGGGGCGTGTTCTCCAGGAATCGGTCCCGAGAGCGTGCGAGGGCTCACGACTTGCATCAACATTTGTTGTGTTCGGCGTGTCACCACCAGCCAATCCGACAACGATTCCGAGTTTGGTTTTTGAGTTTAAAATGCACCTGTTGAATCCAGAAATACCGTTTCTTCATTCAAACATTTGTTTCGTCTTGGATTCAAAAACCAGTTGGCTCGACCAGGCGAGTTTAGAGGCCCACTGTGGCACAAAGAGGGGGCAGGGTGGAAGGGGGCATCTGCCCTGCCACCCGCACGCTCACCGTTCGCACCCTCTTCGGCCGGCCTGCCGCAGGGAGCGCAGCGGAGAGGCGCGACGGCGGAGAGGTGCGAAGACGCCATTCGCCAGCCATAAAGGGCCTCGCTTGTTGGTGCTACAATATAGTACAGTGGAGGCCCATGCCAAGAAACTCCCTACTTGCCTCCAGGGTGCCCTGGGTTTCTCGGGCTTCGAAGGCTTTTTTGCGACGGAGAGTGCGACGCCCCCTGGCCAAAAAGTCAAGGGGCGTCCTCGTGTCTCAGGGTTGGGTTTCTTGTGGAAGGTTTCCTGTGGTCGGGCCTCCACTGTGGGGCCCCCACCGGGGCAGCTTGTGGAGGCGGCTTGCCCGGGGCCCTCTTGAGGGCCTCGTGGGGGCCTTCTTCGTGTGCCGGCCCGAGATGCCGTCGATCCAAACGGTGGCTTCAAGTAAGGTCCCAGAGCATCGCCTCTCAGGGTCCTCTGAGATGCTCTCTTTGGGTGCTCTTGTGGAAGAGGAGGAGGAGGAGGAGGAGGAGGAGGAGGAGGAGGAGGAGGGGGAGGAGGAGAAGGAGGATGGGCCATGGAGTGTGGATTGGAGCTGTTCTGAAACCTGGGGCGCTCTTGCGTGTGGCCTTGGAGCGCTTGTCAATCAGAGGCACCTCCCCGAACGAGGAGCAGCGGGAGCGGGAGGCGCCTCCCTGAGCGGGGAGGGTAAGACGAACCCAGGACGAGGAGGACAACACTGGGTGAGGATACCATCGGGAATCTCGAAGATCTGGCGGTTCTGAGGGATGTATCGTGCGCTGCGGCCTTCTCAGAGAGTGCTTGAACGCTCTGGAACAGACTGGGTTAGCCGCCTAGCCCCTCCTGAGAGGAAGGGTCCGAGGGATATATTAAGACCACCGCCTGGGGGATCGATATTCGGGGCTGTCGGCAGGGCCCTGGTGGCCCCCCCACACACATCCAGATCCACCGCCCCCCGAGGTCCCAGGGCTTCGGCTCCCCGGGCGGCGGATGTGGAGCAGTCCCCGCCTCGCAAAAAGCAGAGGGTCGGAAGAGCCACGTCGCGCAAGGGGGGGCTATAGAAGGGCCCCTATAAAGGGGCCCTTTCGAGCCCCTTCCTGGGGCCTCTTCTAGAGGAACCTTGTCAGGCCCGAAAACGCCCTTTCGGGCCGGAGAGGTGCGCCTTCCTCTTTCCCCCCTCTCGTGTCTGTCGCTCTCCCCCCCCCCTCATGTTCGTCGCTCTCCCCCCCCCCCCTCGTGTCTGTCGCTCTCCCCCCCCCCCCCTGAAGCAGCGCCCTCTCCTCCAGAGGGCCGACGGGGCCCCGCACGTCTGGTGCCCGAAAGTGCCGCGGGCGGAGCCTCTGCCGCTGCGCGCGGGTACCTTCTTGGAGGAGGAGGACGGGGAGGAGGAGGAGCAGGAGGGGGAGGAGGAGGAGAAGGAGGAGGAGGAGGAGGAGGAGGAGATGGAGGTGCCCTGCCCCGCCCGGCCGGGGCCTCGCAGGAGCGGAGCGCATCCTTTCGAGGATCTGCAACCGCGCTCCGTGGACCCGCAGTTCGGCGCGCTTGAGCCCGCCGCCCTCGCCGGAGGGCCTTGGGCATCGCTCGGACGTGTGCGCTCTTGGGCGGCGAGGGCTATCGAAGGACATCTCTGAGAATCTTGTTATGAAATTCAGAGAAGGAAAAGCTACCCATACCTCTACCCTCTCGCCCGTTTTCCCATTTTTGGGCCTCCTGGGAGGCCCTCGCCGCCACCGCTGGCTTCGCCTCGAAATTCTGGTCAGAACGCAATCCGGGAGAGGTCCGGGGAGTAGCGGTGTCGGTACCTTTTTGCATCCGCAGAAATATACGCGCGAATCCAAAACATACACGGGAGTGAACGTCCGAGCGATGGCAAGGTGGGGGGCGCATCCGTCGAAGAGGAACAAGCTGCCTGGGCATCAACTTTTGGCGGTGGTCCGCGCGTATCTCTTGGATTTGCGTGGGCGGGGTCCAGCCCGGATCCAAGAGGTGCTCGCGGACAGTCACACGTTTATGTTTATGCCTTTTCTTTCTTCCCCTAATCAGGAGCAGCCTGAGGGTTGGGATGGGCGCCGAGGGGAATGCATCGACCCTCAATCGACCAGTCCTCGCCGAGAAGGGGCCTCTCCGCCCAACCCGCCCCAGAACCTTTGGATGCGCTGTCAGGGGCTTAGTGGGCCCCGGAGACGGCATGGCTGGTTGTTCATGGAAACGGCAAGAAAACGGCTCCAGCATCGGAACCGGAGCCGGAACCTGTAAACAACGGCGACGGAAGCGGCAAAACAAACGGCAAAACAGAATCGGTAAAGAAACGGCCTTGTCGTTCCCAGGGCCCACGAAGGTCAGGGGGGCCTCCCGTCGCCGGCGTGTCGGCGCTGCAGCGCCGATGCCATGTCGATGTCCCCCCTGTATCCCCCGCCTCGAGCCAGTCACCCCCCCCCTCGGACGCTGCGCTGCCCGTCCGTGCAGGGACAGCGGCCAGGAGCAGCACCGCCAGCAGCCCCGCCACCGCGACCACCACCACCACCACCACCACCACCTCGGAGGAGGAGGAGGAGGAGGAGGAGGAGGAGGAGGAGGACCTCTGGCGCCATGCGCCGCCGCGGTCGACCGAGCTCTGCCAAACACGTCCTCGACGTGCTCCTGGCGGCCTCGGTCTGCCGGGGTGTGGCTCTTCGAGGCCCCATCGGGCGCCGCCAGCAGCGAGCTGCTTCTCCCGGGGGTCGGGTGCGCGGTCCTGCGGAGGGGTCGGGGGCTGCTCGGGGACCCAGAGAACCGATGTCGTGTTTTTTTCAACACGGGTCCCTGGAGGTCCCGACCCTTTCTCCCCGGAAGTGGCTTTTCCTCCCGAGTCGTTTCTTGATTGTCCTGTGGCCCGGCGAAGGCCCCTAGAGGCCGAAAAGGTAGAAAAAACACCAGGGAGCTGAGCAGTGCACGGCGTCGGAGGTGCAGGGACTGCGCTGGCAGAGTCACGGATGTGGCGTTCCGTCGGGCTCCGATTGTGGCGTTCTGGACGGGGGCGCCCTGGCGGACTCTCACGCCCAGGGGATGCGGGCTCTGGATGTGGCGTTCCGTCGGACCTGGCCCGTGCCACGATTTTGAAGCCAGCATTTCCAGGGTATCGAAATCCAGAGGGGCATCTTTGTCATACCTCCCGTTTCCCCGCCAGCCCGTCCAGGCACCATTTTTGCCCCCCCGCTAGGGAGGCTACGTGGGGCCCTTCTCGGGCCGCATCGGGGTCCTCCTCCTCCTTCTCCGCCTCCTCTTGGCCTGCGAGCTCAGGGACAAGCGGGGAGGCCTTTCGCCACGATGAGGATTAGGGGGGCGGCCTATCTGCGCATCTCTGCTAAAGGTAGAAGAACGGAGGAGTTCAGGCAGGGGACCGGGAGGGGGAGCAGGATGAAGGAGGAAGAGGAAGAGGAGGAGGACGAGGAAGAGGAGGAGCGGGAGGATGAGGGGGAGGGGGAGGACAACGAGTCGGATGAGGAGACGGAGCTGGGGGATGGGATAAAGATGGAGGAGGGGGAGGAATGAGGAGGAACGTGAGGCTGCCACCTCTGTGCACGTACATCCACTTGATCCTGCGTGAAGCGGTCCTGCCTGGCCTGGTTGTGCGAGGTCGAGTGCGGTCTGCTCTCGCTCTGGCCTGGGGCGGCCAGGCCTGCTGTCTACGAAGGCCACGACGACCTCCAAGACAGAAGCGGACGCTGCTGGGCCCAGTCCGAGCCGAACGGGCAAGCGTGCGGGGCGCGCGCCCTCGGAGAAGTCGGGCACGCCGCCTCTGCAGGAGAGGTATGCAAAACTAGAACATAGTCGGGGGACGCTGTTTTGACTGTGTGCTTGATGACTGTTTGGTTATGCTTGGACCACTGTTCATTGTTCGCCTCGGAGTTCGCCTGCAGGAGGACATGCCCGACCTGCCAGCAGGGCGCGGAGGGCGGATGGAGCACCCCAAGGGCTCAGGAGCGCCTCGATCGGAGCAGCATTCGAGTCTGTCCTGGCCCCCGCCTTGGCCTCGTTTGGCCAGGGTCCGTGCTCGAGGGAGGCGGAGGAGGGCGGAGACGGAGGGAGGTGCACGCCCGGGCGACCCCCCGCAGGGAGCGTCAGGGCCTACAAGGCCGAGTGCGAGACGGAGATCCACTTCCAGAAGTGCTATGGCGTGATGGCCGAGCTGGTCGAGGCCTCCCGGCCGCCTCCTGCTGGAGCGGCGAGAAGCGCACCAGCACACAGCAGGACGCGGCACGGCACGGCAGGACGCGACACGACATGACGCAACACAACACAGCACAACACAGACACACACGAACACACAACACACAACACAACACACGCAACACACAACGCACAGACACACACAACACACAGGCACACACACAACACACACCACACACAGACACACACGGGCACACAGACACACAAACACACACACACAGATATACAGACACACACACACACAACACACAAAGCACACGCAGAACACACGCAACACACAGAACACACAGAGACTTGGACACGCGCACACAGCACACACAGCCACACGCACACACACACACAACACACACACGCGCACACATATACACAGACACACAAACACAGACACACAGGTACACACACGCACGCACGCACACACACACACATACACGCACATCTGGCTTAAGCGGGTGCATTCTGGCGCCGCCGTCCGCCGTGATGGTCGCTGAGCGGGCTAGAGGGACATTCCTGGCGCTCGATGGCGAAGTTTTGGTTGCTGCTGCCGTCCGCACCACCATTGGTGGCCGCGCTCCTCGGCGCACCATCGCTGCTGTCGCCCGCACGGCGGCGGCCGCTGCGGCGTCGGCTGCGGTGGAAATGCTGCGCGTGCCGACGGCGGGCGACCTGGTCGACGAGGACGTGACGAACAAACCTCAGCCGACGTCGGAGGCCAAGGTGGAGACTCGTCGGCACCGTCGACGCCGCCGCCTGGCGGAGCGGCGCGCCGACGTGCTCGCTGAGCCGCTTGCTGCTGTTGTCGGAGTTGGCGAGGGCGCCGCTTGCTCGGCTGCATGCGCTGGTCGGGTCGGTGCGGTTCCCTCTGCCCTTCCACTGGTGGCTGTGGCCTGTGACGCCGCAGGGCCTCGCGGTGGCGCGCCCCGTGGGCCGCCGCTGCCCGCGGCGGTGGCGGTCTTCTGCAGCGGGCTTGTGCTCGAGCTCGCCCCCAGGGCCGCCGGCGGGCGGCCTGCAGGCGTGCTGTTGTTGCCCGCCGTCGATCGTGGTCGCCTTCGGCGGGTTCGTGTTCGAGCTCGGCGGGCCCATGGCCGAGCTCATTTTCGGATGAGGCCCGCGTTTCGCCTCGGTTTAAGCCGTGTGTTGGCCGTCTAGTTCGACATTTCGGCCGTCCGCGAATGTGCCTACACACGCATACACGCACACACACACACACACACGCACGAACGCACGCACGCACGCACGCACGCACGCCCACACACACTCACACACAAACAAACAAACAAACAAACAAACAGACAAACACACAAACAAACAAACACACAAACAAACAAACAACCAACCAACCAACCAACCAAACAAACAAACAAACACACACACGCACGCACGCACGCGCGCACGCACATACACCCACACACACACACGCACGAACACGCACACACGCAAGCACTCACACACACACACACACACGCACGCACGCACGCACGCGCGCACGCACGCACGCACGCACGCACACACACACACACATTCACATTCACATTCACATGTTCACACGCACGCACGCACGCACGCAGCGCACGCACGCACGCACGCACGCACGCAGCGCACGCAGGCAGCGCAGCGCAGCGCAGCGCACCGCAGCGCACCGCATGCACCGCACCGCACCGCACCGCACCGCATGCACCGCAGCGCACCGCACCTCACCGCACCGTACCGCACCGCACTGTACCGCACCGTACCTTACCGTATCGCACCGCACCGCGCCCCGCCCTGCCGCGCCGCACCGCACCGCACCGCACCGCACCGCTTGCACCGCACCGCACCAAACCGCATCGCACCGCACCGCACCGCACCGCACCGACACACACACGCACCACACACACACATACACACTACACAAACACCGCGCTCACATAGACGCACAGACTCTTTGGCGTCGTGGCCGCGCGCGCAATGGCACGGCGGAGCCAGGAATGCGAGATGAAGAAAAACTTGCCGGGCCGTCAGGCAGCCTTTGCACAGTCTGACGCAGGACGCACGGTTTACCAACACAGGGCGCATACATCCACCACACCCACCCCACACACGCACCATAGACACCACACTCAGCACAGACCACGCACACACCACACGCACACGCACACGCACACGCACACACAGACACACACACACACACATTCACACACAAACACACTCACACGCACACATAAACACACATCACACGCACACCACCCACACATGCACCACATACCACGCATCCAGACACGCACACACACACATGCACACACACACACACCCACACAAACCACACACAAACCACACACAGGCACGCGCGAACCGCGCAAATGACAACACACACCCCGGACGTCGACGCGTCGACGGGCGGAGCATCCTGCGCTGGCGCTGCGCCCCCTCCCCGCAGCACACCCGCGGGTGACGCCTGGGGCCCTCTCCCTCGGCAGTTCAAAGATTGGGTCCTGAGGGATGGGGTCCCGTGAACAGGAAGGGGTCACAGGGCTGAGTTCCATTATGGGAGGCACCACGTCCTCAGTACCCCTTCCCCATGGACCCCGTCTCTGAACCGCGGACTCCCGTCTTCGGGGCTCCCGAGACGGGATCGTTGCGTTGCGGCCCAGGGCCATGGCCAGCATCTGTCGCTGCCTCGGGGAGGATCTGCAGTCGGTTTCACGGCGGAAAAAGTGGCGGGAGGAGGGAGGCGGGAGGAGGTTGTATGTCAGAGGGAGGATGAGGAGGAGGAGGAGGAGGAGGAGGAGGAGGAGAAGGAGGAGGAGGAGGATGACCAGTGTAAACCAAAGACTCATCAACAATACTGCAATACAACCTCCTTCAAGCTCCCTCTTCATCAGACCCTGCACGGGTTCATGTTCACTGAGGGCAATGTCCAGTTGCAAGATAATTGTTTGAAAATCCAGAATTGTGGCAGAACGCCATTCCTGTGACCTCAACGCTGCGAACCATCGTTCGTGTTGCAACTTAACGATCCGGAATTGCGCCATAACATCATTCCAGGGGCTTCAACTCCGCGGATCAACGTGGCTCTTGCGCCCTGACATTTTGACATCGTGCCCAAACACCATTCCAGGGACGTTAAGCATGAGGCTCCATGATCCATGAAACTGCTTCAAACTCGGCGCTAAGATGAGAGCCACATTTTGAACAGAGGATCCGCTTTGAATCCGCGGAGTCCTTGCAAACTTTCCAGACGAATGTGCGCGACGCTCAGGCGAGGGCCACATTTTGAAAACCGACCACCCTCCATCGATTGAGTTCTTGCAGACTTGAACAGCGAATGTGCGCGGCGCTAAGGCGAGAGCCACATTTTGAAAGTGGGCCGCCCTCCATCTGTAAAATTGGTTCAATTTCAAGCTTTACAATCATAAATTGTGCGGAAGTCTCAGGCGAAACGCCAAACCCGCCCTTTCGACCAGCTTTGGGGTGCGACAGGGAGGAGTTAGTTGTTTATCAGGAAAGGAATGGAGGATGAGGAGGAGGATGAAGAGGAGGAGGAGGAGGAGGAGGAGGACGACGACGACGAGGTTAACGACGAGGAGGAAGAGGAGGAGGAGGAGAACGAGGTCGAGGACGAGGAGGAACGGGAGCCGGAGCGCGAGCGGGAGCAGAATAAGGAGGAAGAGGATTAACAGGAGGAGGAGGAGGAGGAGCAGGAGGAGAGCCACGCCAGCTGAAGGTGCCACCACATTCGCGTGCAACAAAAACACAAACATCAAAGGATCCGAGAGGGCAGGATCCTCGCGCTTTCTCCGGTCAAGGACCCGTTGCCCAAGCTCTTCGGCCTGGGCTCGGGAGGAGAACCCCAACCAGCGCGAGTCCTCGGATGACGTCGACACTTACCCGCGCCACCGTGGGAGCAGGTCCAAGGGCAGGCGCCGCTTCCAGGCTGAGCTTTGTGGCCAAGAGGGTGCGAGATTCGTCGGAGAGCGACTGCCCTTCGCGGCCAGGGAAGCGGGACCCGAGGCAACCCGACACGAGAGCGCTGCGTCCCCAGGGGCTCCCCGGACGGCCGACAGGCCCGCAGGTGATGTGAACGAAGACCACGGGGCCCCGGGGGGCCCTCAGTCCGGGAGGCTTCCGGGGCCTCGATGCACGAGTGGCGCCTGGCTTCCCGCGGCCCGAGGAGGGCGGGCCCGCGCCTCTGCCCCGGGAGGGCGGGGGGGGGGCACCCGGGGGAGGGCCACAGCTCACCGGCGTCCTGTCCCGCGCCGCCGTGCAGCGCTCCTCCCCCCCCCCCCACGACAGACGACGCACCGACAGACGACGATCTCGCCCCGCCAGCGCCGCCGTCGTCGTCGGCGTCGGGCGGCAGTTCAGAAAGGCCGAGTTCGACACCGCGAAGCCAATCCAGGGGGACATGGTGGAACACCCCCGAGTCGGCGACCATGGCCTCCCGTTGGGCCGAATGCCAGGCTACCTACCTGCCTAGCAACTTCGTGGCAGCCAGCAATGACCAGACGGTCGGCGGGGTCGCTGCGGAAGAGCTCGGCCCCTCGACGCGCATGATTATTCGTCCGCCGCCTTGTTACCAAGCCACTGAATTTGGGTCAGGCGGCCCTCAATCACGTCACTCTCTGTACAGTGGGGCGGGACCTTCCAAACCGAGCAATCGTCGAGCTTGTCATACACTTGGGCCCACCAGTGTGCCCGAGCATTGTCAGGGCCCGAAGCCGACCTGGGGTCGCGAGCGCAATCACCAGTGCCTGCACAATCGATGTTGGGGCGGGCCCCTGAGACGAGGGTGGCATTGAGACAAAGCTGGAGGACTGCATTGTCCTCGCCGTCCCTAGCGGCCTGGAGGGGCGCCTCGGCAAAGGGCACCACCCCCTGGATACACGACAAGACGACCCCATCCCCGTCCGTCACCACCAACGCCCATCCCGCCATTCCCAAGGCACACAGGCGGCCTTCGAAGGCCGATCTGTCCGTGTGGACGTGCATTCCAGCCCCCAGCATGAGACCGTCGGCACGCCAATTATACTGGTGCGTATAGCACCAGAGCCCTACCGGTGCGTATAGCACCAGGACCATGAGATCATCGAGGTAGGGTCTAGAGCCTTACGTCTGAATTTGGCCGCGGGGTCAGGGAAAACCGCCCGGGCGAACAAGGCATGAGCCCGACCAGAGCGCAGCCACAAGCTTGGCCGCTTCCCTGACTTCGCTCGAGAGCTCCTCACGTCTCCAAGCTGAATGGACAGGGCACGCGAAACGGCGATGGAAGAGGGTCCCGTGCTCCCCAACAATGAAGGCAGAAAGGGCGGATATCTCCGCACTTCTCGACAAAGCGCTGCTGGCACCAGTACTTGTTAGCAATCAGGCCTCGGACCACCCGAGAGCGGTGGTCAGTCCAACCCTCAGTGGGCTCAGCCGCAATGAGGTTCTGGGCAGGGCGGGCGCAGATCGGGCCTGACCACTCGCCGACAAGCGAAGACTGACGACCCTGCTCATCGGCCAAGATAGCGTCCCAGCACGCCTGCCTACAGAGTCCATCGAAAAGGGCTGGCGAAAATCGACCTAAAGCCGAGGTTGAGGTCGAGGTTCCACCCGATCCTGCCGAGAGAAAGGAGGAGAGCTGAGACAGGCTGCTTCACCGCGCCCCAATGCCGCTTTCTCCCCAGGGTCGCTTTCGTATCCTTCCAGGCGGACCCAAAAACAGCCCGGGTGACAGACCGGTGCCACCAGACTGAGCCGAACGACTTTACAGCCGCCACAGTGAGGTGCACAAGCGGATCTTTCGTCCAAGTGCTGCTGAAGACGAACCGGAAGCCGAGGGACGAGCCAGGCTGCAAGGGCACGACTCTGAATTACTGACACCGAGAATGGGCGCTTCCCAGCCAGCCTTGGTCGCAGGTCCAGCCCTGAACACCCGAAAAGCATTTCTGCCATCGCCGAGCTTTCTAAGCTTATCAGCTGCGGCATAGGCCCCAGCGAAACGAGCGGCCTGTATCGAGATCCTACGGTGAGTTCCGTCGAGAGCGTCCCCGCCCAGGTCCCGACGAGAGTCAGATAGCATTGAAACATCTAGAGGCCAGTCGGGATCGTCGAGCAGGAGGTCCAGCAGCTCTTTGTTCGACACAAGCAAGCAAGACTTGTCCGAGTTGACTGGCAACTCTAGCTGCTGTATGGCCGCCAGAATCAGGTTAACAGTTTGATGTCGTCAACTAAATTGATGGACCGACAGACGGGCGTGTCCAGCGCCACTTGCTTCAACACGCACAAGGTCATCACCTTGACGACCCCGGTGGCGCAGGAAAATCCCGCCACCACCGTTCCATTCAGCAAGGTGGCCCGCGTGGTGCAAGATAACCAACGGACCCCCGACGCGGTCCTCGGTAAAGCGCTAGGAGGAGGAGGAGGAGGCGGAGGAGGAGGCGGAGGAGGAAAGAGGAGGAGGAGGAGGAGGAGGAGGAGGAGGGTGAGGAGGAGGAGGAGGAAGAGGAGGAAGAGGAGGAGGAGGGTAGGAAAGGAGAAGGAGGAGGTGGGGGGAAATGGAGGAGGAGGAGGAGGAGGAGGAGGAGGAGGAGGAGCGGCATGAGGAGCTGCAACAAGGCGGCCATCGGGGGTGGTCGGGAGCATTAGCATTCCTCCAGCGTTCAGACGATCTTCCGAGGCCGTTCTCTGGCTTCTGTGTCAGAGTCTTCGGGCGGCCTAACCGACCTTTACAGTCCGCCCTGATTAGTAGGTCGACCTTGCCGAATCAAGGGTACCCTTGTGTCCTGCGTCTCGCGATCCATGTCCCCTACATTCCGATGGCAATGTGGCCTTCGGAAGGGTCTTGCGTCCTCTCGCGTGTCATGTCCAAACAAATCCGACTGTAGCAAACCATCCCCTTCCATGGCGTCCCACTCGCCTCGCTCCGAGACGTCTGTATGCGGCCAGAAGGAAGCTTGGGGGGTGAGGATGACGTCATGGGAGGGGATGGGTTGCCAGGGGTCAGTTAGGCCGCGTCCGAGGAGGTGGTCGGATGGAGGTGGCGACAAGGAAGGGGGGAGCCAGGGCCCTCGGTTGCAGCTCTTGAGAGATGAAGTTCAACACCGGCGCTGATGCATCGTGGCATGAGACCGTCACAATCCGGCCGAACCCCGATGTGTCCTGTTTTATCCGGCTTTCGTAATTCGTGTGGTTCGGAGCTGCCAAGTAGCCCCTGTGTCCGGCATGCTGGGCCTCGTGATCGCTCCCTTCGAGGCCTCCCAGAAACCGCGTCTAAGAAGTAGTAGCAGGGGGAGGTCGAGGATGGGGAGGGGGAGGGCGGTTCAGATGGAGGAAGAGAATGAGGAGGAGGAGGAGGAAGAGGAGGAGCAGGACGAGGTGCAAGAAGAGGAGGAGGAGAAGCAGGAGGAGGAGGAGGAGGAGGGGGAGGAGGAGGTGGAGGAGGACGAGGAGGAGGACCAGTGTAAACCCAAGAGTCATCAACGATGTTGGATTCAACCCTCCCTCCAAGCTCCCTCTTCATAGGCCCCTATAACGGTTCATTTCCATTGAGGGATTTACCTTGTTGGAAGAACCGTTTGAAGATATTGAAGCGTGCCAAAACATTGTTCTCGGGACTTCAACGCCACGTATCAATTTGACTGCTGCGTCACGACGATCCGGTATCGTGCCAGAACGTCATTTTTGGGATTCCGACATCGCGAATCAACATAATTGGCGCGCCCGCATAATCCTGAATCCTTCCAAAACACAGATTCTAGTACTTTGATCATGGGAAGACGTGAAACTCTGGCAGATGTTTACAGTGAATGTGCGCAGCGCTAAGGCGAGAGCCACATTTTGAAAAGGAACCGCCCTCAATCCGTGAAACTATTGCAACAGTTGAAAACGAAAGTGCGCGGCGCTAAGGCGAGAGCCACATTTTGAAAACGACCCGCCCTCAATCCGTGAAGCTGTTGCAAAACGAATGTGCGCGGCGCTAAGGCGAGAGCCACATTTTAGGAAGGAACCGCCCTCAATCCGTGAAACACCTTGCAACAGTTGATTACGAATGTGCGCGGCGCTTAGGTGAGAGCCACACTTGGAGATCAACCCGCCTTTACTTTGCGAAGCCCTTGCAACTATTGAAAACGAGTGTGCGCGTCGCTAAGGCGAGAGCCACATTTTGAAAACGACCCGCCCTCCATCTGTGAAACTTCTGTCACTTCTTAAGATTCAGGACATTAAGTATTGAGTAAGTCTCAGGCGAAACGCCCGGCCCGCCCTAAAAACTGGCTTTGGGGTGCGACAGGGATAAGTTAAGAGGAGGGGAGAGGGGGAGGATGAGGAGGAGGAGGAGAAAATAGAGGAGGAGGAAGAAGAAAAAGAAGATGAAGAAGAGAAGGAGGAGGAGGAGGAGAAGGAGGGGAGATGGGGAGGGAGCAGGAGGGGGATTATGAGAAGTGGAGGTGGTGGAGGGGGAATAGTGGAGGGCGGCAAGGACGGTTGTCGTCCTTCCTCTTTGCTTCTCTTCACATGTGCTGCTTGCCGGCAGCTTGCTACCTGCCACAGGTATCGCCTGAGCCAGCATCTCATCTAGCCGTGTTGCCGCACGCACGCTTCTGCTCCAGCCAACCCTCGTCCGGCGCCGCCGTCGCTCAGCAGCCATCTCGGCCAGGAGGGTCGGCAGCGGCGCGCCAGGGGCCGCTCGGCGGCCGGGCGGCCGCGGGGCGGGCGGCAGCGGCTGCCCTGGCCCTGCCTGGCAGGACCAGTCAGGTCAGCAGGGATCGGCCGCGCGCAGAGGAGGGCTCGGGGGGCGGAGGGGGAAGGCACCTTAGAAGGAGGCTGTTTCTGAGAAGGAGCGGGCCTTATCTATGGATGTGAGGCTGGCGCCCTTCTAGGAGGCAGCCTCCTTCTAAGAAGCCAGAGGGAGGGCTGTGGCGGTGGTCAGTCGTGGACCAGAATACGTCTTAGCGTAACTTGAGTACGGGCTGGAATCGTGCATGCTAATACAAGCAGGCAGAAGCAGGATCGACTGCTTTCAGGCCAGACATCCACGAACCGTATTCAACATTATATCTATTTGCGTGTCTCGCGTGAGCAGCACAACAAATAGTAAACTTGCAGAAGTTCGGCCATTGATGACACAGCCTTAGTGAAAATGCAGCTTAACTTGTAAGGTCAGTTTATCCAGGACCGCAAGCCTACCGAGAGCGTGGTACTCCATTGTGCTCAAGCCCGTGCTGTTTTCTCTTCGGAAGAAAAGCCGTCACGGTCTCTGGGGCGCCTTCGTTTGCAATGGACGAACCATATGCGCACAGAAGCCCTCCACGTGGCACGGAACGGTTGGAACGCATTCCAATCATTATTGCAGAACCTTTGTATGTGGCATGCAGTTGTAGAGCGGTACTGAGCCTCATCGTTTGGACGCTGCTGTGTATCTTCCTCCTGCTCCTCCTCCTCCTCCTCCTCCTCCTATCCTCCCCGGCCTTGTATTGCCATGTGGTTTCCGTGGTAGTTGCGCAGCTGTCCCTCGCACCGCGCTGGACCAAAACAGCCGGCGTGGGAATCGGAGCCTTGTTATTCGCATGTGCTCCGCCTCTTTGCCTCCTTGCCTCGTGCAAGCTGCGTGGTGCAAGAAGCTCAGTGCACGGGGCGCCCACGAGCACGAGCGTCCACGAGGCGGCACGGGCGGCAACGCGTGCTGCAGCCGCGGCAGGCTCGCCCATGGCACGGGGCGCCCAAGAGGCGCCCGCGGGGTACCTCCTCCTCCTCCTCCTCCTCCTCCTCCTCTCTCTCCTCCTCTCTTCCTCCTCCTTCCCCCCTCCCCCTCCTCCTCGTCCTCCTCCTCCTCCTGCTCCTCCTCCTCCTCCTCCTCCTCCTGCTCCTCCTCCTCCACAATTACTCAATATGAATACTACTCTCCTCCTTCCCCTGATGACGGGTTGGGAGTGTTCGCCTCCTCCCCCCCCGCGTACTGTTTTTTTTTTTTTTTTTTTTTTTACACAGCATTCCCCGGAGTTGGGTTTTCGCCTGCATTGTTTTTCAAAATGCTGCTTTCGCTGAGGCGCCGGCCTCATTTTCGGGCCCCGCTCGTTCCGAATCGTGCTCCCGTTGCAGCGCTGGCCTATTTCCCGTGCTTCCGCTCGTTCCGAATCGTGCTCCCGCTGTAGCGTTGGCCTCATTTCCGCGCTTCCGCTCGTTCCGAATCGTGCTCCCGCTGCAGCGTTGGCGTCATTTCCCGTGCCATGCCACGGCATGCAATGCAATGCTAGGTTGCGTTCCGCTGCGCGATGCCATGCCTTCAGCTGAAGCTGTGATATGCATTGCTTAAGTGCCACGTCGTGCTATGCCATGCTACGCTTTGATATTCAACGCCATGCTCTGCAGTGTTATGTTCGGGGCCGCTGTGCGATGCCATGCTTTGCGTTGCAAAGCTTTGTGATGCAATTCTTCACTACGCCACGCCACGCCATGCTGTGACATACTACGCTTTGCGGTGCTCTTCTACGCCATGCCACGCCGTGCTCTACAATGCATCGCGTACCCTTTCGGGATCATTGCCCTGCTCGACATCTGACTGTGCGAGTAGAGAGGGGATCTACGCCATGGTACAGGATGGGAGGGAGGGGTAGGATGTCAGATATGACGCGAGCCCACCTAGCTTGTCCTCCTCCCCCTCCCCCTCCTCCTCCTCCTCCTCCTCTTCCTCCTCCTCCTCCTCCTCCTCCTCCTCCTCCTCCTCCTCCTCCTCCTCCTCCCCCTCCTCCTCCTCCTCGACCTCCCGATGCAGGTGGTGAAGGTGCAGCCCCCGACATGTCAGCCCTTAGTGGCGGTGTCACGCTTGACGGTTCTGGCACGTCAGCCGTCAGTGGCGGTGCCTCGGAGTCGCCTTTCGGTGTAGGCACGTCAGCCCAGAGTGGCGGTGTCCTGGACATGTCAGCCCATAGTGGCGGTGTCCATCACGAGTGGGATGATAGTTCCTCGTCTTCTTCTGTACCCTCTCTGGCTGCTGGCGCTACGGAGGTGGCCCCGAAGAGGAAGACGAAGAATCGGCGCAAGAAGAATAAGAAGAATGTGAGTTCGCATGTGACCGAGCCTGGGCCGGAGCAGCTGCAGGTTTCTGGCGCTCCTCCGGACGCGATGCCTTCCATTTTTGAGGCCTCCCGTGAGGACCTCGCCACGGACATCCAGTCTGGAGTTTTTTCACATGATGCGAAAGAGTTGGACGACACTGACGTTGCCTTGCTGGGCCGCTTCGCTGACGGCGAAGCTGTGCTCTCGGAGTTGCAGCAGCAGCCGTCGCTGAGGGCACCGGCTTTGGAGGTCGCCTCTCGGCTGATGGCAGCAGGTGCGACTTCGAATGTTGCTTTCCTGCCAATTGTGCAGGGCCTTGCGACGCAGCAGACATGATGCCCTTTTTTTTCTTAGCGACTGCCAGACTTCGTGATACCCTGGCTTTTATGCACTTTCATATTTTCCTGCTTGCCAATCTCTCCGGAAGCTTGTCACAGCAGCGGCCTACAGCAAACAGAAACACTCCTCCTCCTCCTCCTCCTCCTCCTCCTCCTCCTCCTCCTACTCCCTCCCCCTGCTCCTCTTCCTCCTCCTCCTCCTCCTCCTACTCCTCCTCCTGCTGCTCCTCCTCCTCCTCCGTGGCGCAACCTCGGCCGACCCACCCATCGCATTGGGCGCCCACGAGCGCCCACGAGGCGGCACCAGCGGCGACGTGGCCCACCCCCGGCCGACCCATCTAGGGCGCACGGGACGGCGATGCGAAGCATCCCCAGCCGGCCCGTCTCACATTTCTTGAGGAACGGACGGGAGAGGCCTTCGATGCAAGCGTGGTTTGTTATCGTTTTTTATTCATTGTTTTGAGGACTGGCGCGGGCCCCCTCCCCCCCTCCCCCCCATGGAGTAGATCTTGGCTGTTTCTTGGGCCTGTTTCGAGCAGGTGGAGCATCCCCCAAAATGGACGCACTGCTGCACACAGTCGCACTAAGCAGATGTCTGGAACCAGACCCCCCCTTCCCCCCTTTCCGCACATTGTCGAAACGCCGAAGAAAAAAACGCTCACATGTTTGAGGGTGGGCGCTGGACCCCTGGCGGCGCTTCCAGCCGACCCCCTTGCGCGCTTCGCGCGACGGGGGAAGCCGGCCCAAGAGATCCGCGCGGACCTGCGACAGTTTATTGCGTATACAGCCTTACTTCCTCCGGATACATGCTTTTTGTTTTCTCTTGTAAGGACCTCCCCTCCCTTTCTTCTCCTCGTCCTCCTCCTCCTCCTCTTCCTCCTCATCCTCCTCCTCCTCCCCCTCCTGTTCCTCTTCCCTCTCCTCCTCCTCCTCCTCCTCCTCCTCCTCCTCCTCCTCCTCCTCCTCCTCCTCCTCCTCCTCCTCCTCCTCCTCCTCCTCCTCCTCCCCTCCCCCTCCTCCTCCTCCTCCTCCCCCTCCTTCTCCTCCTCCTCCTGCCCTGTCCTCGCGTTCGCCCCGCTCGGGCCTCTCGGAAAGGCCTCATGTCGCCACTGCTGGGCTCGCCTCGGAGTCTTGGCCCGGTCGCACTCTGGGTCCCCCCCGTCGGGTGCGCGAGATGCTCTCGATCGCGCGGTGCCCGCCGCGCTCCTCTGCGGTGCCGCTCGCGCCTCTGCCTTCGTCCCCGTCCTCCTCTTCCTCCTCCTTTTCCTCCTCATCCTCCTCCTCCTCCTCCTCCTCCCCCTCCTCCTCCTCCTCCTCCTCCTCCTCCTCCTCCTCCTCCTCGCGTCGGGACATGAAGCACGGGAGGCCCATTAGGCCATGTCAGGCCTGCGGCAAGGCTATCGACTCCTGTTGGGGTCATATCTTTTACGACTGCCCGCCGCTCCTCGATGGGGACCCCGACCAGGAGTATTATGAGTTTCCAGAACAGCTTCAGGAGGTACGTGGCATGCTTCAGGCGTCTGGGCAGATGCTGGGGTGCGCCGACTGGGACCAGAGATACCTGATCTATGGGGTTCCCGAGCCGGTTGCTGTACCGCACTACACCACGGTCTCCAATGAGGTTTTTGAATGGGGAGATGTTTCGGGCTCTTGGGGGCCTACGTCATATACTGACGGTTCGGGGTTCTCGGCCAGCATTCCTGAAGTACGTAGGTGTGGGTGGTCGGTCTGCCAGCTGGACCCCGTCACGTGGCTCCCCGCCAGAGCTGTATATGGGCCCTTGCCCTACTATGTGCAGACAGTAGGACGTGCTGAGCGCTATGCCATCAAGATGGGATTTCAGAGGCATCCTGGGCATGAGGTTTTCATTTCTGATTTGAAATCGCTCGTGGAGGAGGGTGCGTCCTGGGACCAGAGGCTTGAGTTTGGCAAAGCGAAGCACGCCCGAGTCTGGAGAGATATTTTTTCGGCTGCCAGAGCACGCGATCCACGTCTGCCACCAGTGCGGTTTCAGTGGACTCCAGCTCACAGGAAGCTGGAGGACATCATCGGGTCGGCCACGCCAGACGAGCTGGAGGCCTACGTCGGCAATGCCTGGGCCGACTTCTTCGCGAAGTGTGGCAGCGCTGCGCATATGGTGTCAAAGACACTGGCTGACAGTTTGGCAGCTGGGCTGAAGCAACACAGGCAGGTCCTGCACTATGTGTCGTGGGCGGCCTTCCAGGTTGTGCAGTTTCGGAGGTGGGGAGCTGACCCTGTCGTGGAGCAGGACCCAGAGCTCGCCCAGGTGCCCAAGCGTGTGGTTTTCGAGAGGCCCCAGGACCACGAGTTGCTCTTCTGCCAGAGGGTGTCTGAGTATCGGTGTCGACGGTGCAATCGTGTCGCTCGGAGTGCGAGTGCCCTCCAGACTCTTCGCTCGGGAACTGATCGAGTATGTGCTCCCTCGCCTCTCGTCCAGAGCCTTGCCGAGGACTTCTTTCTGCGGAGTTCTGAGGCGTGGCTGAGTGTTTCGGATTCTAGGGTCACGGCGGCCATCGAGGCGGCCGATAGGATGTTGGGGTCCACGTCTCGGCCTTTGGAGGCCTCCTCGGCGTTCCCCGCGGTCCCTCCTCAGCCGCTGGAGCAGGTGTCTGCTGCCAGCGGCTCGGCCGACGTTCCCCAACCTGTGCTTGCCGAATTCGCTGAATTGGGGCATGACGTTTTCTGTGTTAATTCCGTGTATTGCTGCCGCAAGTGCGGTGGCAATTTCAACGGGTCCGAGTCCTTCAGGTCCGCCCGCAAGCTGCGGGCGCGGTGCCAAGGTTTCTCGGAGAATCCAAAGACTAGGGCGAACCAGCTCACGGCGATCGACCGTATCACTCGTGGCCTGGAGCCCCGCCAGCGTGGGGCAGGAGCGGCGCGTTCTGGCCCGAACCCTGCCCCCTAGTGTTTCTTTTTGGACTTGGGCCTGGGAGGTTTTCTTGGGTGTGGTTTTCCTGAGGCGCCCCACCCTCTCCCAGGCTTCCGCCTTCCGCCACCCCTGTGGCTCTCAGGTCTCACACGCGGTTGGTGTTCGTCACTCGGACGCCTCTCCTGCGGCTCGCTCGCTCCTCCTCCTCCTCCCTCCTCCTCCTCCCCCTCCTCCTCCTCTTCCTCCTCCTCCTCCTCCTCCTCCCCTCAACGTCGTCGTCCTCCTCCTCCCTCCTCCTCCTCCTCCTCCTCCTCTTCCTCCTCCTCCTCTCCTCTTCCTCCTCCTCCTCGTCCTCCTCCTCCGAGCGCCCCTCCTCCTCCTCCTCCTCCTCCTCCTCCTCCTCCTCCTCCTCCTCCTCCCCCTCCTCCTCCTCCTCCGTAGCCATTTTGGCTCAAGACTAAATGCTTGGGAGGCCTTCAGCCTCCAGGCTCGCACGGATACCGCTGTCACCGCGGCCAGAAGATACAATTTTTTTGTCCGACGGCTGGTCCGCCCCAGCCGTTCGGCTGCCCCCTGCGGCCCCGCAGGTGAGCAGGTGTTTTCGTGGCCCCACTACGTCGCTGCGATGGGACCGCGCGAGGACTCCGCGTGCAGGTGGTATTGCAAGAGTTGCAAGAATGATCGCACGGGGAAGCAGTGGTGGAACATGGCGCATGCGAAGAAGTGTGTGCTGTGCGGCTTGGCGAAAGGAGTCACGTTCCGGGGCAACGTTCAGCCCGCGGAGCCTTCAGTCCGCGCCAAGTCCAAGATGCCGCCGTGGAAGTACCCGTCTGCTGAGGCGGCAGGACAGGCGAAGATGCGTGAGCTGGAGGCGAAAATCAAGGAGCTTCTGGCTGAGTCTAAACGTGGGCTCTTCGGGGACCACATGCAGGTCGATGCTGGGGAAAAGGATGATGAGGCTGACATTCGCAGAAGGCTCAAGGAGATCGATGAGCAGCTGGCGTTTGTGTCCAAGTACAGCAAGGAGTCCAAGGCGGGCGCATATGTGGAGTCGTTACGGGTCGAGAAGGAGCGTTTGCACAGCACGCTTCAGGAGTCTCGCCCCATGTATGCAAAGTTGCAGACCATGTCTAATCGGCTCAAGACGGCGGAGAAGCGGGCGGAGGCTTCGAGAGAGTTGGTGGCAGAGAGGAAGTTTCAACTTGGTGAGATGCAGAAGAGTCTGGAGCAGGCCGAGAAAAATCTCACTGAGCAGGAGAAGGAGGTGGTGTCGCTCAGCGCGCAGGTGCAGGAGCTCACGAAGCAGGCGCCAATGGCTCCTGCGTCGGCATCACTCGAAGACAAGGGCAAGGGCATGGCCATGGACGTTGGTGCATTGGGCAAGATGCTTGAGGCGCAGGGTCTCGGCTCCGAGCAGGCGGAGGGCTTGGCGCATGTGCTTGCGGACAGTATGTGCAAGCTCTGGGTCAGGCAAGAGGCTGATGAGTCGAAGCGAGACGGACAGGCTGGACTGTCGCTCCAAGCTCCTCGCACGCCGAATGCTGAGGCAGGCGGTCCCTCGCCTGGCACGCCGAGTGCTGAGGCAGGGGGCAGAGTGCCCGCCGCTGCAGCAGCAGGAGGCGCCAAGCCCAAGTCGTTGGACCAGGTCATTGCAGATGCCAAGGAAGAGGAGCTGCGGGAGTCGTTGGAGGCGCTTTACCCATCTGAGTTGGCGGAGCATGTTCCCAAGGACCTTGAGGGCCTTCGGGCGGCTGCTGCTCGTTTGGCGGCTATGCCTCCCTTCAATCAAAGTGGACAGCGGCTGGCAGTCGTGCATGCACCTTATTGAGATGCCGCGTAATGGGGTTCCTTTGTACGCTTTGCCGCAGCAGCAGGTTGTGGCAGACTCCTGTCTGGACGCTGATGATTGCCAGCGGGATTCTCAGCAGTCAGTCGACGTGGGCTTCGACTAGGACGAGTTCTTCGGGATCACCGAGAGTTCGACGGCGGCGTTGACCTCCTTCTCGACCACGTGTGGGTCTACTGGGGCCAGCACCGCTCTGGCGTCTGGTCAGCAGCCTTATACTGACCTCAAGTTGAAAGGAGTGATCACGTCTGCCAACGTGGAGGGTGCAGGACCTTTCAAAATATTCATGGAGACGTGCAGGTCCAAGATCGTGGTGATTCAGGAGCATCGCACGTTAGCCAAGCATCTTCCATCGTTGCAGGCTCATATTCGTGATTTGGGCTTCCACGGTTTCTTTGGTGGTGCTGTGGAGACAGGCGCTACGGGGCGTTCTGGTGGAGTAGCCATCCCGGCTCCGACGCATATCGTGGTGAAGGCGCCTCCTGAGCTCCCTGGGCATGAGTTGGAGCCTGGTCGTATTGCTGCTGCTGATGTCTCCTGGATGGTACCAGGAGGGGTTGTTATTATTGCTGTGTATCTTATCTCTGGTGAGGGAATGAGTGCAGCAAATGAGGCATTACTCTTGAAGATTGCGAGATACCTTGCAGTTTTGAATGCGATTGGGCGCGACTGGGTTGTCATGGGAGATTGGAACCTCACGCCTGATTTGCTTTCTCCAGGATGGCTGGCAGGCGTGAATGGCTCTGTTGCAGCTCCTTCCAGGCCCACATGTTTGTTGGAGCAGCCTGGCAGTATCATTGATTACGATCTGGTTTGTGCCAACTTGGGTACTCGTGTTCTACGGCCTCAGGTGGTTGACGACAGTTATATCAAAGTTCATTTACCTGTGGAGTTGCCCGTGTTAGCTGATGACAGGCCAGCATGGGTTCGACAGGTTGTGGAGCCAGCTCCCTTTTCAAAGACGCCGCCTATTGGGTGTGAGAGATTTCCATTGGATTGGAGTGAGGTTGAACGGCATGTTTTTTATGCTCAAACCAGCGAAGACTTGAGCTTGGCTTGGGACGAGTTGCTGGCTGGCATGGAATTTGAATTGCAGGGCGTCTATGATTGCGTAGATGGAGTGAAGGCATCGGCGACGTCTGGACGTGGTGGCCCTTTACTTACCAAGATGGCACTGGCCAAGTGGCGACCTCCTCTTCGACGGTTGCAGCATGGCCCTGAGCTAAGGGCTTGGATGGTTGCTCTAAAGTGGGTTGTCCATTGCAGGAGGGTAAAGGAGCACGTTGCCACGTTGGTAGACAAGCTTCTTATTTGGCAGGACGGGAACATAATTGTGAACGTTCTGGCTGATCATTCCGCGCTGGCGAAGGTGCTGGTGGAATTCGCTCGTTTTATGCATGGTGTTCGTGGTTGTGATGGCGCTTTGCAAGCCCTACCTGCATGGGTTTCTGAATTCTTTTTGCCGTCATCTTGCTTTGATCTATTGGCGCGTGAGGATTTTGAACAGGTGTCTGCCAACATCCAAGGTGCTCATGATCGCCTGCTGCCTGCTCATGAGAAGCGTGATCGGGCCCGATGGCAGAGGTTCGTGGATTCAGCCTTTGAGAAAGGTGCAAGTGGTGCGCATCGTTTTACTAGGTTACAGGCAGCCCAGGAGATCATTGAGGCAGGCAGTGAGCAGTCACCACACGAGCTGGCCGATCGTGAAATGCGAAAGTGGTTGAAGGTGTGGACGGTGCATGAGGATTGCGAGATACAGTTGCCGACTGATAGTGCCAGTTGGCCTTCTCTGCCGTACATCACCGCGGATATGTTGGTGCAGGCTATCCTATCTTTCAAGTGGAAGACGGCAGCGGGCCCGTCGAAGCTGCAGCCCATATCGTTGTGGTTCTTATCGCGTGATGCTTTGGGGGCCATGGCTGCTTTTTCATGAAGTGCGAGGAATTGCTTCTCTGGCCAGTGAATCGTATCCACTCCGAGATGGCTATGATTCCAAAGGAAGGAGGAGGCACTCGATTGGTGGCTCTCATTCACACGCTGATACGGGTCTGGGCGAGAGTCCGACGACCGCTTTCACGGCAATGGTTGCAGCAGTTTCCCTCGGAGATGATCTGGGGCAACAGGAAGGGGTACTCGTCGTCGGGTTTGGCCTTCATGCATAACGCGATGGCGGAGATGTCTAAGCTGCTGGGCGAGCACTCGCTCGCGGTGGTGATGGACATGTGGAAGTGTTTCGACACGGTCAAGGTCAGCAGTCTTTTTTGTGAGGCTCGGGAAGTCGGATACCCATTGCGACTACTGTGGCAGTTGGTGACTTCTTACAAGATGCCTCGGGCGGTGAAGGCGTTTGGGTCGGTGTCTGTCTTACACGAGGTGGGGCAAGGTATCCTGCCTGGATGCACTCACGCCACGACCTTGCTGACGGTTTTGATGATTCGTACGTTGATTAGCGTGAAGGAGATTTGTCCGACGATCCACCCTCGGGCGCTAGTGGATGATGGAACCCTGCAGTGGGTGGGGCAGGACTTGCAAGAAATGGGCGAGCTGGTCAAGGCTACTCGCATGTTCAAGAGTGGTATGAGAAGGCTTGGCCTGCTGGTTCAGCCCGTCAAGTCGGGCTACGTGGGCACCACCCGTGAGGCGCTCAAGAAGTTTTCTCCGTGGGCCAAAGTGTTGAGGCTCACTCAGAGGAAGCAGATGCGTAACTTGGGGCATGATATGGTTGGTGGCCGTGTGATACGCACGGTTGCGAAGGGACGTCTGGATAAGGTGCAGAGACGAATGGGGCGTGTCAAGGTGCTCCAAAAGGCTGCTGGTTCCAAAGTGGGGGCCATCTGGCGTACTGGGTTGCTGGCAGGAGCTGCACACGGCAGCTCGGTCTCGGGCGTTCCCGACGGCGACCTGAGGCAGCTCAGGCAGACGGCTGGAGTCATCGCTGGGGTTCACGCCAAAGGGGTCAGCGTCACGGCCTACTTGGTGTCTCAGCGGGACCCGTACATGGACCCGATCTTCGACGCGACGCTCAATATGGTGTATACGTACAGTTGCTTCGTGTTCGACATGAGGATGGACATGGGCAAGCTCGAGAGGGCATGGCGTGTACTCCCAGACCTGTGGCATGGGCGTGCTCCAGGCTGGCAGGGGGTTCGAGGACCGATAGCTGCGACCTGGCTGTCTTTGCGAAGAGTAGGCTGGGAGATGGCTAGTAGCACGCTGATTGTCAGTGACACGGGCATGGTGATTTCGCTGTTGAAGACGCCTCCTTCAGATGTTCGAAAGTTGTTGCGCCTCGGGGTCCAACGGTGGCAAGGTCGGAGGATTCTGGAGCATCATGCCGAACGCTTGGAGGGTGGCGAGTCGCTGTGGATGAAGCGGTGCACCTCACCGTTGGTGGTAAGGCAGCCACCATCAAGAATGCACAGGTTGCGGGAGCTCTCCGCTGCCTGTGGGCTGGTGGATTCATGACGGTGCAGAAGCGGCATCAACGTGGATGGTTGCCGACGCCACGCTGCCCACATCCCGAATGTCGCAGACAACGTGCTGTCGGGGACCTTGGTCATCTGTGGTAGGCGTGCCCGAGTTTGCTTGAGCAGAATGATGCTGGCGGTCTGCCAGCCTGGTCCGAGGAGATGGAAAAACGCGTGATCGTCTGTCTGAGGAGGGAGTCAATGTCTTGGGGCAGGGCAGCTTTCACCTGCTGAAGTTTTGTATTGGGCTCCCCCAGGCTCCTCCTGTTCTCCCCCCCTCCGTCCTCTGAGCCTCCAGCCTTCTTCTGGGGGGACTGGGGGTCGAAGCCTGAGGGGTGGGGCCCAACTGCCTTCTTTGATGGCTCTGGGATGCACAGTGCCTGGCCAGAATGCAGGCGCCGCGGATGGTCGGCTGTTCAGATGGGAGAATTTGGACTCCCAGTTCGTGCGGCCTGTGGTCCGCTCCCAGGCCCCATACAGTCGGTTGGCCGAGCTGAAAGACACGCGCTCTTGCGGGGGCTCCAGTTGTTGCCGCGTTTAGTGCTGTCTGTTTCGGACCTCCTTGGGGCTGTGCGTGAGGGGGTTGAATGGTCTTCCGAGCATGCGTCTGCCACGGCCGCCCACGTTGACATCTGGGGGCAAATTTTTAGAGTCGCTCAGGGAAGGGATCACCCGAGGGCTCCCATGTATGAATGGATGCCTGCTCATCTCTTGAGGAGTTTCTCGAGCGAGGACAATGGCCCGTGTCTTGGTGGTTTGGCAACATGTGGGCGGACTTGTTCGCCAAGTTGGGGGCCTGCTCGCATGAGGTCGCTGATTCCTTCGTTGATTACTGGTCTGATCAGCTTGCTATTGGCAGGAACAACGCCAGTTTGTTTGGATGGGCTGCGGCCCAGCATGCTGCGCATAAGGAGGTCGTGGGTGGACAGCTGGAGGCCCTTCAGGAGATGGACATCCCTAGGCCACGGTTCCTCCGCGCGCCCCCCCTCCTCCGTTTCCAGGAGCATGAATTCTGGTGTGTCGGTGAGTTCCTGGTCTGTCGCTCATGCCTGGCCAGGGCTAAAACGGAGGCCTCGCGTAAATGGCTCACTCAAGGAAGTGGGCGAGAATGTATCCCCTCCCCTTTGCAGCGTGAGCGTGCCCGCCTTGCGTTCTCCAAAGGTGGATTGTATGCCGCTGCGACCCCCCTTGCCAGGCCAGAGGCGGTCCAGTCTGCGATGTCTGGTGCTCGTGAGGTCCTGGGGCCCGAGGTTCCTGGGGCCGAGCCTGCGTCTGGCTCTGTTGGGCCTGAGTCTGGATCGGTCTCGGGGCCCAGGCCTGGGGGGGTGGGGGTTGGGGAGTGTGAGTTTCAGATTTTCACCTCTCTTGGGCACGTGATGGAGCGTGCTGGCCCATGCATCTTCTGCACGGCGTGCGGGTCTTATTGTGCTCAGAGGTTGGGGCCAAAGCTGCGTTCGGTGTGTAAGCCCCCTAGCTCGGGTGTGCTGCCTGGCTGGGTGAGGAAGTCTCTGGCGAATATCCGCGAGGGCCTGCACCCGAAGTCTGGTTTGAATCTCTCTGGGGATGTCCCCCAGGAGTAGTTTTGTTGGCCCCGTCCCCCCCGTCGTCGTCGGGTCGCCTCCCCCCCCGCCGCGTGCGTCTTCTTTTACGGCACGCTGACGGAGCTGGAGGTCAAGGCACCGACGCGCGATCGTGTGGGTGGATGGGGATCCCTCTCGTTATTACAGGGCGCTTGCGGGTAACTTGCTGGCGTCTCTATGTCTTGCATCTCTTGCACCTCCTCCTCCTCCTCCTCCTCTTCCAGAGCACGCGGTCGAGGTCCACACCAAGAAACACCCCGCTCGCCTCCAGGGTTGCCCTTGGTCTCTTGGCTTTCGGTGGTGCTGCTGTGGAAGGCGTGGCCTTCTCCCACGCCAAGAGTCGATGGACGTCCTGGGGTCTGTGAGGGTTGGGCTGCCTGCGGAAGGTTTTCTGTGGTCGGCCCCCTTGCTGTAGATGAGGGGGCATATCCCTGTAGCGGCTGGCGCAGGAGGGCTCTCGGTGGCCTTCGTGCCCGGGCGTTCCACGCCACTGAGTCACTTCGGTGGAGCCCTTCCAGCGGGCCGTCGGCGGAGGCGGCTCGCGGTCTCGGCCCGCGCTCTCGTCGACTATTAGTGTCTCGGCTGCTCTGGCTCTCGGAAGGGGGCTGGGAGGGTGGGGGAGGGAGGAGGAGGAGAAGGAGGAGGAGGAGGAGGAGGAGGAGGGGGAGGAGGGAGGACGGGGTGGAAGCGGTTGGAGGAGGAGGAGGAGGAGGAGGAGGAGGAGGAGAGGAGGATGAGGAGGAGGAGGAGGGCGAGGAGGAGAGGAGGAGGAGGAGGAGGAGGAGGAGGAGGAGGGAGGAGGAGGGAGGAGGAGGAGGAGTAGAGGAGGAGGAGGAGGAGGAGGAGGAGGAGGAGGAGGAGGGGGAGGGGGAGGAGGCTTTGCCAAAGCGCGGCGATTTCGATGTCATGCGGACGCATTCCGATGTGCTTGAGTCTCCAAGACAGAACGGAGTATCGATGTTGATTGACTCTGCTTTTCTCATGTTTTATCCCTCGCTCCTTCTCCCAAGCTCCGCACGCATGCAGTGTGGCATACGTATTCGTGAGTTCGTTGCTCGGGTCTGCCCAGTTGCGCGCCCCACACAATTTCCAGCCTTCAGTGCTGGTCAGCAGACCGTTCGATTGTTCTCTCCTGCTCTCCTCCTCCCCACCGTGTCTACAACCTGTCTCTTTCTTCCTGCCTCTTTCCACACCATCTCTCCGCCTCACCCCTTCCCACCCCCTTTCCCTCCGCCTCCCCACCTCGTTCGTCCCGGTTCTATGCTCCCTCGCTCCCACTCCCGCCCCCCATCTCTCCAGACCTCCGACGTCGTGATCTGCTCGCACCGTGGACCCCCAGAAGTCTTTACGGTTCTGGAGCCAACCATTCATCGTGAGTCGGGAGCCTTGAGACGGGGGTCAATGCAAACGGGGCTCAGCCAGAGCGCCCGATCTTGAAGGATCCTGCAGGGCCAGGGTCGCATGGACCCGGGTTGGGGTGTAGGATCGCGCAGGATCCTGCAGGATTCCGCAAGGCCTGACTGACCCGGGTCTGGATCGACCCAGGCCAGGCTCCTTGAGCGAGTCGCCTCTGGCCAGCCCCAGGTGCCTCGCAGGGGGCCCCCGTGATGCTGCCGGCGGGCGGGGCTTCCCCCATCGGGGCGCCTGGGCGCTCTGCCACCGCCGATTCTAAGGCAGGGTTCCGCCCCCTGGAGCCGGCCCCCCACCTCTCGTTCCCCCCGCCTCCCCCCTGCCCCGGGGCGCGGGGTCCCCCCTCGAGTGCCGGGCGCTCTGCTGCTGCTGCTGCCGCACCGCCGATTCCGAGGCAGGGTTCCGCCCCCTTGAGCCTGCCCCCACCTCTCGTTCCCCCTGCCTCCCCCCTGCCCCCATCGGGCGCTCGCGCTGGAGGCTGGTTAGGTGGACCAACGCATTTCTGGATCACACCAGGCACACAAGCTTTCCTCGGCTGATTGTTGCGAGAAAAAAATCCGTCGTCGGGCGCTCGACCGCCGTGGGCCTCGAGGTGCTCCTGCCGCCCCCCGCCCCCGCGGGCGTTCTGGCCCGAACCCTGGCGGCGCGCCCAGGCGGCGCTGGCACGCACCCTGGGCGCGCGAGGGGGCGGGGTCCTTGAGAGCCCAGGGAGGGGTGCCTCGAGCGAGGGCGCCCTGGCCCACGCCCCATAGCTGGGCCACGCGCGAGCAGGCCGCGTTGTCCTCCGGCCTCGGGCAAGCGTGCTTGCATGGAGGGTCCGAGGAGGAGGAGGTGCCGGTGCCGCTCCCGTCTCCTCGTTCTCGCCTCTGGTGGGCCTCCTGGGGGGCCCCTCGTCGCCACCGCTGGATTCGCCTCGAAGTCCTGGTCAGGAGGCGCCCCGGGAGAGGTCCGGGGAGGAGCGGCATGGGTACCCAGGGTGGGAGGGGGGGCGTGGCGAGGCCCGAAAGGAGATCCCGACCTCACACAACAGTCGGAACTCACTTGCACGCCTTTGAGGCCCAGTGTCGTCTGAAGAGGTTGCGGAGGGGGGAGGGAGGGGAATTGCCATACTCAGCTCGCCTGGGTCTGAAGGAACACGCCCTCGAGGGTGACGCTTCGCCCGAGTGGACTCAGGCGCGGGCTCACGAGGGTCGGTCTTCCCCCCCCCCCCCCCGCACCTGCGCGTTCGTGGCCACCCAAGGGTGGGCACCAGATTTCGCACTTTGTCTGGGGTCTCTCGTTTCGCGTGGCCAGATCACGCACCATCCCCCGCTCCGCCCGCGTTTCCTCCTCGACCAGTCGGGACAAGATGTGCTGTCGTTCCGATTCGCGCGTTTCGTCCTGGTCTCCGAGGTCTTCTCGTCTGGGGGTGCTCTGCTTCAGCTTCGGCTCGGCGACAGCGTTACAGGGGTGCCCGATCCGATCGGCAGCCGGAGGCCCGAGCAGATGGCCCGAAAGCCATGGCACAATCGTGTCGTGCAAAAGCCACGCCGAAAGCTTTTTTAGTGGGTGTCGGCCTCCGGGGGCCAAAAAGCTGTCAGAGCACGAATGTGGATGAAAGCTGGTCCCGGGGCCGGGGTCCAGACCTCTGGTGAGCCAATGCCCTCGTTCTCTTATCTGCATCCTCATGCCCCTTGTCCTTTCTACTCCTCCTCCTTCCCGCCTTCGGATCTCGCTGTCGCCAACCTGCAACACTGGAGTCCACCTCCTCCTCCTCCCTCCTCCTCGTCCTCTTCTCCTCCTCCCTCCCTCCTCCCCTCCCTCCTCCGGTTTGTTGATGTTGAGCGGACTTTAATTCTAGGATTTGAGTGTCTTCACATCTCCTCCGCCTCCTCTTCCTCCTCCTCCTCCTGCTCCTTTCTCTCCTCGGCCTCCTCCTCCTCCTCTTCCCTGCTCATCCCTCTCCCCTCTTCGTCCTCCGTCCTTCCTCCCTCGTCCCCCTCCCCTCCTCTTGGGCCGTCTTGTGGGCCTCACGGGCCCCTCCTTGGGGCTTGGAGGCCCTCCCGGCCCTCCCTTGGGCACCTCCTGGGAGGACTCCGAGGCTCCGGAGGACGACAAGGCGAGCAACGTATACACTGCAAAACAGCCACACAACAGCCACACTGCTGTCAGCCCTGTTTTTTTGTTTGTTTGGGGGCTCTTGGGTTTCGGCAGGCACTGCGATCGTCGCCCTGCTTTGCTCTCGGTTAGCGCGGATAGTACATTGGTTACACTGTGCTCGTATAAGTAGGTTAACTAAGTCAGTTGCATACAGGTTATCCTATGTTGGCTATCCGTTTTCGCCTAACCAGGTTATCCACTTAGCCTACTTCGGCTAACCAGGTTAGCAAATTGCCGCTAACCTACTTAACGTCCGATGGTATGGGCCCTCTCGGGGCCTCCACGTCGTCATCATCGTCGCCGTCGCCGTCGCCGACGCCGACGACGCCGACGACGACGAAGGGGGGAGGTGTCCGTGTGCCGTCCGCGTGCACCAATGTACTATCCGTGCAAGCCGAGAGCAAAGCGGGTGGGTTTGCTCCTCATAGCTTGCACCGCATCGCTTTCACCACAAAGCTCACACCGCATAGCTTGCACAACATAGCTTATACCACATAGCTTACACCGCATCGCTTTCAACTCCACAATGCAATAACTCACAGTTCGGGGTCACGCTAGCTAACATTTGAGCAGGATTTCGAGGCGGATCCAGCCGTGGCGACGACGAGCACCCCCTGCAGGGACCCGAAAAAAAGGCAAACAGCGCCCGAAAACCCTGGGGGCGGGTCGAAACCTTAGAATTCTGATGTTTTTTTTTCCACTTAGGTGAAGGAGGGGGAGGGGGTGCAAGGGGGGGAGGAGATGGGGGGCGAGAGAGGTCGTGTCGCGCCGCCCCGCTCGGCTGCCCGCCCCCGCCCGCCCGCCGTCGACGGCATGACCGTGACGGAGAGAGCGACCGAGAGAGAGCGAGCGGCCTCGGCCGCCCCGAGCTTCGAGGATCAACGATCGAGGAATCGAGGATCGAGGTTCGAAGGATCGAGGACCGAGGTTCGAGGGGGATCGAGGATCGACAGGGTTCTCGAGGGATCGAGGATCGAGCTTCGAACTTCGAGGATCAGGGTCCTAGGAGGATGGGGGCCCAGCGGGCCCGCGCCTTTGAGGCCCGTCGAGCGGGCCTGGGACCGCGGGAAAACCAAAATTGGGTTCACCGCTTTTGCTGGGAGGGGTGATGTCGGCGCTGGCTTTGGTGTTGGAGCGGTCTGATATGAGTTGCACCTGTGGGGCTGGTCACAGGAACCCATGCTGAACTGCGGTAGATCGTAGATTGCACCACATACATTGCACCGCTATATTGCACGACATATGCCGTACATCACCACATAGATTGCACCGCATATATGCCAAGAGCGCCCCACAGTTCCAATATCACACACGCACATGTGTACACGGATGCTGGGCGACCGATTGGGCAACGCAATCCGCCGACCCAAATGATGACGATGCTGGTGTTGAGGATGGCGGACGGCGCTTGCGAGCAAGCTCGCATCGCGACGGTGACGATGATTGCGATGGCATGCGTACATTTGCTTGCATAGCGGCAGGAAAAATCACTCGCGAAATACAGTTCTCTGCTGTGTCAGAATAAATTAAACTACAAGAAATTCTGCTGCTGGCCACAATGGTTGGACATGATGAGACTTTGCGGTACTTACAACAGCCGTTGCCATCTTCAACGAAAGGCCAAGGCGACACGCAGCTCCAGCTAAACCCGTCCACCTCGTCGTGAAACCACACCTCTGCAACCACCTCGCCCGAATCTATTGCCACGACGTCGTTGGCCATTACCGTCCTGTGGCATGCCACAAGACGCCTCGAGGACCTAACGGCCCTCGCGCCACTGATCGCTGACCTCATTGCCTCGACCACTTTTCGATGGGCATCCTTCAGCCCCCGCAAGGGCCCGCTGTCCAAAGAGGCGCTGATGTCATGCATGCCTTGGCACGTCATGTCCTCGAGGACTCCAGTGTCGAAGCTGGTGGTGTTGTGCCGATTGGTGCACATGGCTTTCAGAACTCTGTGTTTTCTCTCTTGCACAAACGTGTTAAGTAAGAAGCCAAACTTCTGCAGCATCGGCGCTAAATGAACACTGTAGTGGTGCTTTGGGATCCAGATCTCGCGCCCGTAAGCGTCAACGTGGGCGCGCAAATGCGAGAGCACAGCGGTCTCCAGCTCTCTCGGGGCAACAGCGTTCACGATTGTCAGCGTTCCCACCAGATCGCACAAGAGAAGGGCACTGGCGACTTCCTTAGCACAAACCCCAGTCGGGCGAACAACGCTCATCAAATACAATGCAATGACTGGCGTTGCCGATAGCATCTCTGAGGCAGATCCCCCGAACTTGCCGTCACAACATACTTTCGCACCAGATTCGTAACCGCCTGACCAACAAAATTTCGTCAAGAATGCCCCGAGCTGCGCGTGCCCTAACGAGTGCGCGTCCAGTCGACCAAGCAGCGCGCACATCTCGACCACGAAAGTGCCGCTGATGAACAGGATGTGCATCCAATCGAACATTATCAAGTTGGGCATGTCTAGAGAAAGCACGGGGCATAGAAACGCATTTTCGTCCGAGTGGTTGAAGCCAAGGAATGTTTCCAACTGGGGAAGGTCGTTGCCGCCCCCATGCGCCACGGCTTGCAACCTCTCGAGAACTCTCGTGACGGTGTCCTTCGTGTGGACCACATACTTGTCCACTTCTAAACATGCACTCGAGATAAGACGCCCCGTGTGGTCAGGCAGCCACGGGCATTTGTGAGAGACCACATTCTGACACAGCGGGCGAAGTTTGTGGCCCGAGTGCCCCTTGCATAACGTCGACAACTTGTGCGCCACCAAGTCTTGCAATAAGCAAAATACCTCGCCGAACACTAGCTGCGGGCTGCCCAACGACAGGTCGAGTTGAACGCCGTTTTTCAAATTGTATGGCGGGGCAAAACACACATGAAGCAACCTTTTGATCAGCTGGCTCATCCCACCGTCGAGGCGATCCACCTGGCTGGTGCGGATAGCTGACAACGTGAACCACCACTCCTCCATGCAAAGGAACTCAGGCGGCAAGTCTGCTAGCGTCCAATAAATTCCGTGGCATTTGCGATAATTTCTGGAGTTCAGCTGTTGGCCTGGCGTGACCTCGTCCGTATACAAGATCATCCTGACCTTGCCACCCGCCTTTTGCAATGCGCCTGCAATCGTGTCCCTGACGCGCGGGGATTGCTTGCAAGCTACTTCCAGGGCGGCCAGCGGGTGTTGAACAGGAGCCGACATGGCAGCACCGTCGTCATCAACTAAATCAAGCTGCTGGACCAGCGGGCCAAAGGATGTCTTCTGGCTGCAGAGTGCCTTGCGCTGCCTGCGCATCGTCCCCTCACTGACGGCATCTGGGATCCCGAACTCACGTGCATCCACCAGGATCTGTGACAGGGCGGCATTGGATACGTGGCTCTCCCTGCCAAAATCAATAAGCCTGAGTCGCTTAGTCATGACGACGGCTTGAGCGAAAAGCGCTACGGATCGTCGTCGTCGCGGGCCCGACCGCTGACTACTACTACTACTACTACTACTACTATTACTACTACTACTACTACTACTACTACTACTACTACTGCTGCTGCCACTACTACTACTACTACTACTACTACTACTACTACTACTACTACTACTACTACTACTACTACTACTACTACTACTACTACTACTACTACTATTACTACTACTACTACTACTACTACTACTACTACTACTACTACTACTACTACTACTACTACTACTACTACTACTACTACTACTACTACTACTACTACTACTACTACTACTACTACTACTACTACTACTACTACTACTACTACTCTACTACTCTTACTACTACTACTACTACTACTACTACTACTACTACTACTACTACTACTACTACTACTACTACGACTACTACGACTACTACTACTACTACTACGACTACTACTACTACTACTACTACTACGAGCCCTCGCAAGACCTTTTAGTCGGAGGAGGGGATATATATATACACATACATATATATATATATATATATATATATTGCACCGCATATGTTGCAACACATAGATACACGAGTTGAGGCCCACGCTAGCGGGAGCTGCCATGCGCCTCCCTGGGCCCAACGGCACCATCCAGCCTGGGAGTGCCTCATGAGGGCCCCGCGAGGCCCTCGTCGCATGCACATGCCGATGCTCTGGGGTCAACGCCATTCCACGATCGATTTTCCTTTCGGGCAACCTCTGTCCACCAACTGCGCGGCCAACGCTGCAACCTCTGACAGCCAACTGCGCGACCAACGCCGCGCGAAGGCTGGCGCCTCTGAAAAACTGCGCTGGGACTGGAAATGCCGTGCGGATATATGCACTGCGATGTCGCAAGGCTGACGCCGCTGAAATATCACAAGGCTGTCACAAGGCTGACGCCGCTGAAAGGCTGGCACCGCTGAAAGGCTGACGCCGCTGAACGGCGGATACGAAGGGATGCGAACTGCTGCTGTGCTGAGATATCTAGCCGTAGGGCGAGTAAGCCGTCGGCGGCGGCATTGCCTGGAACGGGGCCTTCGTCACCGTCAAGATGAGAGGCCGCGGGGGCGCAGCTGCCTTTGATACAGCAGGGGGCGGCACCATGTACCTGGGAGGCGGAAACAACGGTGGCCGCGGGCCTGCGGGTGGGGCCCTCGGACTGCCCTGCAACCAACTGAGCTGGCTGCCGCCGTACATCTGCATGTCAGAGCCGATGCCGCCCGTCTGAATGTCGCCGCCGCCGTAGCCCGCGGCGTGCACGTTGTTCTCGGCCACCTGGCGCGTGAGCAAATGTTCTGGCGTCCTGGGCGCGGCACCCGCCGAGGCGATGTCATATTGGCTGCCGATGCCCTGAATGAAGATGCCCTGGACGCCATTCGAGACGTGCGGGGTGGCGATGAACGATGGCGCGCGGACAGGCGTGGCAACGCCGTGATGAAAGATGTCCTGCGCGGCGGTGATGCCTGCATGCGCGGCGACGTCCTGCGGCATGTCATGCACGGCGGTGCCGTGCGTGATGGCTCCAATGCAAGGTCGGCCCTGCGCGGCGGTGTCCTGCGCGGCGGGCGCGGCCCCCTGCTGCTCGACTCCGTCCGCGGTGATGCCCTGCGCGGAAAGATCCCGCGCGATCGCATGCTGGCCGATGTCCTTCGCATCGGTGCCCTGTGTGGGGGTTGGCGGGAGCTTCGCGGCGACGCCCGCGTGGGCGGCCCCGCCCGCGGGGGCGGTCATGCCCGCGGAAGCGGCCATGCCCGCGGAGGCGGTCATGCCCGCCCCAGGGTCGGCCCCGCCGCCCGCGGCGGTGGCCCCCCTGCCCTGCTGGCTGTTCTTGCTGACGCTGATGTTCTGGAACGGGGACGGTTGCGACTCCGTGGTGGACGAGTCGGGGCCTGGAACTGTGAAGCGCACTGACCCGCGTTCATGTCGGAAGTACCCGCCGCCGCCTGCGACGCGGCCCTAGCGCGCAATGCAAAACCCACGATTCCCCACGCCTCCCCCCTCACCCCTCCCCCCTCCCCCCCCCCCCTCCCCATGCCCATATATTCCCCATGAGCTCCCGCCCGAGCCCCCAGAGTTCAGAGCCTGTCGAGGAGTCCCCGAGAGATCACCGACAGCCCTGCGGGAGGCGGAAGGCCGAAGGCCCCTGGACAAGCACCCTGGACAGTTAGTCGATTCATGGCATGTCCAACCCTGATCGAACGTGAGGGCTCGGACCATGACGCTGATGGTCGAGAGGAACTGCTGTCCGCACCTCGTCATGGCTGAGGATACGGGAAACACCTTCGGGCTACGCCCGAGAATCAATGCTTCACTGAGCAGCCTCGGCTACGTATGGAGGCTTAGGGCGTCGGTGGTTTGGGGGGGGTCCCCTCTTCCAATCCTTCTCTTCCCCTTCGGGGACAGGTTTGCCGCGCCCCCCCCCCCCTGCCTCCTTTCCACATGGGCATGGCGTTCCCGAGGTGACAGGATGCACTTGTTCGCGAGTGGCGGCTCCAAGGGTGCCTCAGGGGCCCGAAGACGATCTTTCAAGATGGCTCGCGATTCCCTAATACGCCTCAAGATGCACCCCAAGATGCTCGACAATGCCCCCAGAAAGTCTCAATGCGGCTGGCTACAAGTGGCCACCGAAACCTCAAAGGCCTCCGAGAGGCCAACATCCTGCAACGGCTTGAAAATAACACTGACTGCCTAGAGAGGGCCGAACACGTTCTGGGCCCGCCGACGGGCCCGACTCGGGTTCAGGGAGAGCGATGGGGGCCTTTCGAGGCCACAAGATGGCTCCAAGATTGCCCAATAGGGCCACAGATGCCCAAGTAATCAATGAGTTATTGCATACGCCCCTTGGGGCTAGCGTCCATAGTGCGCGCAAGCGTCGCCGCATCCCCCGCAAACGTGCGCCTGTGTGCGATGTTGCTTCTGACAATCCTGACTGCGGGGGTGCCTTGCAGGGGTGCGCCTCTTGGGGAATGCGCCCAAAGCGTGCGCAAGCATCGTCGCCTGGCGTCGGCGGCCAGGCATCCGAGATGCCTCTGGCCATCTTGATCGCCCCCCCCCCCCCTCCTCAATCCTCAATCCTCCTCCCCCTCCCACTCCTTCTCATCATCGCCCATCATGTTATTCATAACACGTCGCTCTCCTCTCTCATCAATCCTTCCTCTTCCTTCTCAACCTCCACCTGCAAACGGTTCGGGTGCCCCCCTCGTTGCTCTTACACTACCCTCCTCGCACCTCAACTCGCCTGGGCGCCCTTTCTGTATGGGTCGGTGGAAATATGCGAAGCGCCAAGCACTGATTGGACTGGGTTGGGCCCCACGCATGGGTTGGGCCCCGCGCGAGCATGCTCGCATAGTGCATTGTAGATAGCCCGACGGTTGCCAGAATAGCGCTGGGTAGCTCCCAGGACGGGTGGATTCAGATAGCTCGGCATTTACCTTACATTGCCCATTGCATATGCGTACTGCCCAGCCTCCAAGTGTGGGTGGGTGGGTGGGTGGGTGGTGGGTGGGTGGTGGGTGGGTGGTCAGTGGGTGGGTGGTGGGTGGGTGGTGGGTGGGTTGGGTGGGTGGTGGGTGGGTGTTGGGTGGGCGGGTGGGCGGTGGGCGGGTGGGCGGGTGGTGGGTGGTGGGTGGGTGGCGGGCGGGTTGGCGGTGGGTGGGCGGGTGGGCGGCGGTTGGGCGATCTACGTATCTATCTTTTTACATGTCTACCCATAGATCAGATCGGTATATATATACATACATATATATATATATGTATATATGTATGTATGTCTGCTTATCTGTTTATATATATATGCCTCTGTTGGTGGTTTGGGGGCGGGAGGTGGATGGTATACTCTGGAGGCGAGTCGCTTTTTCAAGCAGGCGCGGCGCAACACCACCCGAACGCATAATGCCACAGCTGCACCACACTCGCTGCGCACGCCAACCGACACGGCCAAACGCCGTTGTCACGGCACGGCCAACAGCCGCTGCACCCTGCACGGGAAGACTGCACTTTGATTACTACCGATGCCGTCGGCCCTGCTGCACCCCCTGCTGCACCCCGTCGGCCGTGCCACCACGCGGCCAAACGCCGCTGCCGTTCTGCACTCCATGGCACGACACGGCCAAACGCCGTTGCCCGTCCCCGCTCTAATCGCTGTCGTAGCCGTCGGTGATAATGTACCGAACCTTGAATGTAGGCCTCGCTGCACGGGCGCCCTGAAAGGCAGGGTTTGTCGGGATGTCCTCGGCCTGCATCCTGAGAAACTGCTCCCTGACCTCCTTTGGCATGCTGGCGTCGTCGAGCGACGGCCACTCGTGCTCGAGCGCCCGCTTCCGAGTCTCCTTAGTCGGGGCGAAGCGGGGAGGGTCGCCACCGCCGCTTCCTTCCTCAGAGGCTGCCGCTGCCGAAGAGGGGGTGCCAACTTTGCCGCTCTCGCTGTGGTCTCCGCCGTCATGGACATCGGCGGGCTCAGCATCGGGCGCTTCTCCCGACTGAGGACCAGCGCTTCGGAGTTCCGATGGCGTGTGCCGCGGCCCTGCAGAGGGCACGGGGTGCATTGCCGCAGATGGCGGCGCTGGCATGCGACTACGCGCAACAGCGCCGAACGAACAAATATGAACGCAGTTCGAGCCAAAACGGCTACGGAAGCAAATGCAACCATCACCTGCCCCGCCACCGCCACCCGCGGGGGCGGGGCCATAGCGCATGGGGGCCCCACCATGTTCACCACGAGCGTTTCGCCTGAGGCATCCCCGATGACATGGATGATGACGATGGCCATCGTGATGGTGACAGTCGGTTGTGGCATTGCCATTGTGGCCGATGGCTACATGAAGGCGAGCGCTGGCGATGCACTATTTTGCGAGGGGTGGCTGGGTGCATGCATCAATCTTGCGAAGCATCGTGCCTGCGAGTGAAGTCCACAACGGCTGCTTCTATAGCCCCGCGGTGCCAGTCCTAGCAAAGTCAGCACGCGGAGGAATGCTGCGGGGGGGGGGTTGGCGCAGGGGCGGAGGAGGATGGGTTCTGAAGCGGGGCTGGGACTTCGGTGGTAAGATGGGGGACGCCAGGGCGATGAGGAGGAGGGGGAGGAGAAGGGGGATGTTGAGGAGGATGCCGATACGGAGGGGCGAAGATTGGGATCAGCAGGTGAGCGGGGGCGCTGAGGAGGGGCATGAGCGGCGGCCGCGGCCGCCTCGGGAAGCAACGCGTCGAACTGACTGGGGCTACATACAAATCGAATTCGTCTGCTCAAATAGTAAGTTGGCGCGGCAAGCGAGCAAGCTCAGCTGGGGCGCGCGGTCGTCGCCACAACAGGCGTTCACTGAGACGTGCGGCCTACTTCCCGAATACACGCTCGTACGACTTCAGCGCCACGTGGTAGACCTCCTTCGCAACGTCCTTCGCCTCGTCCTCGCCCATGCCACTCGACAAGCACCGCCTCTTGGCGATTCCGTACGCCCTCGAAGTCCAGTCGTTCTTCCCCTTGTGGTAGGTGGCCTTGCACGTGGCCTCGGAGCGGAAGTCGGAGGCGCAGAGCTTGACGACGGCCGCAGCTGGCCTCTTCCTGGCGGCGCCAGTCTGCGCGGCGGCGCCAGCGGCCTTGCCGCCTGTGCGAGCCGTAGCCGCGGCAGCGAGAACGTCGGCGACTCCTAGCCTTGCCCTCCTTCTTCGTGACCTTGGATTTGAGCCCCCCCTTGCCCTTGGCCTTTGCTTTTGCCTTTGCTTTCGGCGCACCGTCGGCCGCTGCCTCAGCCGTGGTCCTGCGCTTGCGCAGCTTGGCCGTCTCGGCTGCATCTCTGACGGCCTGCTCCAGGTCCTCAACTGGGTCGTACTCCCGAGCGACGGCGGCGATGGGCGGGGAGTCTCCCAGCATGGAAGGGTGCACAGACGAAGGCGTCGGCGCAGACGGCGAAAGCGAAGACGCCGTCCCCGCCCGAGGCGCCAGCGCAGCCAGCGGGTCGGCCGCCGCCGCGGCCAGTCCACCTGGGGCGCGCGACGCTGCACCATTCTTCGGGGCCCCGAAGATCTGCAACCCAGGGATGGTCCCCATCGCCTGCTGCATGACCTGCGCGAGGGGGGCAATCGCCGAAGTCACCGCCGTTGCCATCATCTGCTCCGTGGAAGTGCCGTAGGGGACAACTGCGCTGCCCTGCTCCTTCACACCTTTCTTGGACTCGCGGTAGGCGCAGGACGCCGTCGCGCAAGGCAGGCCCTCAATCACGAACGGCACGGGCTGATTGTCACCGTAAGCATGCTGCAGGTGGGCAGCGGGCAACGCCGACGGGTCAGCTGGATACACGAGGATGTGTGCCAGCGGGAACTTCTTATCCTTGTCCAAGCTCTTGGCGTAGCTCCTGATATTCTTTCCGATGTTCGACTGGCTGCCCGCGCCCATGGTCGTCACCTTGAGCCCAGCCAACTGGATGATGCTCGTCGCGCGCTTCAGCACCTGGTTCGAAGGGCAGACCAGCCCCAGTTTGTACAGCTGCACGGCCACCATGCGGGTAGCAATATCAACATCGATGACATCACTCTTGAAGTAATCGTGAAGCTGCTGCGTGAAATACCTCTCCAAGGGGTCGCATGTCTGCGGCGGCCGCGTGCCACCCGAAGGGTCGGTGCGTTCTGCGGCGGCGTTGACCGCGGCCGCGATGTTTGCCATCTGGCTGCTGGACCAGGGCCCCAGCTTAGCCTGGCGCGTCAGGCGGGCGGCACCATCCAAGCTCACGGACATCTGGCTGAGGTGGGCTACGAAGGCGCTGGCCTGAGAGTCGGACACGTCGAGGCCAACGGAGCGCTGCAACGTAACGATCTCCGAGCGCTGGTTCAGCTGCGTAACGAGCCCTTCAACCACTTGCTGCGCATGGGGAACAGCGGCCGCCATCGATGCCACCCTCGCACACGAAAACAAAAAAAAGCTGAGACCAAGCCTGAACACTCGAGCCACAACTGCTGCGGCGCGCCGAGTGTTCCCCCGACGCACCCGCTGGCAAATCCACGCACGGCTGGCGACATCGGGCCAGCGCCCGCGAGAGTAGATGGAGTGGGTATGAGGAGGGCGGCCAAACACTCTGGATGATGAGGGTTTGAGGGTGACGATGCCGCGAGCGAGGCCAACGGCGAGCGAGGTTGCAATGTTACGATTGGGCGGTGCCAAAACGTAACATATGTTACGTTTTAGGGGGCCCAAAACGTAACATGTGTTACGTTTCGGGGGGTGCGATTCGTAACATCGCGTTGTTTGTGCACCTCATATGAAATGTTACGAATCGTGGGGCGCAAATCGTAACATATGTTACGTTTCAGCGGCGGCAGATCGTAACATATGTTACGATTCAGTGGTGGCAGATCGTAACATTTGTCACGTGTCAGCGGTAGCGAATCGTAACATCTGGTATGCTTCATGACTCGGTGCCCCAGAGAAGTCGCCAACTGAAAGAACTGCCCGCCCATGATCTATCATGACGCCCGTGTGCCCACCCACCCACCCAACACGCCGCCCGCGCATTTGTCACGATAGCACAGCCCGAAGCCCTGCACGCGATGGAGGGCGGCTGAGCGGCGCAACGCGCCTCTCAACAAACGTGCCGACAGCCGCGCGCACGCGCGCAGCAGAGTGCGGTGCGCGGGCCCACTCAGAGCGCACCGAGCTCGGCCAGGGCCTTCTTGAGGCGCCGAGTGTTGACGACCCGCCCCCCGCGCATGCGCGCCTTGCGGACCTGCCGCTTCACGTCGTCGCCCCCAGCGGCGTCGCCGTCGGCGGCCAGGTCGTCGGCAACCTGCGGGCCGTCGTCGTCGGCGTCGCCGCCGCCGTCGCCGTCGCCGTAGCCGTCGCCGTCGTCGTCATCGCCGTCGCCGTCGCCGTCGTCGCCGTCGCCGTCGTCGTCGTCGTCGCCGCCACCGCCGTCGCCGTCGTCGTCGTCGCCGCTGTCGTCGCGATTGGCGTCGACGTCGGCGACGACGACGACGAACCTCGTCCTCGCGCATGCGCTTCATGGTCTCGATGATCGCGCCCTGGTCGATCCTGTACTTGCCATTGACGGTGACCGCAGTGGTGCTCGAGCTGCTCGCAGCACCCGTCGCGCGATGGCCGTGCTGCTTGGCCCACCCCTCGCCATCGTTGTAGCCGCCTCCATCGCCCTGCTGGTTGCCGCCTGCGCTGTCCTGCGGGTAGCCCCACTCGTCATCCTGCGGGTCGTCGCCCTGGGCATCTGAGTAGCCCGTCATGTCCTGCGGGTAGCCGCCCTGCGGGTAGCCGTCCTGCGGGTAGCCCCACTCGCCTTGCGGGTAGGCCCACTCGTCCTGCTGGTAGCTCCACTCGCCCTGCGCGTCGTAGAAGACCCACTTGTTGTCCTGGAGCCGCCAGTAGCCATCCATGGAGCCGCCCCGCGCGTCACGCGCGCGGCCGCCCCACCCGTCGCCCTGCGCGGTGTCGCCCCAGCGCCACCACCAGTCCTCATCCGTGTACTTGTACGAGTGCTGCTCCAGCGCGCCGCGGCCGTCGTCCTGCTGCTGCGCTGTGTCCTGCTCCTGGTCGTGGCCGCCTCGCTCGTCCTGCTCCTGGTCGTGGCCGATCGTGTCCTGCTCCTTGCCGTGGCCGCTCGTGTCCTGCTCCTGGTCCTGTGGCTGCTCCTGGTAGTGGCCGCCCGTGTCCTTCTCCTGCTCGTCCCAGATGCGGCCCATGAAAGCCCGTGCCGTCTGGGCGCGCTTCCACTCGAAGTCGGCGTCGGTAGTGGCGGCGTCGGTGCCTCCGCGCGGTGGCGGCGGCGGCGGAGGCACGGTTGGCGGCCTCGGCGCAGGGCGGTCGCGGTCTCGCCATAGGTGGGTTGGCGGAGGATCGCCAGGGGGTTTCGGCAGCTTGGGCATCTTCTTCGCCGTTGGCTGAAGCCTCGGCTTGGGCGTGTCGGGCTGGGCGGCCGCCGCAGCGGGCTCGGCGGGCGGGGCGGCCGTCTCGGCAGGCCGCCTCGCCCATCGGCGGATGCGAACCTCGCCAGAGGAACTCTGCGCACGCCGCACCCCCCATCCCCAGGTTCGCTTCGGCGTGGCAGCAAGGATGTCCGCCATGACCATCAGCGTGAGCATCGAGCGCGCGGCGCCATCGCCAGCGCCCCCGCTCGAGGGCGAGGAGGCTGTGCCACGCTCCATCGGGACGCGGTCGGCCCCGCTGGGCGCGCCGCCTCATTAGCCAAAATGGCAGCGGGACTGGGGGCCTCGAGGGCGAGGACGAGGAGGAGCAAGATGAGGCTGGCGCTGGGAGTGGCGATGCTGATGCTGCAGGGTAGGGGTTATGATGATTACGGTGCCAGATTAGGGGCTCTATGTGGCATGCCTTGGGGCCATCTTGTGTCTTATTGGAGCCACCGCCAGGCCTCGGAACGCCAAGACGCTGCAAACAGTATAGTTCCCCCTGCGCGTTGTAAGGACGTGGGCCTCTTGTGGGGCTCATTGGAGCTCTCGTGCGCCACTTGGAGCCGTCTTGAAAGAGCGAGTCATGGCATGTTAAAGCATGGCTCGGAATGGGGGGTCCATGGTAGTGGGGGCGGTACGAGTGGGAGTCGGAGAGGGCACGTGCAGCTCGCGAGCATGCTCGCGAGCTGCGCGGCCGTGCACGGTCGTACAGCTGACGAGCATGGTGATGAGTATTGTGAATGTTACGACGATGTTGCAACATATCCACCCATAGTGACGATAATGGTGAATGATGATGGTGACGATGCTTCTCTGATGCACACAACGTCTGGGAGCAACTAGCGGCTGGGCAGCTCGCACCCTATCGGGCTACCACGTGATCCCCATCGAGGGCAGCTCGCGAGCACGCTCGCAATGCCCTGCTGCTGACAAACATGCACGCGCCATGCTAACCAACTGCCACGCTCACTGGCCACCTGCGGGCGAACCGACACCTGCCGATGGCGGCTCTGGCTCCTTCTCGCTGGCGTCCTTGCAGAACTGCGCGAGAGCGGCCGTCGCCTCGTTAGCCTTGAGCTGCACGAAGTCGGGGTCATTGCTGCGGGGGACGGGCAAGGAGTGGAACCTTGTCTTCTGCTTCGCGGCGTCGAAGTACCTGCAGTACACGCAATGGCGAGACGCCCACCACTTCGCAGTCTTGTCATCGATCGTCGGCACGAACTCAACGAGGGAAGGGTGGGGCTTCACCAGCAGCAAGTTCAAGTTGGTGGTCGACAGCTCGATCCATGGAGAGCTCTGGGGGTTCCAATCAGACAGGACTTTGACTATGGACTCGTTGCCTTCGGCTGTCTTGACCACCACGTCGAACGTTGCTGGAACATCGTCTGCCATCTCCTTGCGCTTGCGCTTCTGGCCATGGGGGTCGCCAGGCGCATCTGCATCCCCCAAGGGATCACTCTCGACCGCCTTCTCATTGACTGCAGTATCGAATGCATCGTTTCTAAGAGTAACCACAGCGTCCACCATGCAGTATCGAATGCATCGTTTCTAAGAGTAACCATTGCCCACAAAACGCTTGAACGATGGGTCGCCCTTGCAAGCATGAAAGACATACACCCCATCGACAGTTTTGAGCTCTGCATTCCATTTCGGCTTGCCTTGCTGTATGTGACCGCCGCCCACCTTAGCTTGCAAGACAAAACTGGCCTCGGCGGCGGCCATGGTGGCGTGCGCAACGATTGATCAGCACGGGCTGCGGAGTGGCAGCGGCGGTGGCGTGGGGGAGGGGGAGGGAGAGCGGGTGCCTGGCCCCTCCAGCCCAGATGGGCGTCGGTGGTGTGGGTCGCCCCCCATTCCTGCCAAATTCTCCCCCCCTTCGGGAATGGGTTCCCCCTGTTGTTCCGATCGTTGGACAGATGGATATAGTGATGGATGTAGATACACAAATATGTGACGAAATACTGAAAACATGTAGGTATATCGGTAGGCACGCATATAGATGTGTATGTATATCGACATATATATATATATATATATAGATCGTGATATGTATGGTATGTACATATGTAATGGCGGATGTATATATGTATTTCTACGCGCACATATTGATATACGCAAGAATCAATAGACATGCAGATAGGTAGGTAAGTCGACAAGACACCCCTGACAAAACACAGCCATCGATCGACCGAAGCGACCACTCAGGTCACTTTAAACAGACCCCGCATGTTAAGGTGACCGTTTGGGTCGCGTCGGGGCCCGCTTGGAGTCCACGCGGGGCCCTCTTATAGCGTTCTGCGGGTCCCCATTGCAGCGCTCTCGGGGCTTCCAATAGGCTCCAAGATGATCTGGGAGGACTAGGCGGAGACCCTCTGTGGGCCCCAAGAGCACCCTGGAGGGCCACCATGAAACCAAAACGAGTTTAAGGTGATCTGTTGTGCTACCTCGGGGCCCGATTGTGGGCTACGCGGGGCCTTCCTGTTGCTTTATGCGGCATCCCACTGCAGCACTCTCGGGGCCCACAATTAACCACAGGAGGAGCCCTAAGAGCCCTGGATGGCCACACTAACATTAAAACGATGCTGTGGTCACCGCTTGGGTCGCTTCGGAGCCCGCTTGAGGTCCACACGGGGCCCTACTTGCACTCTTGCAGCACCCTGGGTGGCTCCCATTTGGCTCCAGTGGGCTCTGGGGGAACCCCCGCCCACCACCTTCCCCCCCATTCCCCCATCCCCCCCCCTCTCCGCCCCATCAGCCCTCAGGGAGCCCCACTGATGCCACCGCGTCGGCGGCGATCCCTATAAGGCGGAATCGACGCAACTACCTAGTCCCAGCCGCGCACCAACCTGGCCGAACGCAGCCCAAAAATGGGGGCTGCAGAACACCGCAACGGCTTCCAATATGGCTTCCAGCATGCAGAAGGCCGTCCAAGAGGGCACGATAGGCGTCCAAGATGACCAGAGCTCGCCCAAGATGGATGAGCGCGACATGCCAGATGACGGAGACATCGAATGCAATGTTCAACGCATCGTTCGTCGCCCCCCCTCCTCCGACCTCCCCAGCTGACCCCGCCCTCCCGCACTTACCACGCACATCCCAACAACTAATACATAGTTTTCTCTGCTGGGAGCGCGCGCAACGTCACTCTCAGATTGGCGTGTGCAACAGAAAAATCTGCGAACGTGGAACGTGGATGTAACTCAAGCTGCGCATAGATGCACCAGAGCTCGCAACCGCCCTAAGATGCAAATCAAACCGCCTACCGATGTCTCTTCGCCGTGCCCCCAGAGGCGTCGACGCCCCTCTTCTTGGTTTTGGCCTTGCTCAAGGCTGCCCGATCTTGGTCAAACACCCTCAACTCATCGCCAGCCTTCAAGCTGGACTTGTTCGTGAGCACTGGGACGTCCACGAAGGCGTCTCCGCCGTCGGAAAGGCTGCTCCCAGCCCCGACTAGGATGCGGATGTGGCTGACCTGCATGTTGGCGGAGGCACTGTCCCCCTCGGGCTTCACGCACCAGAACGGCGCCACGAACGGCACCACCTCCTTGGAGTGGCAGCCCGATACGGTCTCCCCGTGCGCGTAGTCGCAGCGCTGAGAAACAAACGCCTGAACCTTGCCAGACGCATCCCTAGGGCAGCCTAGGCAGACGGAGCCATTTGGGCCGTCCTTAGAGAGGGCCGAAACCGAAGTCGAGAAAGGGACCAGCACGAGCTTACCTTTCGCATAGGCGGACTTGGTGAACACGGACCTCTGCGGTTTCAACTGCACCTCGAAACCTGCATCTCCACCGCCATTGTATGCTACCGACTGGTGCTCGATGAACGCCTTCTCAAGCGCCAGCCTCGCAACAGCCTTTGTGCATTCCGCCAAGCTGTCTGAGTGGTCATGCGGCGACTGAAGATCCTTTGTTTGAACGACCACCTTATGCTCAGGTTGCATGATGGACCAGCTGTCGGCCAAATCGGCGGCTGACACCTTTAGCTTCACGGGGATCCTGCCGCTGTCGTTCACGAGAACCAGAACGCACTCCGCGCCCACGGAGTCCAACTTGTATGTCTCGCCTTTGCGGCTGCTGGTCGTCACGTGCACCTTCGGAACGAACCCCATAGCTGCCAACGAAGACGGGTCGAATGCATTTCCTGAAAACTCACGGAATGCTGCGCCAGACTTGCCACTGTCACTGGATTCGCTCTGCCACGGCGCCTTTACTTTGGGATCCTTCACCACGTCGGCCACGCATCGAACGAAATCATCGCATATCTCATCGATTGACTTGAACTGTTTCCGACTCTTTGACCTCTTGCTGCACACGTGCATGACCAGCTTCACTGCGAACTCGCCTGAATGCTTCACGATTGCCCCCTCATCGACGCCAAGGCTGGCCAGCCAATCTCGGCCTTTGGTGTATCTGGCGACTGCTTCTGTTATATGCGGCATAAGGTTGCCAGTCATTGCCTGCGTGTCCACGCTGTTGAATAGTTTGCATTCGCCTTTGACTACAAAGTTTTCGGGCGCCGACTGGCACGCTTTAAGACACATGAATATCCAACTTGGCATCTTGGCAAATGGTAGATCCTTGAACAAAACAAGTGTGGCTGGCGACAGATCGCGCTGGAATTTGAGCTGTTTCCCGAACGTGTCCAACTCTTTAAGATGGATAGGGTCGGCCCCGCCCGCCCAGTTCTCCACAAACTTACAAAGATTTGACATTTGCCCTGCCAGATCGGGCCGAAAGCTATCCATCTGTTTGGCTATACCGTCCCAGTTCGGCTTGCCCTGCAATTTGGTGTTCGTCACGGCCCTGGCATGCAGTTGGAAGAGAACTTGCATGATAGATGGGTCTTTCCTGATCCGATTGCCGACGTTGCCCGCTTCCTGAAGGAAGGCGGCGATCATCGGGCACGCACTAGCTACTTCGTGCCTCACTATGACAAAGGGCAGCCCTTTCTCAAACGGCTGGGACATCGATGGCGACAGCTCGCACAACCTGTCCTTGCTAAGCTTTCCGTTGATTGCGTATTCCACCGAATCGGCCGTCGGGCTCGCGCCGCTTTCCACGGCCCAGATCCACGCCATCGTGTGGGAACAACTTACTGTAAATGCCCTGATGCCATGCGGCTTGATATCTCCAAGCGTACCGCCACAACTTGAGATGGTTGCCTGCACCTTGTCCAAATCTTGCTTTGCTGCCGCGCCAGGGGGGCGCTCGATGGCACGAGCCTTGCCTTGCACTTCGTGCCAACTCCACCCGTCAACTGCGATGTTTTTTCCAACCCAATGGGCGTGAGGAGGGTGAATGATAGAATCGAAACGATTGTTCACGTGAGGGCACACTTTTTCTGCCGTGAGCCACTCTGTGTACGCCAGATCGTTAGTCAACAATGAGTCGACGAGAGCATCGGCCTCCGACTTGAGCGTAGCGTCCTTGGTGGAGGCGCTAAGCATCATTTCCATTTTACTGTTCCACGCCGCGGCTCCAAACTTCTGCAACGCATCTTTGAATGGTTCGTCTGCCATCGAGAAGAACACGACGAGCGGCGCAAGCGCCAGCAAGCAAAACGAGGATAATATGCAATATGCGGACATGGCTGAACGACCTCGAACAGCTGCGAACACGCGCGCGCGATGGGGCCCCAGGGGATGCCATCATTCGGGCATGGCGGCCTATGCGCATAACCCCGCCCCCCTTCCCCCCCCCCCCTCCCCCTGGGACCCAGAGGCACTATGAGACACTGGGGTGCGTGGGTGAGGGGAGGGGAGGGGGGGGCGGGGGCTGGGTGCGCGGGGGGAAGGGGGCGGGGGTGGTGGTGGTGGTGGTGGTGTGGTGGGGGGGGGGGGGGGGGGGGGGGGGGGGGGGGGGGGGGCGGCGCGAGCCCTGCTCTGCGCCCCATGCCAAGGTTGCGACCCCCCCCCCCCCCCCCCCCACACACACACACACACACACACACACACATGCATTGATACACATGGGCCCTGAAGCCCCGATGCATTGATGCCTCGCGCGCGCTTTCTCCACCCCTGCCCCCTGGGCGCAAATGGTTATGGCAATTTGCTCGCCAAGAGTGGCCACGTGCGGCCCAAGGCGGCCAAAAACAGCCCCAAGAGCACCTAAGAGGCCCCCATGCAAGCGCCCAAGATACCCCCAAGAAGGCGTCGGAGAGTTCCGAGAGGCCCTATGGTGGCCCAAGAGCGCTCGAAGAAGGCCCAATATGGCTTCAACCACCCTGCAATACCTTGCAATGCCCTGCAAGCGGCCCTGGGATACCTTACAAAAGGCTCTGGAATGCCCTGCAATGGCACTGCAATCCAACCAACACTCTAGGCATACATCGGCGACTGGATTAGTATAGTTGTTAGCATAATGTAATAGCATGATGTATTAGCATAGTGTGTTAGCATAGTTTATTAGCCCAATGCTACGCAAGGGTAAAACTGTTAGAGTAATGTGCTCGAGTGTGTTAGCATAGCGTTAGCATAGTGTATTAGCATCGTGTATTAGCATAGTGTACTAGCATAGTGTATTCGCATAGTGTATTAGCATAGTGTATCAGCATCGGGTATTCGCATAGTGTATTAGCATAGTGTGTTCAACATAGTTTTTTAGCATAATGTCCAACGCACAAGGCAAACAATGACACAATGATACACAATGTCTTAGTAGAGTGTATTCGCGTAGTAATTTTGCATAGCGTTTGCGCTGTAGTAGCATAGTGTATTAGCATAGTGTATTAGCATAGTGTATAAGCATAGTGTATTAGCATAGTGTATTAGCATAGTGTGTTAGCATAGTGTGTTAGCATAGTGTATTAGCTAAGTGTATTCGCATAGTGTATCAGCGTAGTGTATCAGCATAGTGTGTCAGCATAGTGTAATGTATTAGCATAGTTTATTAGCACAGCGAGACACAATGATACACAAGGGTAAAAGTATTAGCATACTATTGGCACAATGTATTAGCACAGCGTATTTGCATGGTGTACCAGCTTAGTGTATTAGCGTAGTGTATTTGCATACTGTATTAGCACAGTGTAGTAGCATAGTGTATTTGCATAAGCACAGTCTCCACCGCACGGTCAGACGTCGATGCCATGATACACAATGTCTTAGTAGAGTGTATTAGATTAGTGGATCAGCATGGTGTATTAGCACAGTGTATGCACTGTATTAGCATAGTGTATTAGCGTAGTGTTTTAGCATAGTGTATTAGCATAGTGTATTAGCATAATGTATTAGCACGGTGTCCATCGCACGGCAGGACGTTGACACAACGATCTACAATTCTAAACATGGCGGAAGCACTCATTTAGTGATAATGTATTAGCAAAGTGTATCAATCTGTTAGTGTAATGTATTGAAGTGTATTAGCATAGTGTATTAGCATAGTGTATTAGCATAGTGTATTAGCATAGTGTATTAGCATAGTGTATTAGCATAGTGTATTAGCACAGTGTATTAGCACAGTGTATTAGCATAGTGTATTAGCATAGTGTATTAGCATAGTGTATTAGCATAGCGTATTAGCATAGTGTACTAGCATGGAGTGATAGCAGAGTGTATTAGCAGAGTGTATTGACACAGGGTGATAGCATAGTGTATTAGCAGAGTGTGCTAGCATACTGTGTTAGCGTAGTGTATTCGCGTTGCGTATGAACGTAGTGTAATAGCATAGTGTATTATCATAGTGTACGTGCTAACACACTATGCTAACACACTATGCTAACACACTATGCTAACACACTATGCTATACACTATGCTATACACTATGCTATACAATATGCTAACACACTATGCTATACACTATGATAACACAGTATGCTTTACACCATGCTATACACTATGCTATACACTATGCTACCAACGATGCTTCACACTATGCTATACAATATGCTTACACACTATGCTATACACTATGCTAACACACTATGCTATACAGTATGATATACACTATGATATACACTATGCTAACACAGTATGCTATACACTATGCTACACTATGCTGACACACTATGTTATACACTATGACATACACTATGATATACACTATGGTATACACTATGCTATACAGTATGCTATACACTATGCGATACACTCTGCTATTCACTATGCTATACCCTATGCGTAGTGTGTTAGCATAGTGTATTAGCATAATGTATTAGCATAATCTATTATGTATTTGTTATGTATGGTTAACATGTTTTTTCGGATGGTTAAGATTAAGAGTTCTCGATTTGAGGACGTTGAATATTGCTTGGGTCGCACTTCGAACATGGTTGAGTCAGGTGAAATAGTTGGGGTGCATTCGGGCATTGTTGAACTAGTTGAATTAGTTGATGCGCGCAGGTCGGAGTTAGTTGAACTAGTTGAATTAGTTGGGGCGCACCTTTTTCGAATTAGTTGAATTTGTTGTGGTGGAACTCGCTTTAAGGGGCTTCGGGGCCACTCAGATCATGACTTGACCTCGCCCTGGGAAACCCCTTCAGGACGTACCTCACAGAACAGGACCATCCCCCAGGCCCTGGCCCCATGGGCTTTTTCCCATGGCAGCTTGCCCAAACAGGACAGCATCCACGCAACCTGCCTTCAGATTTCCATGCACAAACATATGTTTTACTGCTGCCGCTCGTGCGGATGTAAGAACACGCGTGCCTTCCATTGCGGAAGTTCATTGCTCCCATGAGCCTCAAGGGGCTTTGAGAGCAACCGACGGTTCATGCTGCATGTTACTTGCGCGGGGGCTTCTTTATTTTCAAAAGCCATGAAGGACAAACCAAGCGCCATCACATCGTTGAACGTTAGGAACAAACAAACAAAAAAAACAACACATAACAATGCAAACACAAAGCGCGCAGGCCAAAAAAAACATGGATAACTGAAAAAAAAAATCAAAACACATATAAAAACACAACTCCACCACCGAAAAAACGATATATGTCATGCAAAAATCACATAACACATTAGCGCGCTAACCTACTTAGCTGATCTGTCCAACCTGTTTCCCTAACCTGGTTAGCTAACCGATCTAAACAGTAAACTAAGTGACTTAGCTAACCATGCTAAGCGGAACTGGGAACCATGCTAAGTGTATAACGAGGTTGATGCTAAGTGGTTAGCTTAGTGTGCTATCCGTGACCGTAATGTGCTATCCATTTAGCATGGTTGCCTAAACGGTTGGCATGCTTTGTGTGCACTTAGCATGGTTATAACCACGCTTATATCATGCATATATCCATATGCTACCCGCGCTAACCGAGAGCAAAGCAGGGCGACGATCGCAGTGGGCACCTCCCGCGGGGCCGGTTTTGTGAGGATGTCTCAAGCGAGGGCGCCGGTTTGGGATCCGTCGGCGGATCCAGCGGATCTGTCCGGAAACGGTGCCGGAGGCCGCTCTGGGCTCCTCTGGGCACCTCCCCCGGGGCCGGTTTTGTGAGGATGTCTCAAGCGAGGGCGCCGGTTTGGGATTCGTCGGCGGATCCACCGGATCCACCGGATCTGTCCGGAAACGGTGCCGGAGGCCGCTCTGGGCTCCTCTGGGCACCTCCCCCGGGGCCGGTTTTGTGAGGATGTCTCAAGCGAGGGCGCCGGTTTGGGATTCGTCGGCGGATCCACCGGATCCAGCGGATCTGTCCGGAAACGGTGCCGGAGGCCGCTCTGGGCTCCTCTGGGCACCTCCCCCGGGGCCGGTTTTGTGAGGATGTCTCAAGCGAGGGCGCCGGTTTGGGATTCGTCAGCGGATCCACCGGATCCAGGGATCTGTCCGGAAACGGTGCCGGAGGCCGCTCTGGGCTCCTCTGGGCACCTCCCCCGGGGCCGGTTTTGTGAGGATGTCTCAAGCGAGGGCGCCGGTTTGGGATTCGTCACCACCGGATCCACCGGATCTGTCCGGAAACGGTGCCGGAGGCCGCTCTGGGCTCCTCTGGGCACCTCCCCCGGGGCCGGTTTTGTGAGGATGTCTCAAGCGAGGGCGCCGGTTTGGGATTCGTCACCGGATCCACCGGATCTGTCCGGAAACGGTGCCGGAGGCCGCTCTGGGCTCCTCTGGGCACCTCCCCCGGGGCCGGTTTTGTGAGGATGTCTCAAGCGAGGGCGCCGGTTTGGGATTCGTCGGCGGATCCAGCGGATCTGTCCAGAAACGGTGCCGGAGGCCGCTCTGGGCTCCTCTGGGCACCGCCCCTGGGGCCGGTTTTGTGAGGATGTCTCAAGCGAGGGCGCCGGTTTGGGATTCGTCGGCGGATCCACCGGATCTGTCCGGAAACGGTGCCGGAGGCCGCTCTGGGCTCCTCTGGGCACCTCCCCCGGGGCCGGTTTTGTGAGGATGTATCAAGCGAGGGCGCCGGTTTGGGATTCGTCACCGGATCCAGCGGATCCAGCGGATCCACCGGATCTGTCCGGAAACGGTGCCGGAGGCCGCTCTGGGCTCCTCGGGGCACCTCCCCCGGGGCCGGTTTTGTGAGGATGTCTCAAGCGAGGGCGCCGGTTTGGGATTCGTCACCGGATCCAGCGGATCCACGGATCCAGGGATCTGTCCGGAAACGGTGCCGGAGGCCGCTCTGGGCTCCTCTGGGCACCTCCCCCGGGGCCGGTTTTGTGAGGATGTCTCAAGCGAGGGCGCCGGTTTGGGATTCGTCACCGGATCCACCGGATCTGTCCGGAAACGGTGCCGGAGGCCGCTCTGGGCTCCTCTGGGCACCGCCCCCGGGGCCGGTTTTGTGAGGATGTCTCAAGCGAGGGCGCCGGTTTGGGATTCGTCGGCGGATCCACCGGATCTGTCCGGAAACGGTGCTGGCGGCCGCTCTGGGCTCCTCTGCTCCCCGCGCCGGGGGTGAGGATGACGGTAGTTCCACAGAAACTCCCTCAAACGAGGAATATTAGTACGAACAAGAATGATAATATTACTAACATTATGATCAATAATGATGTTCGTATAATTAATATTCATATAAATAACAACAAGAATAGCACTAAGACTACTACTAACACTAATAATAATATTAATAAGAGTACTAATCATACTAAGACTACGGATAATAATGCTAATACGAATGCGAATAATAATACACATACTAATACTACGAATAAGAATAATAATGCGAATACTACTACGACTCATAATACTACTACTGATACTGATACGAAGAATAATAATAATACAAAAAAGACGAATGATAAGAACAAGACATATCACAATAATACTAATAATAAAAAGATGAAGAATAATAAAAAAAGAAGAAGAATACTACTAATGCAAACACTAATATTAAGATGAAGACGAATATCAACAATCATAATACTCATAATAATAAGACTAATAGTACTACTATTAATAATGCCATCAAGAAGAATAATACTACGAATAATAAAAATAATATTAATAATACGAAGAAGACTAATACAAATCATAATAAGAATAATGATACTAATAAGACTACTAAGAATAATAATAACAAGTCGAAGGAGACTAATAAGACTAATAACACAAATAATCATAACATTATTACTATTGCAAATTATAAGAAGAATACTAGGAATAATAACCAGGAAAATAATAACAAGAATAAGCACATTATCTCCACGAATAAGAATAGTAATACTAATAATAACAATAATAGGAATAGTACTGCTACTACGAAGAATGATAATAGGAAGAATAAGACGAATACTACTACTACGAATAGACATAATAATCATAATAATCATAATGATAGTAACAATAATACTAACAACAATACTAATAATAATACTAATAATACTACTACTACTACTAATAATAATAATAATTTTACTAATAATAATGAAACTAATAATACTACTACTACTACTACTAATAATGCTAATACTAATAATACGGAATAAATAAATAATAATATTACGAATGCTAATAATAATAATGATAGTATTAAGAAGAGTAATAAGAAACATAAAAGGAGGAGGAGGAGGAGGAGGAGGAGGAGGAGGAGGAGGAGGAAGAGGTGGCGGAGGCGGAGGCGGAGGCGGAGGCGGAGGCGGAGGGCGGAGCTAGGAGGAGGAGGAGCAGGAGATGAGGAGGAGGAAGGAGGAGGAGGAGGAGGAAGTAGGATGAGGAGGAGGAGGAGGAGGAGGAGGGGGGGATGCATCGACCCCTAATCGCCTATTGATCGCCGATAAGGGTCTGATAGCCCCAACCCGCACAGGAACGTACGGATTCACTACTGGGGGCCTGTCGCCGATCTAGCGGCAACGTATCGCCGATTCTGGGTCGATGCATCCCCCTTTGTGCCAGTCCCCCCTATCGCTGCCCCCCAGGGAAGTGGGAAGCAGGAGGCCTTGTGTGTCCTGGGAGCCTTGCGTGTCTTCGCTACTCCGTGTTTAGAGCGCGCTGTCGTCGATCAGTGTCTGGTGATCGACGAGATAGCTCTGATTTGGCGTCGATCTGCGTGGATTTAGCGTCGATGGGCGTCGATTCGCAAGAGCCAACGGGATAGTATTCGGAGGCGTGCCTGGGGGGAAGTGACAGCGGGCAGGCCTTCTCAGAAGGCGGCGGGGCTTCTCAGAAACCTCTTGGGCTTTTGAGAAGTTCTTTGTGTCTTCGGGTGCAAGGCTTATGAGACTTCTCGGAAGGCCGGGGGACTTCCGAGCCTTCTGACAAGGCCCGCCCTTTCGCGCTTCCCGCCCCGGGCGCGCCGCCGGGTGGTGGTGCCGCTTTTCCATGTTCCAACAGGCGCTCGGCCTTGACGGGCTGGTGCCGGACGCCGCTGGCCTGGGCTCGGGCATGCACAACGTGCTGCGGGGCGGCTACCTGAAGCTCCACCTGGACGTCAGGGGCAGCGTCCCCAGACTTCCAACGCGGTGAAAAATGAGGACGGAGGCTTTTGGCTGTTTTCGGCCTCCAGGGGCCCACGCCGAGCCAGGGACGGTCAAACGTGGACTCCGGAGGAAGAGCCAGCCTCGAGGGGCGGGACTTGCGGCGGCCGCGTGTTGAGCAAGTCAAGGCACTGGATGTCGGGGCAGGGCGGGGCTCTATCAGGAGAGGCGTTGGAGGCTCCGCGGAGGCTTTTTCGCAAGTTCTCCTCCTCCTCCTCCTTCTCCTCCTCCTCCTCCTCCTCCTCCTCCTCCTCCTCCTCCTCCTCCTCCCCCCTCCTCCTCCTCTTCCTCCTCCTCCTCCTCCTCCTTCTCCTCCTCCTCCGGTGGTGGCTTCCATCGGCTGCGCCTCGTGGGGAGCGCTCCAGAGGTGCCAGGCTCGGCCCGAGCGGCCGCCAGAGGGCCGGGGCCCGCAAAACCAGGGAGCAGCTCTGGGGGGGGACAATTTCGGTGGGGGACGGACGCATCACCCCCCGACCTCGCCACGTGTTACTCCTCCTCTTCCTCCTCCTCTCCTCCTCCTTCTCCTCCTCCTCCTCCTCCTCCTCCTCCTCCTCCCTCCCTCCTCCTCCTCGCCCCGTCTCCTCCCCTCCTCCTCCTCCTCCTCTCCTCCTCCTCCTCCTCCTCCTCCTCCTCCTCCTCCTCCTCCTCAGAACTACGACTAAATTAAGCATCATCATCTCCTCTCTCATCATCATCATCATCATCATCATTCATCTCTCATCATCATCATCCCTCTCCTCCACCTCCTCCTCCTGCCTTGTCCTCTCTCTCCACGTGCTCCCTCCTCCCTCCTCCTCCTCCTCCTCCTCCTCTTTCTTCCGCCTCTCCCTCCTCCCTCTCCCGCCTCTCCTCCTCCTCCTCCTCTCTCCTCCTCCTCCTCCTCCTCCTCCTCCTCCTCCTCCCTCCTCCCCCCCAGCGCCCCGTCATCGCCGGCAGAGGCCCGACGGTCGCCTCGCCCAGTGCGTGCGGATTCGCAGCGGGGCCTGTTCGCCGTGGTCTATTCGGTGACGTGCCGCCGGCTGCCAGGTCGACGTCACCCCCCCCCCCCCCCTGCGCCGGTCCGCTCCGGTCGTGCACCCTCAGTAGGAGGCCACATGCGAACCCTACCTCACCACCCCACGATTTCTAATGGGGGAGGTGGGACTCACTTCGTTCAGGAGGTCCCGCACGGAGTGAACCCCACCTCCCCCCTCAGAAATCGTGGCGTGGTGGGGTAGGGTTCGCATGTGGCCCCCATTCAGGACAGCGAGTGGCAGACGGTGACGAAGCTCCACCGCAGGGTGGTGGTGATGGTCTACTTGAACCCGGACTGGGAGGAGGGGTTCTCGAGAGCCCCCTCCCCAGGTAGCGGTACACCTTGAGATCCAGGCGCTGCCATTTTTTTGTCACACCGGGCGTTTTCGCCCGTGCTGGTGCCCTGGGGCCATCACAGATCGATTCGGCTCAAGCCATGCCTCAGCAAGATGGGGTCTGGGGCTCCAGTCGTGATTTTTGTGCGATGTGCTTTTTTTTTCTCGCAATGTTGGGATCTCAGGGCAGTCCCTTGCCTTCAGAGGGCGCGTGTATTTCTTGTGTCTGCGCTGCCTCCGTCGCCGCCCCCGGCGCGCTCCGCGCGCCAGGGAAGGGGTGTGGGAAGGGGCCCTCAGCGCCGACCCAAGAGATCCGCGGGGCCGTCGGACAGTTCACGTTTGCATGTATGTATGCATGCATGTATGCATGCATGCATGCAGTCATGTGTGTATACGTGTATATGTGGATGCATTTGTGTGGGTATATATGTATGCGTGTGTCTCTGTCTGTCGGTCTGCCTGTATGTATGTATGGATGTAAGTAAGTAAGTACGTAAGTAAGTAAGTAAGTGTGTATGTATGTGTGTATGTATGTATGCACATATGTGTGCATGTACGTATGTTTGTATGTATGTATGTATGTATGCATGTATGCATATATGTGTGTAGATGTGTGCGTCTGTTTGCTCGCGTGTATGTACTTACATATGTGCATATGAAGTTATGTATGCACGTATGCATGTATGCACGTATGTACGTATTAATGTATGTATATCTACATGCATTTTTAGATGTATGCATTCACATGTATGTATGTGTATATAGAGATGTGTGTGTATGTATGTATGTATGTATGTATGTATTTATGTATGTATGTGTGCATGCATGCATGTATGTATGCATGCATTCATGCATGTATGTATGTATCTATATACCTATGTATGTATGTATGTATGTATGTATGTATGTATGTATGTATGTATGTATGTATGTATGTACGCATGTATGTATGCATGCATGCATGCATGTATGTATGTATGTTTGTACGGCACAACATATACATATGCATGCATCCATGCATGCATGTATGTATGTATGTACGTGTGGTTGTGTATGTATGTGGTGTACGCATGCCTGCCTGCATGCGTGTATGTATGTACGAATTCATGCACGCATGTATGTATGTATGTATGCATGTATGTATGCAGGTGTTTGTTTGTGTGTTTGGATGCTTGTATGCCTGTGTGTATGAATGTATCCATGCATGCACGTATGTAGTTATGTATATATGTAGTTCGGCCGGGTATATGTCTATGTATGTATGTAGCTCGGTAGATAGGTAGTTGTGTAGGTAGGTCTGTATGTATGCATGCATGTATGTATGTATCCACGCATGCATGCATGCACGTCTGTATGTAGATATATAGGTATGTAGGTATGCAGGTATGCAGGTGTGCGTGCATGCATGTATGCATGCATGTATGTGTGTATGTATGTATGCGAATCTGTGTGTATATATGCATGTATGTATGTACGCATGTATGTATGTACGTACGTACGCATGCATGTATGATGTTTGTATGTGTGTGTATGTATGTATGTATGTATGTATGTATGCATGTATGTATGTATGCATGTATGTATGTACGTACGTACGTACGTATGTATGTATGTAGGTATACATGCACGTACGTACGTATGTATGTATGCATTTATGCATGTATGCATGTATGTATGTACGTACGTATGTATGTATGTATGTCTGTATGTCTGTATGTCTGTATGTCTGTATGTCTGTATGTCTGTATGTCTGTATGTCTGTATGTCTGTATGTCTGTGTGTCTGTATGTCTGTATGTCTGTATGTCTGTATGTCTGCATGTATGTATGTATGTATGCATGCATGTATGTATGTATGTATGTATGTATGTATGCATGTATGTATTCATGTATGTATGTATATATGTGTGCATATGTATGTATGTATATGTATGTATGTATGTATGTATGTATGTATATACGTATGTATGTATGTATGTATGTATGTATGTATGTATGTATGTATGTATGTAATATGTATGCAATGTATGTATATATGTATGTGTGTATGTATGTATGTATGCATGCATGTATGCATGTATGTATGTATGTATGTATGTATGTATGTATGTATGTATGTATATGTATGCATGTATATGTGTATGCATACATGCATGCATGCATGCATGTACGTATAGGTGTAGGTGTGTATGTATGTACGTATGTATGTATGCATGTATGCATGTATGCATGTCTGTATGTATGCAGGTATGCATGCATGCATGTATACATACACATATATACGCACACGCAACATGGGTGTTCTCTTGCACAGGGTGTCTAGAGCTCCGTCCACTTTATTCCGCGTCGCACCGCACTCCCCCCCCTCCCCGCCCCGTCCAACCCCGCCAGCGTTCCCCAGCCCCCCTCCCCGACCCCCCCTGCCCATCCCCGGCGTTCCCCAGCGGCCCAGTGGAACTTCCGTCCAGTGCCCTCCTTCTTTCCAGCGTTCCCCAGCGGCCCAGTGGAACCTCCGTCTTGTGCCCCCTCCACCCCGGCCATTTCATTCCGCGTAGCGCCGCGCACCCCCCCTCCCCGCCCACCTCCTACCCCTCCCCAGCGTTCCCCAGCGGCCCAGTGGAACCTCCGCCCAGTGCTCCCTCCGCCTCGACAATTTTATTCCGCGTCGCACCGCATCCCCCCCCTCCCCGCCCCCCTCCTACCCCTCCCCAGCGTTCCAGAGCTGCCCAATGGAACCCCAGTGCCCCTTCCGCCCCGACAATAGCATTCCGCGTCGCACCGCCCCTCCCCTTCCCCGCCCTCCTCCTACCCTTCCCCAGCTATCCCCAGCGGCCCAGTCGAACCTCCGCCCAGAGCCCCTCCGCCCCGACCATGTTATTCAGCGTTGCACCGCACCCCCCACTCTCCGCCCCCCTCCTACCCATCCGCAACGTTCCCCATTGGCCCAGTGGAACCTCCGCCCAATGCCCTCTCCGCCCCGACCATGTTATTCCGCGTCGCACCGCCCCCTCCCCCTTCTCGCCCCCCTTCTACCTCTGCCCAGCGTTCCCCAGCGACCCAGTCGAACCTCCGCCCAGCGCCCCCTCCCCCCCCGACAATTTTATCACACGTCGCTCCCCCCACCGTCCCCGCCGCGCCCCTCCTACCCCTCGCCAGCGTTCCCCAGCGGCCCAGTGGAACCTACGCCCAGCGCCCCCTCTAGCCTGACAGTTTTATTCAGCGTCGCAACGCGCCCCCCGCCGCCCCCCTCATGCCCCTCCCTAGCGTTTTCCAGCTGCCCAGTGTAACCTCCGCCCAGCGCCCCCTCCTCCCTGACAGTTCTATTCCGCGTCGCACCGCGCCCCCCCTCCCCGCCCCCCTCCTACCCCTCCCCAGCGCACCCCAGCGGCCCACTGGAACCTCCGCCCAGTGCCCCCTCCGCCGCGACAATTTTATTCCGCGTCGCACCGCGTCCCCCCCTCCCCGACCCCTTCCTGCCCCTCCCCAGCGTTCGCGCCGCCCAGTGGAACCTCCGCCCAGTGCCCCTCCGCCCCGACCATTCTACAGCGCGTCGCACCGCGCCCCCTCGCCAGCGTTCCCCAGCGGCCCAGTGGAACCACTGCCCACTGCCAGTGCCCCCTCCGCCCCGACCATGTTAGTCCGCGTCGCACCACGCACCCCCCTTCACGCCCCTCCTCCCCGCCCGCCTCCTACCCCTCCCCAGCGCCCCCCAGCGGCCTACTGGGACCTCCGCCCAGTGCCCCCTCCGCCGCGACATTTTTATTGTGAAGGCCTTACGGCAGTTGCCGCCGACCCTGAAGATTTTGGCAGTCGATGGCGACGGGATGTGTGAGCACAGGAAGGAGCTAAAGGACAACGTGACAGGGTAGGCGAAGGAAGTGTATGTGTGTGTGTGTGTGAGGAGGAGGAGGAGGAGGAGGAGGAGGAGGAGGAGGAGGAGGAGGAGGAGGAGGAGAGGAAGGAAGAGGAGGAGGAGAGGAGGAGGAGGAGGAGGGAGGGAGTAGGAGGAGGAGGAGGAGAAGAGGAGGAGGAGGAGGAGGAGGAGGAGGAGGAGGAGGAGGAGGAGGAGGAGGAGGAGGGGGAGACCAACGTAAAGGATATGGAGAAGGTGGCACAAGGCGTTCAGGAGGAGGAGGAGGAGGAATCTCCAGGGATCTCCATGATGCCACAATGTGGTCCCCAACCTCTAATCCGACGAGCCCGAGCCGGAAGCAGGCGGGGCGGGGCGCTTGCTCGTCGGGCTCCGCGACGGGGGCGGCGGCGGGGGCGGCGGGGGCGGCAGAGAAGCAGCACGATCACCCTCTGCCGCTCTCAAAGCAGCCTCCTCCCCCGCTCTCTCCACCAGTCTCTGATTGGCTGCAGCGGTGGCTGCAGCGGGAACTCGCCTAGATGGGAACAATCCCTTTTCCAGCCTGGAGAGGGTCTCGACCCCTTTCATGGTGGGAGGGTGACATGGAAAGGCAAGCCATCGACCGTCGACAGTAGCCGTACATCCACATGCACGGGAGAAAAAACAAGTTAACGTCTTCCCAGAACATCAAGGTGTGTGAAACGTGACTGACTTTCGTGCCTATCTGGACCTGTCTCTCCACAAGCGACCGAAAACGACTCCACCCGACTCTTTCTTTAGGTCCAGGGCACTGAGAGGCAGCACATGAAATGATGTGGGCCGCTGGTACTAGTTGCTCGCAAACCGAACATCTGTACTGCCCACCGCACTTCTCAAGTCGATGTGATGTGGCCGCCAGCGCTCTCTCTACTTTATTCAACGGCTTCGCACGAGCTTTGCCTTCTCTGGTGGCCTGCCAGGGGTCAGCTGCGAACGAATCTATGAGTGCTCTGCGGGCCCTCTTCCTAACCAGGACTGCTATACAGTCAACTTGGTCGGTGTGAGGGATAGGCCGCTGGATATGTGAATCCCAACCCTGCTCCGCCGCCTCACCCGTCCAATGATCCGCGCACACGTTGCCACATGTTAAAAAAACAACTGAGACGGGGTGAGGGCTACATTTTCGTCCTCCAGATGCGCGGCAGTCCAATGGAGGTGAACATCGCCCTCGCCCCGATGCTTCAACGCTAGTGCAACCCTGTACCAGAGGTCCTGGTTAGGTCCTTTTTCCCGTGCGCTCTGCCAGCTCTCCATTTATCAAGGACTGGCTGGCAATCGGTGACATCAACTATGGGCCCCGCTGTCTCTTCTAAAGCCATAGCAAGCGCAGCTATCTCCGCTCTCGGCACCGTTTGGCGCCGTCCAAGAAGCGGGGCCGAAACTCCAGCAGCTGGTTCCCTTGCCCCATCACGCCCCTGGAGAACAGCGATCGCAGACCCACATCTCCTACGCCGCGGATCCGAGGAATGTCGCCCCCCAGAGCCGTCGCCGAAAACGTACAAGGGCTCTTGCCCTGGTAGCACACAAAGATCGGGGGTCAGCATCGCCGTGGTGCAATGGAGGGGGGGCCTCAATGGGGGTCGAGGAAAGTAGGGGTGGTGAGGTTGCGGCCAGGCACTCCGCGCAACCATAAAGACGGGTCGCTTTCCCACTGGCTCTGCGCCTGTGGGACCAACATCTGCGTTTTATCATAGTCCTCATGATTACAATTGGCGGGGCAGGACCAAACTCGGTGATAGAGAGACTCATCTCCGCTCAGACAGCGCGGGCACAGGGCCGGCACACATTATCCGGTCTCTATCTGTCGAGCTCGAGGCCGCTGCCCCCCTGCAACGACACACAGCGTGAGACTCCACACATCTAGTTGACCTCTGCGCTCAGAGCGCTTCGGCTCCCCCATCACCTGATGGAGGCCGGCTCCTTCCGCAGGGCTCTCGCCGGCAGGATGGAGAGCGGCCTTCCGCCCAAACTGTTGATCCAAATCTGCAACCAGGTCATCTAACAGCTCAAAATCGGGTGATCTGCGAGGAGGAGAGAGGAGGATGAGGAGGAGGAGGATGAGGAGGAGGAGGAGGAGGAGGTCGTCGCCTCCGATTCCGAGGAGGCCCCGATTTTGCAGCAGGAGCAAACAATCAGTCAGACAGTCCTCAAGGCGGCAGGCACACCAGGTGATCTGAAATACCAACTAGCTCAAAATCGGGGTCACCCTCCCTAGGAAGCCGCCAAGCATCCTGGGCCGCCGCCGGCCTTTCCCAAACATCGGGCCCCTTCGGGTTCCATCCCGCTTGGAGCAGAGTGGCTTGGATGACCGCGATCGGTCCCTGGACGCCCTTCCAGTTGACGGTTCCCTTAGGGGAGAGGAGGCGGCTCTTGACACGATGCCAGGCTCTGCGAATGCGAGACTGTAAAGAGGGAACCTGTTTCCATAAACTGATCCAAGAGTCCACTAGCTGGCGACTAAGCTCGACTCCTGGTTCTCCTACGCCTAGCACTGCTTGCAACGACGTAGTGAGACATTTCCCCCTCCCAATCCCCGCAATCACCTTCCCTAATTGACGCCTCAGGGACAGGACGTGGCTCGGAGGGGTGCCTAAGCACTGGTGCCCATAGGTGGCCTGCGGAAAAACTCCTGTGCGCCAAGCCCCTTGGGTGACTCTCCTCAGCCCCGCCAGTCTCCTCATTTTTTAAATTCGGGAAAATCTGTTCTTGGCCTTGGACCTCCTCTGCTGGACTTTCTTCTGGGACCTAAATCTCCCCGCAGTGGTGTCAAGGCCCAAATCGAGGCCCATTCTAGCAGGTTTCGCTGGGATCCCTTGGCTTTGAAAAAGCTCAACAACAGCCTGGCAGAGCTCAGAATCAGAAGCAAGGATCACTGTTTTGTCCGACACAACCAACCGTTTCTCTTTCAGAGTGTGACCGAACGGCTTCGCAATCTCCGTCGTGTCCTCGATGATCTTGGTTCGCGTTCCTTCAGACCTGGCCACTGTGTCGTCGACGAATGTCCAGAGTGAGGCCTGCGGGGCTCTACGGTGAGCGGCTTTCAACACTGAGTGCAGAAATACTTTCCCAAGACGAACTCCATGCGCTGAACCTGCCACCAACGGCCGCATGGGATGGAACGGCTGTCCGATGAGCGAGCCCTCCTTGACAATCCGTGGCGACGCAAAGAGTAAAGTCTCGAGCAATACCACAATCGGGGGAACGTGTACTTCCATGGCCGCGTCGAGGAGAAGTACGAACGATATCGAGTCGTAGAACTTCGCCAAGTCGAGCAAAACTGTGGCTGTGTGGAAACCCAATGTCACTGCTGCCTCATCCATGAGGCTTCGAACGATAGCAGCTCTCAAAGCGCTGCTGCCTCTGACTGCCGTGTCCCAATGTGCTTCCAACTTGTCCGACCACTGATGTGTAATTGAACTCCTCGCTTGGCTCCATGTCTTGCAGAGCTGAGGAAGCATGCCCGACACTCTCGTGCCACCAGCAGGCTTGGGGATCATCGCACAGATCGTGGCCAGCAGCGCTGTGGGCCAGGTCTGCTGGTATTCAACTTCATTCAGTATGTGTGTGAGATCTTCGAGCCCAGCAAATGGCATACGTTGGAGATCTGCCGGGCCCAGACTGTCCACCCCTCTCGCCTTGTTCGGGGCCTGCCGCCTCAGGATGGTCTCCAGCTGGTCGGGTCGTAGGGGCTCCAGGGGCTCTTGACGGGCACAACTTGAGACTCTCTCGAGGGCTCGGAGAATATCAGGAATCTGGTCAACTGGATCCGTCCAGATTTGTTGCCATTCCGCCTGTCTGACTGAAAATAATACCGTGGGATCCGCTGTAGTGTCGCCTTGGTGAGTGATCTCTCGTGGGAGTGGTTCAGGTGGTGGTGCCTTGACGTGCCTGTGTTCTTCTTCTGGCTTCTTGGACCACATGCGCTTGGCCCAGGTCATGAACGCCTGCCTCGAACGAACCATCGACCGTCCCTGCGCTCGGTCAGCGTAGGTAAGTGTGAGCTCGTGGTACTCGATGAGTGCTGGTAGTGGCGTTGTGGCGAAGCTCTGGGAAGTGCGTGTCCGGTGCTCAATGCTGGTGCTCAAGGTCTTCTTGCCGAAGTATTCGGTGTACTGTTCAGGTGTGATGTCAGCCACAAGCTTGCCCAGGAGCGTGATGCACTGGGAAAGCTGGTTCGTGTCCTTGCCCGATTTGGTGAGTGCCAAAATTCTGATGACGAGTGTGGAAATACCCCCCCACCATTCTGCCGTGGGGTCCTTCATGTGGGCTCTGCCTGGAGCTGGTCGCATGCGCTGCCAGCCGATGTCGTAACCCGCTGCCCTGCCAACAGTGTAGTCCGCATCATGAATGTCGTGGTGCTCTGGTGGCTCGCTGGAGTCGGCATGGCTGATGTGGGTGACAGCGTGTTCTAGGATGGTTACCCATCGTCCGTAATGGGCATCAATCTTCCTGCGCTCCTCAGGTCTCCAAAAGGCCAGTGGTCCACCTTGTAGCTGTTGGAGTGCCGTGAGGGGTCGTGGGATGGTCATGGTTGCCACTCGTGTTGCATGTTGCTGCCATACTGTGCTAGGTATGTGGAAGCTGGTAGTGGGGCCTGTCGGGGTGTCGTCGTGATCTGGGAGGTCGTCGAAGGCGTCTCGGAGGTGCTCAGGTAGCTCCTGTCTTCGTGCCTCAACGTTGTCTCGAGCACGTCGGCTGCGTTTACTGTTGGGATCCGCAGCCTTGGTTGGGCGTGCCGCTCGTGGTAATGGAGGCGGTCGTTGCAACGTCCTGTGCCACCATACCTTCTTACCATCCAGTATGTCCACTGCCACTGCGCAGTGGGTCTTCCAGGGGACCGCCAGGACAGGTCGAAGAGCGATACGAGCATGGAGACTCTTGGAAGTGATACCATAATCATACATCCGTCCAGCACCTTTGTCGCAGGTAGCTTGGATGGGTGGCTGGATGAGGAGGCCGTTGAACTGAGACACCCATCCTGAGTCTCGTAGCGCACTCGGTATCTGATTCCAATCTGCCATAATGATCCATGGTTCTGCCAATGCCTTAGTGAAGGCTGCCAGCGCCGTGAGAACTTCAATGTTATACCCTGAAAATCCCAGGCCAGGTAGGAGGTATGCAGCAATGCAGACGACGTTGCCAGACTTGAGATGCCAGGTAACTGCACTGAATCCTTTGAACGGGTCCTGGCGCCCATCAGCCAGGGCCTGGGATCTGAGTCGGTCGAACGGAGTTGTGGCTAGATGAGTCCGTGCAAGCAACCATTCGCCGCCAGAAATACCTTGCTCGGATCGTCCTGACGGGGAACCCTCCTTGATCGAAACGTGAAATCCATCCTTCTTGAGTTCGTGTGCCCACTGAGCCTTCATAGCTGCAGACTGATGCGTCTCCACGAAACCCATCACTGGGTAAGCCTCTGCATGGCGCCGAACAAACTGGTGCGCTTGTGGCCCCATCTCCGTGATCTTAGCAAACAAGAATGTGGCATGCAAGTCCGAAGGCTGGTGTTGAGCCTGAGACACTACGGAGGCACCCTGTCCAGCACACGTGGTCGACGGTACCGCCTGATTAGCAGCCAGGTTACATGCATCACCAGATCACCCAGGGAGCCGACCACTGGCAAATCCCTGGGCCGCACGAAGCTGCCCTGACTTTGCACCGGCGCCTGACTGCGGGACGGCGGACCCCCAAGCATCCTGACTTCGAGCTGCTGGTGCCTCCTGCACTATGGATCCTTCACATTCCCCAGCCTCTGGAGGTGTATCGAAAAGCTCTGAACAATCATCTGCCAACTGCTTAAAGGGATCCAAGTCAGGGTCATCCATGCCATGGTTGAATCGCGAAATTGATGACGTCGGTCCCGTGCCGACTCCTCTCTCTGGCCTCTGCTGGCCTACCAGCGGCGGCATGTCTCCTCCCGCTAAGCCCTGCTCAGCGTTCTCAGGAGTCTGCCTGCCAGTGAGCTCGTCAGAGGTCGTCGGAGTCGCATGGGCCATAGACTGAGAGATCTGCGTCTCACCCCTCCCCTCTCCAGCAGTCAGCTGGGCTCCCTGAGCAGACGCTGCAGGAGTAGGGTGTGGGGCCTCTGCAGGCGAGTCTGCGCCCCCCCCCCTCGCCAGTTGGTGAAGTCTGGCTGCTCGTAAGTCGTTCGAGCCGAGGGTGTGGAGCACTCGCCATGGTCATTGAAATCGGAGCACTGCCCCTCCCCTCGCCAGTGGGATGCTGGCAGCCGCAGGTGAGCGTCCTGGGCTGAGGGTGTGGGGCCTCCGAAGAGGTCTCTGGAGTTGAGCCCCTCCCCTCGCCAGTGTGAGTCATTTGGCGGCTCTGCTCCATCGCAGGCCGAGGGTATGGAGCCTCC
>CAUYUJ010016251.1:134870-139870 GCA_963575745.1 Prorocentrum cordatum
CACCCAGCGTTCCCCGGCGGCCCAGTGGAACCTCCGCCCAGTGCCCCCTCCACCCTGACCATGTCATGCCGAATCGCATCGCGCCCTCCCCTTCCCCGCCACCCCCCCCTCCCACCCCTCCCCAGCGCCCCGCCGCACCCCTCCCTCTCCCCCCCCCCCCCCCCCCCCCCCCCCCGCACCAGCGTTCCCCAGCGGCCCACGTGGAATCTCCGCCTGGTGCTCTTTGCGCCCCGACAATTCTACTCCGCGTCGCACCGCGCGCCCCTTTTCCCCGCCCCTTCTCCCCCCTCTCCCCAAGGTTCCCAGCGGCCCAGTAGAACCTCCGCCCAGCGTTCCCCTCCGCCCCGACAATTCGATTCCGCGTCGCACGGCGCCCCGCCCCCCCCCGCCCCCCATCACCCCTTCCCCCAGCGTTCGCCAGCGTCCCACTGGAACCTCCGCCCGGCCCGCGCCCCCTCCGCCTCGTTTTCGGGTTCCCGGGGAATTCTTGGGATCCTCTGTCGACCTCCTGGTTGTTTGTTGGAGGCTCCCCGGGAGCATGTTGAAGTCTTCGAGGCCATCTCGCGGGGGGGCGGGCCTTGGAGCCTCCTCGAGCTCGCCCTGTCAAGCCCATGTTGCGGCCCTCGTTGGGCCCTCCTCCTCCGATTTCTCCCCCCCTGTATCCTCTCCCCGTCCTCCTCCTTCACCTCCTCCTCCTCCTTCCCCCTCCCTTCTGTGCAAGAGCCATGGCATGCGTGATTTTTGTTCTATTCTGCACGTTTGCATGGTGCTCCGCTGTATATGCTTGTATGTGTGCATGCACATCATGCGGTGCTTCCCCAGCAAAGCACACTACGCAGCAAAGGCGACGAGGGGGGCCGAGCAGGAGGTCGGATAGTGAAAACGGGCTCAAAGCTGCAGCCGGGACGGGTGTGAGCACGGCCGTGTGCCCGGCAGCGTTTCTCCACAAGGGATCGCCGCCGTCCAGACCAAGCGTGTAGCCGGCCGGCACGGAGTCGGGAGCACGATGCTGGAATACATTGTGAGGAAGTCTCTCTCCGGCCAAGCGGCTGCCAGACCGGGGCGGTCTAGGGCTTCCCGTCCTGCATAGAATTGCCCTGACCAGGGTTGGCCAGGCGGTTTGGTCGGAAGGGTTTGCCCAGAGTGCCCCAGAAGGCTGGTTGAGCATTGTCCGGAGGGTTGGCTGGGTCAGTTCTTCGATTGGTAGTTTTTCTCACAGTGTAGTGAGTCTGTGGCTTCTTCCGTTCGGTCTCTAGTCGGGGGAACGAGAAGTAATGCTGCATAGTGCTGCGTTCCAGTAGTTTCAGGTCTCGGCCCCGCAGCAAGGCGCACTCCTCTCTATATATTGGTGCCTCTGGCGCCAGCAGGTGCTTGGAAGCCAGCTGCGGGAGCTGATTCGATAAGTCCCCCCTCTACAATCCCCCCCTGTGTCGTTAAGCTCCCTAGACCCCCGACGTCATGCTTTTTTTCGCAGCGTTGGCACCCGGAGTTCTCGGCCCCTTCCCCAGGACCAGCTGCTCACCCCGAGTCGCTTTCTGGGGCGCCCCAGTGGCGGAAAACGGCCGATCATCAGCCGTCGCTTTTTTTTGGAGGGCTTCTTTCGGCTAAAGAACGAGACATTTCAAAAAATTACGCAAGGAGGTTGAGTTTTCGGATCGTCACTGGGGCGGTCCTTTGGGATGATCCAGCCCCCCCCCGAACTCTCGGCGAGGCGCAGCTGCTGGAAGGCACCCCGAGGCTGGAAAGCCTCCTGGAACCCGCGGGCACGTCCGAACGCCTCGCCCGAAACGTCCGCGGGGAGGCAGAACGGGCGGACCCCCCCGTCTTGCCAATCCTGATAGGTTCGGTGGCCACCTCGAGCTCTGGGAGGGCAACCTCACCACCTGCGCCGCGCGGGTTCTGGAGGCCGCCCAAATTGGGGTCCGAGCAGATGGGGTCGGAAGCTCGCGCCGCATCGCCGATACATCGCCGATGCATCGGCGATGCATCGGCGACGTCTGCGTGGAGAGCAACGGGCGCTACGTCGAGCCGCATCACCGATGCATCCGCCGTCCCCAGCTGCTTCGACCCCCATTTGGGCGGCCTGGAGTCGGGCCGGACGAAAGGGGGGGATTGGGAAAGGGGGGGGTACGAAATTTGCTGCATGCAGCTGGTCTCGGCCCCACCGAGGGGCCCATTCCTCGATACATAGCCGCCTCTGGCGCCGGGAGGCGCCGGGAAAAGCAGCTACGTGAGCTGATTCTCAAACCCCCCCTTTGCTATCCCCCTCTTTCGCCCGACCCGATGGAGGTTCTGCCCGCGCTGGGCAACGTGATGGCCTTCGTCTCCTCGGACTTCAGCTACCACGGGTACCCGCACCCGCTGCGCGCCCCGAAGGCGCCGCTGTTTCGCGCCCCGCCGCCGCCGCGCAAAGGGGGCCGGCGCCCCGAACTTGCTCGCGTCGTGAGCAAATCCTTGGCGTCGCTCGGACGTGTGCATGTTTTCTCGGCGAGAGCCATCGAGGACCGTCCCGGACCCTCGAGCAACAAAAACACGCGCGAAACCGAAACATGCACGGGGAATGGACGTCCGAGCGATGGCAAGAAGTCACGGCGGGACGTTGTCGGACGAGGTTTTCGGGAGACTTTCAGCCTCGGCGTGCTCTCCAGCAGCTGCGCCTCGGCGAGAGCGTTCCGAGGGTGCCCAGACCGGCCCGAACGGCCGCCGGAGGCCTGAGTTGCGACCCGACAGCCAGCTTGCCTCGCGTCGTGAGAAAGTCACGACGGGAGGTTTCTTGCTGTTTTCGGCCACTGGGGCCGCTCACCAGACCATCAAACGTGACTCAGGATACAGATCGGGTCCCGTGGAATGGGTCGAGACTTCAGGGGTCACGTTATGACACAACCATGACGTCGGGGGTCTTGGGCTCTCGCGCGACGAGGAGGGGGAGAAGGGGGCCCCGACTTGGATGTTCGTTTGGGGGACCTTCCCCTGGCCCACCTATAACGGATCTGTTCGGCCCTAGTTCGACTCCATTTCGATTCCAGCTCGGCTCAAGTTCGACTCAAATTCGATGCAAGTTCGTGTCAAGTCGATGTATGATAGACGCAGCATCGACGCATGAGTGGAGCGAGTGGTTCAGGAAGGTGGTCAGAACGATCATCTGATCCAATCTCCTCCCCGCGGGGTGAGGGCAGCGCCTCGCGACGACGACGACGCGGGCGGGTTTGCTTGGTTGTTTGGAAGGTTTCTCGCCCTGGGACATTCCAGTAGCTGCGCCTCTCAGACAGCATTGTAGGGGTGCCTGGATCTCCCAAACAGCCGCTATAGGCCCGAGGTGTGCCCCGACAACAAGCGCCCTCGCTTCGCGATCAGGATCACGACAGGATTTTTTGTTTGCTCTCGGCCTCTGGGGGCCCTCACTGGGCCCATGGACCCTCAAAAGTCGAGAGCCTTGAGACGGGGGTCAATGCAAACGGGGGTCAGCCAGAGCGCCACATCTTGCAGGATCCTGCAAAGCCAGGGTTGCATTGACCTGGGTTTGCGTGCAGGATCCTACAGGATCCTGCAGGATCTTGCAGGATCTTGGAAAGCCTGACTTACCCTGGTTTGCATTGACCCGGGGTTAGCAGATCCCCGGAAACGGTTCGGGATGAGAAGTTGGTCCCCGTGAAGGGGTCCAGGCCAGCCAGGCCTTTGGGGAGCCACGGTGCGAAAATGAACCCTGCGCGACCCCAACGAGGGCAAACAGCTGGAGGCCTCCTGGAGCTCCTCCTGTCATGGCACCAACATTGCAGAGCGGATTTCGTTCGGAAAGCAATAGGATGGGCCCAGAGTGTCTTGGAGAATGTCGTTCCCGATTTCGAAGTGAATTTCGTGCAGTTTTTTTGGGGGCCAGGAATGAAGACTAAACAAAAATCCGCGTGAAATTCGCTTCGTTTATCGCTCACTGCTTCGGGTTTTTGCATCGACAGCAATCCATGCAAAAATCCGCTACAGCACGTCTGCAAGGTCGGTGTTGGAGCAACTTGGAGCGTCTCAGGGCGCCCCTTGGGCCTTTTTCAGGCCACATCTCGGCCCGTCTTGGGTCCAGCTTGGGCCATCGTGGGCTCTCTTGATGACGTCTTGCATGTCTTGGATGCTCTTTGGGATCGTCTCGGAGTCCACCTTGGGCCATCTGAGCCATCTTTGAGGCCGTCTTGGTTCGTATTCAGGTCGTCTGGGAGGCCAGACCCTAGGCCGTCTGAGGCTGTCGGACTCTTAGGCCTTCTTGAGGCCATCTTGGGTCCATCTTGGACCGTCTTGGAGGCATCTTGGGGCCATCCTGGGGTCTCTTGCGGGCTTGGACGTATTGGAGGCGCCTCAGGACCGTCCCGTCTCGAAACCCTTTTGATGGCCTCTTGGGCCGTCTTCGCTTCATCTTGGGGAGGTATGGACTGTCTAAGGCTGTCAGAAGCTCGACATGGCAAGAACACGAGCTTCATTCGAAAAACGTAGACTGCCAGCGATTGAATTTGAGCCTCCTGGGGGCCTCGTGGAGATCTTCTTGGAGCAACTTGGAGCATCTTAGGGGCCCCTTAGATCGTCATTCGGCCATCTCGGGCCGTCTCGAGGCCATCGTGGGCCGTCTTTGTTCCGTTTTGGGTTATCTAGGAGACATTTTGGGGCCATTTTGTGTTCTCTTGGGGGCATCTCGTACTTTTTTTGGGGCGTCTTTGGGGCCGTCTTGGTGTCATCTTTGGCTATCTTGGTCATCTTGGAGGCCATTTTGGAACTTCTCTAGGACGTTCAGAGCAGAGAACCCAGGGCGGAGGCCGAGGAGCTGCCAGGTCAGCACCCACGTCGAGGTGTGAGCATGCACATCCACTGCTTTCATTCGGCGATTTCATCCAGGAGCCCTCGGGAGCTCCCCGTGCCTGGGCATGTACAGAGCGTGCCCCTCGGAATGCATGGTAGATGCGGGGGGAAAAGAACAGTTGTTCCCAGGCATCCGACGGTCTGATGCGCTCAACGCGCGGCCC
>CAUYUJ010016251.1:144870-177370 GCA_963575745.1 Prorocentrum cordatum
CGTGGGAGAGTTTGCCAGGCCGTGCGAGTTTTTGAGCTTATGGCATTCAGGAGGGGAAAAAGCACAGACTCAATGAATCGTCGATTCCCAGGAAGTGGGGGGGAAGACAAGAGCCCAGAAAGTGTGGGAAAATGTTGGGAATCCTTCTATTTGTGTGCATTTGCCTGCGTGTCCCAGGGCCCCTTTTCAGGCGTCCTTCGCTTCCCTGCTGGAGGGCCTCTTGGGCCGTCGCAGGGGGGCCTCCTCTCGGGCCGTCCCGGGGGCCTGCCTGTGGCCGCCCGCCGGACGCCTCCGAGGGCCGTCCTGTGCGGGGGGGGGGGCCCGCCCGGGCCCCCCGCCTGGGGGGTCCTCTCGCGGGGCGCGCGCTCGGGCCGTCCGTGGCGCCCTCGGGCCCTCCGCCTTCCGGGGGTGCCCTCCCGGGGCTCTCTTGGCGGGCCTTCCCGTGGGCCTCTGGGGCCGGCCTGGGGGGAGCGTCGGGGCCGTCTCGGGGCTTCCTCTTCCACCCTCGGGGGCCTCCTGGGGCCCTCCTGGGGCTGCCCTGGAACCCTCCTCGGAGCCGCTTGGGGGTCGTCTTCGGCTCGAGGAGGCCAGGAAGGGCCAGCTCGTCCAGATCTTCAAGCACGTAACGGACATCACGTTTTCCTTTGGCTCTCGAAGGCCCCTTGGGGGCCGTCTTGGGGGCCTCTTATGCCGTCTTGAGGCCATCCTGGGCTTTCGTGGAGCGTCTGGGGGCCTTCTTGGGCAGTCTGGGGACCGCCATGGAGGCCTTTTGACGGTCTTCGTGCGAGCTTGGCTGTCTTGGGGCGTGTTTTGGGCTGTTTTGGCAGTCTTTTTGTTTGGTGTGTGTGTGTGTGTGTGTGTGTGTGTGTGTGCGTGTGTGTGTGTGCGTGCGTGTGTGCAGATTGGCGTGTTTTGTCAGTTTTGTCTTTTTGTTGATGCCTTTTTCCCCGTCGGCCAGAGCCTCTCCTGGGCAAGGGCCTCCCCAAGCAGTCATTTCTGATGGATACTGCTCAACATGGCTCCGTAGAGGGGATCGGTTTTGGGAGCGCGCTGCTACTAGGGGGGTCGGCCCCAGGGAAGCACCAAAGAAATCTCACCAGGCACCAGAGAACTAGTCTGACACGCCCCGGCGTGCACATGGCACCGTGGCGGATGGAGGCCAACAACATGGTGTTCCAGGCGACCCCTCACAAGTGCGACGACCAGCAGGGCAAGCACTAGCCGGTGGCCTCCGGCCCATCCCGCCACCGTGCCCCCTGGGTTGGAGAGTGCGAGGCCGCGCGTCCCCGGCCACAGCGAGCTTCCCGCGCGGCGCAGCTCCTTCGCTGTCTGGTCTCTACGCATCTGCTCCGCACGGCGAGTCCGAAGCGCGGGCAGGACCTCTGCAACCAGGAGTTTCGGGCTACCTTGCAGAAGCCCGAGGCGCACTGGATATGGGAGCTGCCTTGGGAGGAGGAGGAGGAGGAGGAGGAGGGGGAGGAGGAGGAGGAGGAGGAGGAGGAGGAGGAGGAGGAGGAGGAGGAGGAGGGAGGAGGAGGGGAGCAGAGGAGGAGGAGGATATGGGACCCGCGTCTCTTGCCCGCGTGAGGGTATCTCCGCTTGGGATCTGCGCTCTCCGGCGCGCCGCCGAGCAGCCGCCTCTCCCTCCCAGCGCCCTTCGCGTCTTGTATGCCCGTGGGGATCTCTTTGGGGGGCCCTCTTGGAAGCCTCTCGGAGGCGGCTTTGGGGTGCCTGGCAGGGCTCGTGGCGATTCCTCCGATTCGATGCGATTCGACCTCCGATTCGTGGCGATTCGGCTTCGGGACTCGGCTGCCGATCTCCGCCGATCCGATTCATTTGGATCGCCGGCCCGACTCGCCGACCCGAGGCTGGGCTCGCCGGGGGGGCCTCGCGGGAGGCCCCTTGTGCGGCGGGGCGAGGGAGACGCCGAACCTCTGGGAATCAGGGTGGGGGGCGCCGACGCATGGGGGCTGGTCTCCGCGGGGGGAGGCGCCGAGCTGGAATCGGGGGTGCGCCGCCGAGGGATCGGCGACGGCGCCCCGCCCCGCCGCGAGGCCGTGGGACGCCTCGTCGGCGCTCGAGCGGGCGATCGTCTCCGGGGGGCCCCGCCCTGGTTCCCAGAGGCTCGGCGCCGCCAGTGCGCCGAGCTCCCCAGGCGTCCGGGCCGGAGCCTCGACCTCTGTCGAGGCCTCTCCCGGCCGGTCCAGGGCCGGGTCCAGGGTGAAGTCGTGCCTGTCCCTCCACGGGGGGGAGTGTTCAAAGATAGTCAAAACGTAGCCTGGGGACGCGTTTTGCTGAACCGTCTCCGAGCATTTTTGGGGTGCTTTTTATGTTTTTTCGTCCAAGCTCCCCCTGCAGGGGGACACGCCCGATCTTGAGGCCAGGGCCAGGGGTAGGCCAGAGGGAAGGGGGGAACGAACGCCGACCGCCGCGAAGGCTGGTCTACTCTGTAAGAACGGTTTTTTGAAGGCAGATCTGCCTTCAACAAATGAGGAAAGACTGGTCTACTCTGTAAGAACGGTTTTTTGAAGGCAGATCTGCCTTCAAAAAACCGTTCTTACAGAGGGGCCCCGAGCTCCCGCAGGACGGCGGAGCGGCGGGAGCCAACGGGGGCCGACTGCGCGGGCGCTCGCGCGCGAGCGCCTCCTCCTCCGCGCGGCGTGCGGCCGCCGTGCGGCTCCCTCGCGCCAGGCTTCTGTCGGGCTGTCCTCGCTACAGGGGGATTTTCGACGAAAAATAAAAGGTACCCCCAAAATAGCCCAAAGATATTACAAAATGAGTCCGGGGACCATTTTTTGGAGCATTTTTGTTTGACCTTCTGGGGGTATTTTTTGGGTATTTTTTGATGTTTCGTCGAAAAGCCCCCTGTAGGGGGACAGGCCCGACCTAACGCCAGGCCCGCCTCTTCTCGTCGCGCGGCCGGGGATCGCCCGCGCGTGCCGCGCGCGCGTGGGAGCGCGGCGGAGCTCGGGCGTCGTCGGCTGGTCCTGGGGGGTGCGCTCGGGGCCCCCCGACGGTGTGGTGGCCACACCGCGTGGCGAGGCGGTGGGGATCTGGGGTCACCGCACGGTTTTGGGACCCGAGCCCCTCTCCGAGGAAGTCTTGGGCAACGGGGGCCTCCAGGGTCCCAGCCGAGCATTTGCTCTCTGGGTGGAGGGCGAAGGGTGAAATCTGAAATGCCATTCCGATTGGATTTCGAGGCCTGAATCTGCCCAAGGTGAGTCACAAGACGGATTGATTTTCGAGGTGCGAATGCCCATGTGGATTTCACCCGGAGCCCTCCACCCTCCGAGAATGCTCAGCCCAAGACCCGTGCGGTTATGGACCGTGCGGTGAGGTCTCCTGGGGTTCCGAGGCTCACCGCACGGCCCGTCACCACGCAGTTGTTGGGATCCCCAGAACGCGTGCCTCGCCTCGCCTGCCTCCCCCCCCCTTGCGGGCGGGGGGCCCGGCGGACTTCGGCTGCGATCAGGGCGGCTGCACCCAGAACACGCGCGAGCAGGGGGGCGCCTACGGCCCGGGCCTCTCGTACGCCATCGACACGACCAGGCGTGCGTTTTCTGTGGGGCGGAGGGGTGGGCCGCCCGCTGCCGCCTCCGACGATTCAGGTTCGAGGGTCGAGGATCGAGGCTCCAGGTCTCCGATTGTTTCGCAGGTCTTCTGTTGGGCCTCCAGGAGGCTCCGCGCCGCCTCGGCCAGATCCGCCGCGGAGCCCTGGTCAAAACGCACCCCTGGGTGGGTCGGGATGCCGATTCTCGAGCGAGGAGAGGAGGAGGAGGAGGGCGAAATGATGATGATGCTGATGATGATGAGGATGATGAGGATGATGATGATGATGATGATGATGATGATGATGATGATGATGATGAGGATGATGAGGATGATGAGGATGATGATGATGATGAGGATGATGAGGATGATGATGCTGATTCTAAGTATGATGATGATGATTATGATGCTGATGCTGATGATGATGGTGCTGTCAATGCTGATGATGCTGATGCTGCTGCTGCTGCTGATGATGATGATGATGCTGATGATGCTGATGATGATGCTGCTGATGCTGATGCTGATGCTGATGCTGATGCTGCTGATGCTACAGATGATGCTGATGCTGATTTGGATGATGATGACGATACTGCTGCTGCTGATGATGATGATGATGATGATAAGATGATGATGAGGATGCTGATGATGATGATGATGATGATGATGATGATGATGATGGTGAGGATGGTGAGGATGGTGAGAATGAGGATGAGGATAAGGATGATGATGAGGATGTTGATGGTGTTGGTGATGGTGATGGTCATGACGGTGATGATGTTGATGCTGATGCTGATGCTTCTGCTGATGCTGCTTCTGCTGCTGCTGCTGCTGATGATGATGATGATGATCATGATATGATCATGATGTTGATAATGAGGAGGATGAGGATGAGGATGGTGAGGTGGGTGGTGACGAAGATGATGATGATGATGATGATGATGATGATGATGATGATGATGATGATGATGATGACGATGATGATGGTTGCGGTGGTGTTAAAGACGATGACGATGACTAGTAGGATGACGAATGCAGCGACAATGCCGATTCGTATGATGATGACGATGATGATGATGATGATGATGATGATGATGATGATGAGGGTGATGATGACGACGATGATGATGACGATGATGATGACGATGCTGACGACGACCACGACGATCTCGACCACGACGATGATGATGATGATGATGTTGATTGTGATGACGATGATGATGAGGATTATGCTGATGATGATAGTGCTGATGATGCTTATGATGAGGATTAGGATAATGCTGATGCTTACGACGATTATGTTGATGAGGAATATGATGCTGATGCTGCTGATGATGATTGTGATGATGAGGAGGGTGAAGAGGACGATGGTAGTGCGGGTGGTGGTGATGCAGATCTTGATGATGATGATGACGATGTTGATGATGATGATGACCACGAGGATGATGCTGATGATGATGCTGATGATGATGGTGATGATGATACTGGTGGTGTCGGTGGTGGTGATGATGATGACGATGACAGGTAAGATGACGACTGTAACGATGATGCCACTTGCGATGATGATGATGCTGATGATGATGACGATGATGATGACGATGCTGGTGGTGTTGGTGGTGATGATGATGATGATGATGGTGACGATGATGATGATTCTGATGATGGTGACGATGACGATGACGATGATGACGATGATGTTGATTCTGATTATGTGGATGATGATGAAGGCGATGATGATGCTGAGGATGCTGATGATGCTGATGATTAGGATGAGGATTACTTCGCGGTATACGGGGTCTAATTTGGGGTCTCTTTGGGCCTCTTGGGGGCCTCTTGGGACCACGTGGGGGCCACTTGGGAGCCTCTCGAGCCCTCTTGGGGGAGTCTTTGGGCCTCCTGTGGGTACCTCTCCGGGTGGAAGTCTCAGATTTTCGGTTTGTGTTCACCCCCCTCTTGGACCCCTCGCAGGCCCGGTTCCGATCCGATCCGATTTCGATGTTATTCTTTTGATTATGGTTCCGATCCGAGTTCGTTCCTGCTTTCCGATTTCGATTTCGATTTTGATTTTGGATGCCGATTTTGGTTCCGATTCGATGTTTCCGATCATTTTCGATTCCAGTTCCGATCCGATGCTCCGCACGGGGGTTTGATAACCAAACATCTTCCTCTCCCTCCCTCCATCCTCCCTCCCTCCCTGCCTGCCGACGATGACAGCGATGGCAAAGGCGACACCGGGAGAGGGAGGGAGAGTGGCCGGAGGAGGAGGAGGAGGATGAGGACCAGTGTAAACCCAAGACTCATTCACGATATTGCAAGAAACCCTCCCTCCAAGTTCCCTCCTCAGAGGCCTCTACAAGGCTTTATTCAAGAGCCTCACGCCATTCCGCCGACCCCAGAAGACGCGGGGAGTTCACGATTGAGGCGTCGTTGGCTTCTCGGGTAATATCTGGGGACTCTTGAGGGTGTTTTTGGAGCTGTTTGGGGCCTATCGGAGCCTCTTGGAGGCAGTTTTGAAGTGTCTTTGGGGCCGTTTTGGGGACTTTGTTGGGCCTTTTCTTTTGGGGGCCTCTTGGGGCTTATTGAGGGCCTCTTTCGGGTCGCTTCGGGGCTTCTTGGGGCCTCTGGGAGGTTTCTTTTCAGGAAAGGTCGGAGTTTCGATTCGTGTTCTCCTTCTTTGCCCCTCTGGGGGCCATCTGGGGGCGATCTTTGGCCGTCTTGGGCCCTTCTTTGGGCCGTCTTGGAACCCTTTGCGGCCGTCCTGAGGGAAATGCCCCATTTGAAGACTCGTTTGAGAGTCCTGAACCGTACCCAACACCATGCTTGCGACTGCAACGCCGCGAATCAATGTTACTGTTGCGTCCTGACGATCCTGAATCGTGCCAGAACTTCTTGGGACTTCAACACCGCGAATCAGTTGCGACCTGATATTCTTACATCGTGCCAAAGCATTTTTTCGGGACGTCAACCATATAGTCCTTAACGCGGTTGCAAACAATTACGAGTGTGCGCGGCGCTCGGGCGAGAGCCACATTTAGAAAACGACCCGCCCTCTATTCGTGAATCACTCGCAAGCTTTCAAGACGAATGTGCGCTTCAAGGGATTGGAAATGGAGGAGGAGGAAGAGGAATAATACGAATTATATTAATGGAAATTCATAACAACAAGCATCCTAATCATAGTAATGCGAAAACTGGGACTAGTACAAATGGTATGGGTCCTATTGCAAACTCGGCGAATAGTATTTTTCTAAGAAGAAGAACATGACTCACATACGATACGACTAAAATTTAGATCCTTATTACTAAACACACGAACAACCATAGTAAACATAATGCGACGAACAAAAAGAACACAGCTTTTTTTTCAACAACCGAGTTGACACATTTCATGCTCTTACAATCATCCCACCCACCCACCCGAAACTTGGTTTGCAAAAGCCATGCGGTGGCGATTGTGATGCATGCTTGGCGTTGGCTGGTGGCCGCGCCAACCCAAGCGCGCGCGCCCAGCGGCCAGCTAGTTTGGCGCGACCGACGCGAACGCGGTGGCGCTGACCGTTCGGCACATCCCAGCGGGCACTTCAGTGCGAGTCGTCGACTTGGGCGGGCGCGGTATCATGGCAATGTCGACAACGGTACACACGATGACGATAGTGGCGATGCTGGTGACGATGCTGATTGCGACGACGGGGCAGCCAGTAACGGCGCCGATGCTGATCACGCCGACGACGATGACGGCGTCTTCGCGTCGGTGATGAAGGCTTTGGAAGGAGTTCGACACGCGCGCGCGGCACACGCGCGAAAGTGGCCCGCGTGGTGTTATTTGACACGGATCGTGCCACCCCAGCACGCGCGCAGGGGCGTTCGAACGATGTCGACATGCGCGCGCGAAGCCCGTCTAGTAGCATATTACGACGTTGTTGAAAACCATTTTTTCTTAAGAATTTGCAAGACCGCGCGCGCGATCTTGTTTTTTGAAGTCCGTGTTGCGAATCTTTTTTTGTGTTTTTGTTTGTTTGGGTCGCTTTTGAAATCCTTGCGGCATCGAAGGTTTTTGACGAATTCCGGCATGCGCGCGCGACGATGCGCGCGTGTGTGTTTCGTCATTTTTTGTGTGAAGAGTTCTCTTGACAGCGATGATGTGTGATCAACGCGTGTGCGCACAGAGTCGTCCAGAGGATGGGGGGGTGGGTGGATTCCGGTTGGGCTCGGATGGTATGGGTTCATTTTCAGGATGGAGGGTGGGCCAAAATCATATGTGAATTGCAATACGGAAAACGGTGTCGATAAACCCTGGGTGGATAGAGTCTATTCTATTTGTAGAGAGGAGAGGCGATACTAACACGAATCAGCAAAACCAATAATAATCACATTCGTACGAATAGTAATCAAAACGGGAGCAGTGATATTCGGAATACTCATGATAATAATTTTAGCAGCAATACAAACAAGACTAATGATATAAATTTACATCAGAAGTCGTAGTAATAATAGTAATGTTAATAACAATAGTATTCGTAATAATGCAGCCGCTGCTACCACCACTACTACTACTACTACTACTACTACTACTACGACTACTACTACTACTACTACTACTATTAATGCTACCTGTATTTCTACCACTACTACTACTACTTTCTACGAATATCAATAATGAGCAACAGGTTCGCAATTCTATGTTTTTTTCCAGTACTACTGCTACTACTACTACTACTACTACTACTACTACTACTATTACTCTTAGTACCACTACTACTACTACTACTAGTAGTACTACTACTACTACTACTACCATTATTATTTCTACTGCTATTACGATTACTACTGCTACTACTGGTGCTACTACTACTACTACTTTTTGTACTACTACTACTACCAACATTCCTACTACTACTACTAGTACTACTACTACTATTCCTTCTACTACTACTACTACTACTGCTACTACTCTTACTGTTACTACTATTATTACTACTACTGCTACTACTACTACTACCACTACTACTACTACTACTACTACTACTATTACTATTACTACTAACTACTACTACTACTAACTACTACTATCTACTAACTAACACTACTACTACTACTACTACTACTACTACTACTACTACTACTACTACTACGACTACGACTACGACTACTACTACTACTACTACTACTACTACTGCTGCTGTTACTACTACTACTACTACTACTTTCACTACTACTACTACCACTACTACTACTACTACCACTACTACTACTACTACTACTACCACTACTACTACTACTACTATTACTACTGCTACTGCTACTGCTACTGCTACTGCTACTGCTACTACTACTGCTACTGCTACTGCTACTGCTACTGCCACTGCTACTGCTACTGCTATTGCTACTGCTACTGCTGCTACTACTACTACTACTACTACTACTACTACTACTACTACTACTACTACTACTACTACTACTACTACTACTACTACTACTAAGGCAATTCGAGGTTCATGTTCCGCTTCTGGAGGCCTGAGGACTCCAGAAGACTCCTGAGGAGTCCTGGGGGATCCGCCAAATGTTCCCCCAGTGATCCGCAAAGGATCTGCCGCATGATCACTAGGGTTTCCTTGGGGATCTGCTGAGGATCCGCCCAAGAATCCCTCAGGTTTTCTTCGGCATCCGCTAAGGACGCCCAAGGATCCCAAGGGCTTCCCTGGGGATTCGCTGAGGATCCCAAGAGATCCGTCCGCTTTCCCAAGGGGTTCCCTCGGGATCCCCAGCGTCACCCCAGGGATCCCAATGGTTCCTCAAGGGATCCGCACAGAGTCCCCAAGGATCATTTCGGTTTCCCAAGGGATCCACTATGGAACCCCGAGGGCCCCTAGGGATCCGGAGGCGCTCCCATCTCCCTTGAGATTTCTATAAAGATTTCGATGTGGGGCTGTGGAATCCAAAAGCGTTCCACCATATGGTTTCCTATGGGAAAGTGTATATAATCCAGAGGCCCTCCGCTTTCTGTAGGGATTCCTATTCAAATGCTATGTACACATTAGCTGTGTGTGTGCAATCCAGAGGTGCTCCGCTCTCTGTACGGCCTACATTTATAAATTCTGTAGAAAAGGTGTTTTTTCCCTACCTAGGCTCTTCTTACTCTCGTAGCTTAAAGGGGCCGGGCAGTGTAAAGCGCCCCGGGCGGTTCCCCCAGTCCCCGCCCCGCGGTTCCCCCAAGTCCCTTGGGAGCTTTAGCTTTAGCTTTAGCTTTAGCTTTAGCTTAGCTTTAGCTGAGCTTTAGCTTAGCTGTAGCTTAGCTTTAGCTTAGCGTTTCGCTTAGCTTTTCGCTTAGCGTTTAGCTTAGCTTTAGCTTAGCTTTAGCTTAGCTTGAGCTTAGCTGTAGCTTAGCTATAGCTTAGCTTGAGCTTAGCTTTAGCTTAGCTTTAGCTTAGCTTTAGCTTAGCTTTAGCTTAATCTTTAGATTCGCTGTAGCTTAGCTTTAGCTTAGCTGTTGCTCAGCTTTAGCTTAGCTTTAGCTTAGCTTTAGCTTAACTTTAGCTCAGCTTTAGCTTAGCTTTAGCTTAGCTTTAGCTTAGCTGTGGCTTAGCTTTAGCTTAGCTTTAGCTTAGCTTTAGCTTAGCTTTAGCTTAGCGTTACTGTTACTACTAATGCTGCTTTCCCAGGGGTTCCAACTCCTAGGTAGGGTCGCACTGGGATAATTTGTTGAATCCAGAGCTTCCCTTTTCCATCGGAATTCTTATGGCAGTTCTATACGGCACATTGCTTCTGTGGAATCCAGAGGCGCTCCACGTTCCATAAGGATTCCTATGAAACCTCTACATGGAAAACTGCTGTTCCATGCGATCCGGAGGTTGTCCACCTTCCATACGAAGTCTATTCCAATGTTCGACTCTTTAATTCCATATTTCCCTACCTAGGCTCTGCCTAGAAGGGTTCTTAGTCTCTTAGCTTGAAGGGGCCGGGCAGTGCACAGCGCCCCGGGCGGTTCCCCCAGTCCCCTGGGAGCGGTTCCCCCCAGTCCCCTGGGAGCTTTAGCTTTAGCTTTAGCTTTAGCTTTAGCTTTAGCTTTAGCTTAGCTTTAGCTTAGCTTTAGCTTAGCTGTAGCTTAGCTTTAGCTTAGCGTTTCGCTTAGCTTTTCGCTTAGCGTTTAGCTTAGCTTTAGCTTAGCTTTAGCTTAGCTTTAGCTTAGCTTTAGCTTAGCTTGAGCTTAGCTGTAGCTTAGCTTTAGCTTAGCTTTAGCTTAGCTTTAGCTTATCTTTAGCTTAGCTTTAGCTTTAGCTTAGCTGTAGCTTAGCTTTAGCTTAGCTGTTGCTCAGCTTTAGCTTAGCTTTAGCTTAGCTTTAGCTTAGCTTTAGCTTAGCTTTAGCTTAGCTTTAGCTTAGCTTTAGCTTAGCTGTGGATTAGCTTTAGCTTAGCTTTAGCTTAGCTTTAGCTTAGCGTTACTGTTACTACTAATGCTGCTTCCCCAGGGGTTCCAACTCCTAGGTAGGGTCGCACTGGGATAATTTAAACTTCCCCCCCCCCGCGCGCGATCCCGAGACCGAACCCGAACCCGAGCCCCTACACCCATCACGCCTTCTTGTGGCAGAACAAGAACCCCGGGGAACCCTACTATTACTACTACTACTACTACTACTACTACTACTACTACTACTACTACTACTACTACTACTACTACTACTACTACTACTACTACTACTACTACTACTACTACTACTACTACTACTACTACTACTACTACTACTACTACTACTACTACTACTACTACTACTACTCTACTACTACTACTACTACTACTACTACTACTACTACTACTACTACTTACTACTACTAATACTACTACACTGCCAGTACCACTACTACTACTACTACTATTACTACTACTATTACTACTGCTCCTACTACTACCACTACTACTATTACCACCACTACTACTACTACTACTACTACTACTACTACTACTACTACTACTACTACTACTTACTACTACTACTACTACTACTACTTCTACTACTACTACTACTACTACTACTGCTGCTACTACTACTACTACTATCACTACTACTACCCCTACTTACTACAACAACTACTACTACTACTACTTCTACTACGAATCTTGCTACGAATATTGCTACGAATAAAACTAGTAATGCGAATCATGCTTGTAATGCTACGAACAAATTGAAAAGAAGAGGAGGAGGAGGAGGAGGAGGAGGAGGAGGAGGAGGAGGAGGAGGAGGAGGAGGAGGAGGAGGAGGGAGGAGGAGGAGGAGGAGGAGGAGGAGGAGGAGGAGGAGGAGGAGGAGGAGGAGGAGGAGGAGGAGGAGGAAGAGGGGGAGTAGCCGATCCGCGCCGCGACTCCGCGCGGAGCTGAGCGGCTCTGCGGAGCTGGGCGCCTTCCGCGCCCCGCCAGCCAGGTGCCCGCGGCGGCGGTGCCTCCCTGGCGTACCGGGGAGGGGATCGGAACTGGTGGAGTCGTTCTCGACTACGATTCTGGTCCGGGGGCCGCGCGGGAGCCTTGGACCGATTGTTCGGCGATGTGGGGCCCTCTTGGATTGTCCTTGGGGCCTCTTCGGGCCCTCTCGGTCCGTCTTTGGGCCCTCTTGAGCCCGAAAGTCACGTGAGAGGACGTAACAATCCCCAGGAGGCACGCCGGGAGTTCCAGGTGGCACGCGGGAAGCCCCAGGAGAAATTTGGGAAATTTGGCAATTTTGGGGTCTGGCATCTAGAACGAATCCTCGGCATTGAGGACTCAGGCTCAGGGGTCGAGCCAAGGACCTGGGGACACTCCGCTTCATGCCACATTGGCACGGTGGCGAATTATTAAGGCGATGATGCTCATGATGATGCTGCTGCTGCTGCTGATGATGATCATGATGATGATGATGGTTATGATGCTGATTATGATGATGATGATGATGATGATGATAATCATGATGATGATGATGATGCTCATGATCATGATCATGATGATGTCCACGCTAATCATGATGATGACGATGATGAGGAAAACGATTTTGGTTATGATGATGCTGCTGCTGATGATGATGGTGATGGTGATGATGCTGACGATGACGACTATGATGACGACGACGATTCCGTTTCTGATGACGACGACCCTGATGATGCCGCTGATGATGATGCTGCTGACGATGATGATGATGATGATGTTTTGATGATGATGATGATGATGATGATGATGATGATGATAAGGATGCTGATGATGGTGCTGCTGATGAGGATGATGATCATGATGCTGATGATGTTAAGGATGATTGTGATGCTCATGCCGATGATGATGGTTCTGATGGTGATGATGATGATGCTGCTGATGATGATGATCATGAAGATGATGATGATGATGATGATGATGATGATGATGATGCTGATGAAGATGAAGATGAAGATGAAGATGATGATGATGATGATGATGATGATGATGATGATGATGATGATGATGATGATGATGATGGTGATGATGATGATGCTGATGACGATGACGATGACGCTAATGATGACGATGATGATGATGATGATGATGATGATGCTGATGATGATGATATGGCAGTTCTGGTGAGAACGATGACGATGACACTGATTATGGTGGTGGTGGTGGTGCTTCTAATGATGATGCTGCCGCTGCTGTTGATGATGATGATGTTTATGTTGATGTTGATGTTGCTGTTGATGTTGTTGATGATGATAATGATTATAATGATGATTGTGATGATGATTCTGATGATGATGATGATGATGATGATGATGATGATGATGATGATACTGACGGTGATGGTGGTGGTGGTGGTGGTGGTGGTGACTAAAATGACGACACCGACGCTGATGGTGGTGATGATGATGACGATGATGATGAGGATGCTGCGGATGATGCCAACGACGACAAGGACGACGGCCGATGATGATGATGATGATGATGATGATGATGATGATGATGATGATCATGCTGATGATGCTGGCGATGTTGATGATGCTGATGATGATGGTGATGATGATGATGATGATGGTGATGATCATGCTGATGATGCTGATGATGATCATGCTGATGATGATGCTGATTACTATTATTTGGATGGTGATGCTTTTTATGTTTATGCTTATGCGTGCGCTGCTGCTGCTGTCGTTGCTGCTGCTGCGGCTAATGCTGCTGCTGATGCTGATGCTGCTTCTGCTGATGATGATGATCATGATGATGATGCTGATGATGATGCTCATGATGATGACGATGATGATGATGATGCTGCTGCTGCTGATGATGATGCTGATTCTGATGATGCTGCTGCTGCTAATGCTAATGATGACGATGATGATGATGATGATGATGATGATGATGATGATGATGATGATGATGATGATGATGATGATGATGATGATGATGATGATGATGATGATGATGATGATGATGATGCTGATGATGATGATGATGATGATGACTGATGATGACGATGATGAGAAGAAAAAGAAGGAAGGAAGGAAGGAAGGAAGGAAGGAAGGAAGGAGGAGGAGGAGGACGAGGAGGAGGATCGAGATCTGACATTTCTGTGCTTCCTCACATCTTTCAGGAACTGCAGGGGGCCTCTGGAGTTCTTCTGGGGCCTCGGGGGTCTTCCAGGGGGCTCTGGAGGCCCCACTGCTGCTGCTCCTCCTCATCCACTCCTCCCCCTCTTGCCTCCTTCCCCTCCTCCTCCTTCCCCTCCTCCTCCTTCCCCTCCTCCTCCTCCTCCTCCTCCTCCTCCTCCTCCTCCTCCTCCTCCTCCTCCTCCTCCTCCTCCTCCCTCTCCACTCCTCCCCTCCTTGCTGGTGCTTCCCCTGCTCTTCGTCCTTTATGCGCTAGGCAGGCTTTGAGCGGAGCTCGTAGCGTCGTGCAACATGACTCCTATGGGCGCGACATGACTCTGGTGGATGCTCTTTCCTTCCCCTGTCCCCCATCTCTCCTCTCTCCTCTTTTCGCTCCCGCTGCTGCTCTTCCTCCTGCAGGGAAGCTGGAAAAGTAGCTGGGATCAGTCTTTCCCCACTTTCCAGCCTTGGCCAGTTTCCCTCCAGTTTTCCCACCCCTGGCGACCCTACAGTTTTCCCACCCCTGGCGACCTCCTCCTCCCAACCGTTTCGGTCTCGTTTTCGCCCCTGCCAATGATTTCCGGTCCTGGCCACTTCCACTTTCATAGGATTTCCAGCTGCCGCTTTTTCCAGCTTCGCTATGTTCTCCCCCTCTCCCTCCGCCTCCTCCGCCTCCTCCGCCTCCTCCTCCTCCTACTCCTCCTCCTCCTCTTCCTCCTCCTCCACCAGAAGACAGCAGCTCGACACCCCCAGGCCTTTCAGCGTGGCGACCGACTTTCCCGCCGAGGGGGGCGTCCTCGTGGGCATGACGACGACCCTGCGGCAGGGCGAGGCCGAGGTGACGCTGGACCCGGGGGAGCAACTGACGACGACGCCGACGGTGACGAGGGTGACGACGGCGGCGACGGCGGCGACGGCGACGACGACGACGACGACGACGATGACGACGACTGATGACGACGTTGACGACGACGACGACGACGACGACGACGACGACGACGACGACGACGACGACGACGACGACGACGACGACGACGACGACGACGACGGCGGCGACGGCGGCGACGGCGGCGACGGCGACGACTGACGACGACTGACGACGACGGCGGCGACGACGACGACGACGACGGACGAACGCGCACTACGCCCTCGCGTCTCCTGGATTGCGTTCTCCCCCCGCGCAGTGCACCACACAGTACCGTTTTTAGTGCGTGCTCCGCGCGCGGATCATGCATCAAACATGCAGGGACTTAGTTGAAAAAGACAACGAGGAGTGCATGCAGAAACTTATGCATATATCGATCATGTATTATTAAAAACAATTGTTTATTTTGGTCTCATCCTAGGTATAAGAAAACTGCCCTGTATCACGGGGAGAGAGGCTCGAGGCCGTTGGAGGAGGAGGAAGAGGAGGAGGAGGAGGAGGAGGAGGAGCAGGAGGGGGGAGGAGGAGGAGGAGGAGGAGGAGGAGGGAGAAGGAAGAGGAGGAGGAGGAAGAACGGAGGAGGAGGAAGAACGGAGGAGGAGGAGGAGGAGGAGGAGGAGGAGGAGGAGAAGCATGAGGAGGAGGAGGAGGAGGAGCCGGGGGCCCTGCAGCAGCGGCTCGGGAGGAGCCGCGCCGGGCCCCGGGAAGGGGGCCCGGGCTCTTAGCGGGGGGCTGCGCCGCGGCGAGGCGCCGCGGCGCCGGGCGGTTGGCGACGAGCGAACAACACACACCTCTGCACGCACGAAATGGGTACTGAAAGAACGGGTACAATGCCCAACAGCGGATCGTGTTCATTTTGAACAGGGCTCGCTGTCCACGCCGCGGCGGCCTGTGTTCATTCGAGACAGGAGGCCGCCTGCCCAACAGCGGCCGCTGTTGGTTTGGGACAACATTTGTTGTTGGGCATGGTACCCATTCTTTCGGTACCCATTTCGGGCGACACCCATACTACGGGACGTGAAAACGACCGCAGCCACTGCTTTTCTTTTGTTGCTGCCTTCCAGCCGGCAGGAACAGAGCAGTGGTTGTGGTTATGTTCGTTGAGCTTGGCACCAGGGAAAGGACCAGAACCACTGCTTCTTTTTCGGCCAGCTGGAAGGCGGCGCAAACAAGAAGCAGTGGCTGTGGTCATTTTCCCGTCCCGCACATACCCATAGGGGCGGTCGTTGGGAGGAGGACTCGCTATGGGTATGGGTGCGGGTTGTCGGACCCTGGGGAGCGCTCCCGTTCGAGCGGGGACCCCATCCGACCACACGGACCCATGGCCCTCTCCGAGCCGCCTAATTATGGGTAGGGGTGCGTGCTGTTGGTTCGTCATGGGGTGCGTTGGGGAGCGGCACCTGTCACGGCGCGGCACGTCCGCGCCGTCTCGGCCCCGGCGGCGACCCCTGCGCGGACGTTCCAGGCGGGAGGCCGCCGGTGGCCCGGAGGCGGCCGACGTCGCGTGCTCCGCGCTAGCCGAGGGCCGCGGCCGTTTTCAAGGTCGAGCGACGCACGCGGTGCCAGAGACCAGCGTGCAGGTTGGTCACGGCACAGACTACCAGCCTGGAACGTATATCCCTATCCCCATGCTGGGCACCTCCTCATCACGATGCCAGTCTCAGGGATTCCCTCATTTTTTGAGGGCGGATCCCTAAGATTGTCATCGCCTTTTGGCGTGTCGATCTTAGGGATAGGGATACGTTCGAGGCCGGTAAACAGACCTGCCCAGGGCTCATTTCGACTCCTGCGATTCGATTCGATTCCATTTCGGTGGCCTCCGATGCCGATTCGATTCGACTTGGGATTCCGATTTGGGTGCCCATTCCTTACTGGAGGCCTACTAGCCAGCCGACTCCTGCCGATTCGACTGCTGCCGACGCGGCTGCCGACCTCCGCCGACCCGACTCACGTCGACTGCCGATCCGACTCGTCGCTTCGAGGCTTTGCCCTCCTGCCTGCCGTGCGCGCATGCTGTCTCCTCCGAGGACCACTCCAACTGCGACGCCGAGTACCTGAGGAGGGTCGGCCCCGCCCTGGCGGAGGGCATGAGCCTGAGGATAACCTACTGGGGCAGCGACGCCGGCACCATGGCCTGGCTGGACTCGCCTCCCTGCGGCGCCGAGTCGTGTGGAGAGGGCGGCGCCGGCGACGCCGTCATCAGCGGCATTGCGGTGAAGGCCTCTGTGAGGAGAAGGGGGCCCTGAGGGAAAGGCGTCCTGAGGTTTGCTCGCCGCTCCTGGGCTTCCCTGGCTCTTCCTCCGGCCCCATGGGGTGAATCAGGAGGGAAAGAGACACACAGACACAATTGATCGTCGATCCCCCAGTAGATGTAGGAAGATATGGGAAGTGTGGGGGGGAAGACGACAGCCCAGAACACATGGAAGATATGGGGAATCCTGGAATTTGTGTTTGGGCGCCTTCAAAAACGCGGCTCGGGGTGAAAACTGGCCCTGGGGAGCGCCCCAGGCCATCAGAACCCCTTCCCTGGATGCTCGCTTTTGGAACTCTCCTGGGCCCTGCCTGACGGATCTGCTCGGCCCCAGCTCGGCTCCAGCTCGACTCCAGCTCGACTCCAGCTCGACTCCAGCTCGATTCCAGGCGACGGACCTTCGACGCAGCATCGACGCATGAGAGGAGCCTCCTCCTCCTTCTCCTCCTCCTCCTCCTCCTCTTCCTCCCCCTCCCCCTCCTCCTCCCCCTCCCCCTCCTCCTCCTGACCCCCCCCCTCCTCCTCCTCCTCTCCTCCTCCTCTTCCTCCCCCTCCCCCTCCTCCTCCCCCCCCCTCCTCCTCCTGACCCCCCCCCCTCCTCCTCCTCCTCCTCCTCCTCCTCCTCCTCCTCCTCCACCTCCTCCTCCTGATCCCCTTCCTTCTCCTCCTCCTCCTCTCCTCCCTCCTCCTCCTCCTCCTCCCCTCCTCCTCCTCCTCCCCCTCCTCCTCCCCCTCCTCCTCCTCCTCCTCCTCCTCCTCCCCCTCCTCCTCCTCCCCCTCCTCCTCCCCCTCCTCCTCCCCCTTCTCCTCCTCGCGAGCGGCTCCAAAACGGCCCCCAGAACGAGCATCTGATGATCTGTCGGCGACGTGAGGAGGTCGATCCCGGCACCCACTGGGCATGCTCCCGGCGAGGAACAGCTGCCGGAAAAGGCATCAGAACCCCTCGGGCCTCCCCCGCGGAAGCGGCAGGTTTTGCCACGACGCGAAGTTCGGAGATCTTGGCGTCTCAGTTTTTTCGAGCCCGGCGTTGCCGCGTTTCTTCAGGCCCCAGGACCCTCACAGATCGATCGGGCTCGAAAAACGACGCAGAAAAATGGGGTCCAGGGCTCCGGGCGTGAATTTTAACTTTAACGATGTTGCATTTTTTTCGCTACGTCGGATCGCAGGAGCCTCCCTCGAAACCGGCAGTTTTTTCCACGACGCGGAGGAGCGTCCAACTTTTGCGAGGTCAGCCACTCTTCCGCGTCGTGGCAAGACCCTGGCGGCTCAGTCCGCCCAGTCTAGTCTGGCCTGCCAGTTCGGTTCGGCCGCCTCGGGCCCGAGGTTGGTGCGGCTCGGTCCGGCTGGTCCACCGGGTCGCGGACCGGTTCGGTTCGACTCGGTCTTCGGGTCGGTTCGCGGCCATCATGCCTTTCCAGACCCCCGACGTCGTGTTTTTTTTCATAACGTCGACCCTCTCAGTGGTCTCGACCCTTACCCCTGGACCGGCTTTCCATCCCGACGTCGTTTTTTGACGGTCCTGAGGCCCGGTGTGGGGCCCCCAGAGGGCGAGCATGGCGACAAACCTCCCGCTGTGATTTTCTCATGACCCGAGGGGGCCTGGGGACCCCAAAGATTCTCGATTTCGCCCCGCCCGATTCGACCCTCGTCCTGCTCGTCCTGGCTTCGTCTTGCCGGAGACGGCGAAGAACCTCCGTCCTGATTCTGGTCGATGCGTGGGGTCCCTGGGAGCCTCGCAGGGCCTCCTACCCCGCCCTGCCTCGGGGGCAACAATAGGGGGGATACAGTCACCCCGCATAGTAAAGATGAGCAGTTTTTCAAGGTTACCCTTGCATCCTTCCCCTTCGTCCAATCATTGGCCGCTCTCGCTGGCCGCGCCCCGCCCGTAAAGTGTCGACATGGCCTTCCAAGGCCCTTGCATCCGCATCGTGCGTTGTGTGTCTTCATGATACGGGTTGACTGTAGGGATGCAAACAACAGGGCCCGAGCTCAACGGTTCTGGGGATCGGAGGAGGAGGAGGAGGAGGAGGAGGAGGAGGAGGAGGGGATCATACTCTCACTCGCGGCCATGCAGGCGATACCCGCGAGCGGGAGCGCGTCGCCGCCGCCGCCCGAGCCGCCGCCGGCCGAGCCGCCGGCCACCCCAGCGCCAGAGACGACGCCTCCGCCGCCGGAGAGCACTCCCGCGCCCTCGAGGAACAGCAGAAACGGCATGCCCAGGCCTCCAGCGTCTCGAGAAGCGAGCTCAAGGCTGAGGTTTCTCCCCGAGTTTGGCCTCTGGAAGGCCTCGCCGGGCCCCGGGACCGTCAGAAGCCCACTCAGGGTGACTAGAGCCGGCCACCGCGGAAGGGCCCGGAACTCCGGGGACCCCGTCTTGAGAAGCTCAAGACGTCGGATGTGTGGGTGGGTACAAACTTTCGGAGGCCCGCGCGGATTTCTAGGAGCGACGCTGGTCTTGGAGCGTTCCGGAGCGACTTTGTCATCTTCATCTTAGGCCTGCCTGAACCAGCCCTGGACCCAGGATGGGTCGAGTCGAGTCGATGCCATACGCCAGAGCGCGTGGGCAAAAGAGGACCATGCCAGCCAAGGCTCACCGCTTTGCGGGGGCGGCTGCACGTCGGCTGCCTCTTAATTCACACCGTGCGCTGCTTGAGGACAAGGGTTGAGAGGGGGAGGAGGAGGAGGAGGAGGAGGAGGAGGGAGACACGCAACATCAATCACAAATCTGCGCCAGGCTGCTGGCTCACATACGCGCTGCATTATTGCCTCGTCCGAAGAAAAATGCGGTGCGACAACTTTGTACAAGCACTGCGCCCATGCATTTTTTGGCCGGCCTCGTGCTCGGGCACATGCGTCTGTAGCTGGCCGCGCGCTTCCGGGTTGGAAGGTGAGGCGGCGCAGAAAATCAAAGTCTGTCGCCCTACATATTTTCCCATACCACAACAGCTGATGCCTCAGAAGTTGCACTGTGTAGCGCTGTTGGCCTGCTTGCAAGAGCACTTGTTCGTTAGATACTCTTGAAATGTATGCGTGAGGAATGTGCAGGATTCGACGTAGGCACCTCGCTTGGAAACCGTCTAATCTTCTGCGTTCAGCTTTGTTGAGCCATGCCGAATTCAGCGAATACATGACCTTATTAGTCACCAGCGCTTGAAATACTTGAAGCTTTCTGGTAGTACTGATTGCCGCATGCTTCCAGGCGCGGCTGTGTCTGCAGAACTCACCCCATGCGGCTCCTAACCTCTTTCCCAACTCCCCGCGCAGCTGGCCAGAGTTTGAAATCGTGGCCCCGAGGTAGACCATTGTGTCTTTTGCTGGGATTTGCTCGCCAGAGGGCGTCAAGAGCGACATGTCGCAACGAACCCGCATGAGTTGAAATTTATCCCAGTGTAGTTCCATGCCAACTCGTGCACCTGCTTTAGAAATCGCGCCCAACAGACTTTGTAGATGGTGTGGATTGCGACCCGCGAGCAAGGTGTCATCCGCGTACAACAATATACTCAAGGACCCGTCTGTTACAGCTCGTCGTACTTCCGCGTCTCCGTGGTGTGTGGCGCTCCGCAGTACCATCGTCATTACCATAAGGAATAAGAACGGCGAAAGTGGGCAACCTTGTGATATCCCAGATAATTGCTGTCGTTCTGATGACCGGTGTCGTCCATCCGCCACGCTGAATTTTCTGCCCTCGTAGATGTGGCCAATAATTGTAAGGACGCGCCGAGGGACTCCAAATTTGTGCAAAGCTTCCAGCAGCGCCTCGACGTTCAACGAGTCGAAAGCTTTCTTCCAATCCAAAGCGACAAATGCAATACCTCCTTGTTTGTCTGCGTAAGCCAAATCAATATACCGGCGAACAGCGTGTATAGCATCCGATGTCCCGCGCTCTCGTCGGAAACCAAACTGCGCTGGCGATAATTTGCCCTCTGCCCCTGCGTTTTGTAGACGCCGAAGAATAAGACCAGCTATGAGCTTGTACGCGACGCAGAGTAGGCTGATAGGGCGGTAGTTGTCGCAGTTGTCGACGGCACCTTTGTTTTTATATATCGTTGAGATAATCGATTTCTTCCAATCGTCCGGCACGGCCTCCTCGTTCCAACATGTGTTGCACAGGTCTGTAATCCACTCCAGTCCGCCTGGGTCTGTAGCAATAGCCTTCCAGTATTCTGCTGGGATATCGTCGACACCAGATGCTTTGCCACGTTTGAGCTGCTCGATTGCTTTGCCAACCTCCTCTTTCGTAAAGTTTGCTTCCGAAGCCGGCAATGGATCTCCAGGTGGGACGTCTAAAGGCTCTGCTGTCCGTACTTTCCACTGCACTTTCTCCAGGTACTCAGCCATTGTCTCCGCTCTTTGTGCGTTGTCCACTAACTCCCCACTCATATTTCTTAGCCTCCCTTGGCGTCGTGGCTTAGGCCGGCAATGCTTTTTCAGAGCGTCCCAACTGCCTGTCGAAATTTGCTCATCAACCCAAACTGTTTTATCTTGCTTGCACGCGTTGCGCACCGCTTTCATCAATCTTCTCTCCTCGGTTATGTCGTTGGCCACTCGGGCCTCGGTACGGCGGCGAATTAGATCAAGAGTGCGTTGTGTAATCCATGGCTTGATGCTCTCCTCCTGGCGCGTCGGGAGCGCGCTGGCAGCAGTTTGCGCTGCTGTTTTTCCTCTTTCCCACATGTCTTGAATATCAGCCGGCGGCCCAGGAAACGATGAAATTGTTCCCATAAACTTGCTCACATATGCCTGCAGTACTCGTGGGTCTTGCATGCCATTTCTGTTCGGCCGTCCCGTTTCCCGCGGTTTCTGTATGGAAGACTGTATAGCCATGTCTGCCACAACCAAATAATGGTCTGTGGCCAGGGCCGCTTCCCGATGACTTCGTAGCGCAACGACTTGATGCCGCAAATGTGCGTCACATAATAGTAAGTCCAAAATGTTGTAGCTGTCTTCTGCTATGTCCCCCATTGGCAGGGCACCCGCTTCCATGAACGTGACTTTTTCTTCCAATGGCTGCGATAAAAATGTGTTCACAATTTGTAGGTCACCACTCGTGCAGAACTCCATCATCAGATCCCGGTTCGGCTGCTCAACTTCGTGCTGTGCGCGACGTCCCCATCCAAACTCTCCCAAAACAGCGTCTTCTCCTGGATCGGCTTTCCCCACTCTGGCGTTGAAGTCGCCAATGATGAGTTTGCCAGCGGCGGCATTGCACGACCGGTATGTCGAATCCAACGCTGTGTAGAAATCGCGTCTTTCATGGAGCGGCTTGAGGTTGTGAGGCGCGTATCCGGTGATAATGGCCAGCGCCCCCATGCCAGTTCTGATCTTTAGCCAAGCCAGTCTGCCTGATATTTGTTTATATGCTTTGACTCTTCGTCGGCTTGCTGGTGAAATGATGTATCCAACGCCTGTCCAAGTACGCTCATTTGTGTCTTCGCCGGACAGGATAATCTTGTACCCGTCGACCTCGTAAACTTCTGCTTTTGCGCGGCGGGTTTCCTGTAGAGCTAAAATGCCAATGCCACGCTTGTCCATATGCGATATAATTTCAATAGTTTTCGTATCAGTAAGTGCTCGAACGTTCCATGACGCCACTTTGATTGCAGTCGTGTCGTTGCTGGGAGGGGGAGGGGGAAGGGGAGGGGGAGGGGGAGGGCAGTCCTGATGCAGCTGTTCGTCAACATCCGTAATGTCAGTGTCTGGTTGATTACCAAATCCGGTGGACTTCGTTCTTGGGATACTTCTGGTTCTGGTAACTTTGCCCTCTTCCAGCGAGCGTCCCAAAGGCGATGAGGAAGAATACGGATATTGGTCGGGCAGAGGGCGTTCACATCTACGATCCTCATCGCAGCGGGGCCCTTTGTGTTGAGCGAGGGGTGAAACAAGAGGTCGATTGAGCTCATTGCCTTGTGCACGGCGGTGGCTCGGAGGCTGTAGCGAAGATGAAGTAAGAGAAGAAGATGTGGGAGAATATGCACGCGACGTGGTATCTTTGCCCAACTCCGGTACACTCGCTCCTGTAGAAGGTCGGGGGTCGAAGCAAGGAGAACATAGGTAGTCTTGGGAAGAAGCGCCACCTCCCTGATGCGGTTGTGCACTCTCTCGGTGTTCGTCTCCGTGACTTTGTCCGCGGATGCGGCTAGAAGATTGAGAAGACCCAGGCGTCGGTGATGACGTAAGCGACGAAGAAGCAAGAGCCCCTGGGTATGCATCTAAATCCAGATACTGAGAACTCGATCTAGGAGCGCTCTCGGCCGTGGTATCTTTGTCCACTCCCGGAAAGGATCCAAGAAAGGAAGCGGGAGGGGTCGGAGGTCGGGCATGTGATGCTACGCTTGGGTGAGCGTGCCCATGATGAGGTTGATGGGCTTCTTGCTCTTCTGCAAAGTGACCACGAGGGCGAACAGAAGTGGCATAAGAACGTGCAGCCGGCGTGGTATCTTTGCCCAGATCGGATGCTCGTCTCGATGGGGGGAAGGCGGGGGCGGGGCGGGGTGGGGGGCGGGGCCGAAGCGGGGGGGCGAGGGCAGGGCGGGGGGCGGGGCGGGGGACGGGGCGGCGGGCGGGGGCGAGGTTGGGGAGGCGACCTTCGAGATGTGTAGCGGTGTCGGCTGCGGCGTCGGTCATAGAAGAACTTGTGGTGGTAGTGTCTGCCAACGCCTGCCGTAATTCCTACTTCGATCCCTTTGATATACCTTTAGCCCCGCCTTTCCGATTCATCGCGGCACGGCTCACGATCCCATCGCAAGCTGCATTAAGTTCCCGGAGTTTCGGGTGGTCTTGCAACTCTTGCCATTCAAGCCAGTCTTTGGTCCAATCTCGGCGAATCGTGCCCCCATCAATGGTAACTGTAAGTGCTAAATCTCCTCCAACCGTGACCGTGTAAGGCTGAGTACCGTCGTCCACCCTAATTGGCCAATCAATCCCCATTGTGTTTTTTAGCATATACTTGACTCCGAAACACAGGTTGCGGGCCGCTCGGACCAAAGGCGGGCGATCGGGAGATGCCCATATATGCTTACCATTTCTTGGGAGTTTTGCGTTCCGTAGCTGGCCGACCGCTGTGTCCTTCTCACCCATCGTCTCGAACTCTATGAACAAAATGTTCTGGAAGTCCCCTTTGGCATGCATATTTGTGGGTGTTGGTGCTGATAGTTTTTGCAATTCCTGCTTGATCCAGTCCCCGGCGGCGTCAAGAGAATCAAAACCATCCAAATTACCCACCACCGCTGTGATAGCTCTTTTATCGTTGGTGGGGTTGCCAATGGAGGATGGATATCCGGCTTGTGACGCTCCTGACATCGATCTCGGCGTAATGGTTAAATTTAGCATGTCTTGTTTCATCTCCTTGATGGCGTTTTCCATGTTGGTGGCGCGTATTTGCAAATCTTCAACATCTGTGGTAACCGTGTCTTGCAGTTGCTCAAGCTCCTTACGTAATGGGTCCACTGTGCTCTTGAGATCTTCGTGTGAAACGCCGTGCTGCTTGATGGCCCGGATGTCACTTCTGATCGGCTCCAGATGCTTGTTCAGAATGGCCTCGAAAGCAGCCGCGGTAATACCTGTGCCCGACGCCTCTATGAGGTTGTCTTGGAATCGTTGTTGGCGTTGCTTGGTTTGTGCATCAGCCCCGTCGTCCGGAAACTGAATTAGATCTGCTGCTGGTCGTCCTGGCTCCGCTGGTCCTGCGGGTCCCTCTTCCAGCCCATCCATCTCGTTCAGCGGGCTACTGACACGTGCCGTTCTTGCTGCACGTGTTGGCGGCGATGTGGGAGATTGCGGCGAAGCGATGTCGTGCCTCTCTGGATGGAACAGCTGTTTGACCGGGGTACCTGAAGCAGGCATGGATGCGGATTCGAAGAGTAAGGGGAAAGTGTAGAGTGAACGCGAAAAGTAGATGTAAGTGAGAACTTGTGCGCAGAGAGATCTGGCGAATTTCGTGCCAGATATCCTTGAGCCGTCTTGAGCCAGAATCGGTGTGGTGGTCTGCTGGCGTCCTCCAAATTGAAGAGCACAGGCATTACAGTCGAAAACGATGGTAAGAATGGATACGTGACCTTCCCCTTGCATCCGTGTCTCTTTGGCCCATCCTTGACCAGTTTCGATGGCCCGCCGCGCTCGAAGAAGATTTATCGCGCGTCCTTCAGGAGGGGAATTAACAGACACAATTAATCGTCGACTCCCGGGGAAAATTGAAAACAAGGGAAGTGTGGGGGGGAGACGAAGCCAGATCGAGGGTACCCCAGTGTCCTGTGCTCACCGACGCGTGCCTCCTGCGCTCCCGTGGCAGCGTGACCCTCACAAGGGTCTCGTGTCCTCTCCTCGGGGGCCCCCGGCAAGTGGTGTGGTCTTGTGTCCTCTCCTCGGGTCTTGTGTCCTCTCCTCGGGATGCGGGGTCCCCGCGCGGTCTTGGGACCCGGGCCGTGCTCCGAGGATGCCTCGGGCGACGGGGGCCTCCAGGGGGCCCCGCAGCCGTGCGGGGGCGGACCGCGCGGGGAGGCCTCCTCCTGGGGACCCCGAGGCCTCGCCGCGCGGTCCTCGTTTTTTTTATTCGTCTACCGTGCGTTCGTCAACATCGCCTTCGGTTGCGGTGCCAAACAGTCTCTCTAGGGTCGCAGAACCAGCCAACTTCTCGTCAAAACCCCTCTCTACGACAGAGAGGTCTGCTCAACAGCAGTAACCAGTGCGGTGACCGAAGACTGGCAGGGGTGGCCGAGTTTACGGTTGCTGAGGCCGTGAGAGGGAGGGGCCCAGCGCCGACCCAGTTTTTGTTTTTGTTGTTATTGTTGTTGCCGCTGTTGCTGTTGCTGTCGCTGTTGCTGCTGCTGCTGCTGCTGCTGCTGGTGTTGTTGTTGTTGTTGTTGTTGTTGTTGTTGTTGTTGTTGTTGTTGTTGAGTTCCCACTTCTGAAGAATGATTAGTGTTGATCCCCCCCCACCGGTGCATACTGTTTTTTCTCAATCAGAGTGTGCCCCTCGACGCTCGCACCCGGTTTTTTGACAGGGAAAGTCTTCCTGCTCAAACTGGGCCCATGGCCCCCGGGTTACAACAACAATGGCTCCCGCCTGAGACTTCCTTGCAATTTAGCCAGGACCCCCGCTCCCGCCCGAGACTTCCTCGCATTTTGTTCAGGAATCGCGCTCTCGCTTGGGACGTCCCCACAATTTATTCAGGAATCGCTCTCCCGGCGCTCTGGAGTCTCGCTCTCGCTGGAGACTTGCTTGCAACTTGCTGAATAATGGCCTTGCGTTGGAATTTCTTGCAATTTGCCCAAGCGCCGCGCTCCGGACACCCAGGCACCCAGGAGTCGCGCCCGTTGTGGCCCCATGTGCATGCCCTTCGTGGCCCCGCTGTCGCCATTTGTGCCCCCCTCACTGTCCTACGTGGCCCAGTTGCTACCCTCAGTGGCCCCATAGTTGCCTTCTGTGGCCCCGCATTGTCTGCACTTCGTGGCCCCCGCTCGTTCGCGCTCTTCGTGGCCCCATACGCATTCCCTTCGTGTCCCCGCTGTCGCCCTTCGTGGCCTACTTCGTGCCCTTCGTGGTCCTGCTGTCCTTCTCTCTCGCTGTCGCTTTCGCTCGTCGTCGCCGTCGTCGTCGTCGCCGTCGTCTTCGACGTCGTCGTCGTCGTCGTCGTCGTGGTCGGTCCCCTGTCCGTCCCTCTTGGGGTCGGGTCGACGGTCCGCGGCCGCCCCGCCGATCAGCGCTGCCGCTGGCCAGGCCGACGGTCCGCGGCCGCCCCCGCGCTGCGGGGGCCCCCCTGCAGGGAAAAAGGTATACCCCCCAAAGGGGTTCGATCGAAGACGAAGAGGGCGGGTATCGAGGGTTTGGGAAATACGCGTTATTGGACACTCGAGCATATAAGGGCGAACATCTGAACTTATTATTGTTGTTGTTGTTGTTTGTGGTTTTTTGTTGTTGTTGCTGCTGCTGCTGCTGCTGTTGTTGTTGTTGTTGTTGTTGTTGTTGTTGTTGTTGTTGTTGTGGTTGTGGTTGTGGTTGTGGTTGTGGTTGTGGTTGTTGTTGTTGTTGTTGTTGTTGTTGCTGTTGCTGTTGCTTTTGTTGTTGTTGTTGTTGTTGTTGTTGTTGTTGTTGTTGTTGTTGAGGTTGTTGTTGTTGAGTTCCCATTTCTGAAGAATGATTAGTGTTGATCCCCCCCACCGGTGCATACTGTTTTTTCTCAATCAGAGTGTGCCCCTCGACGCTCGCACCCGGTTTTTTGACAGGGAAAGTCTTCCTGCTCAAACTGGGCCCATGGCCCCCGGGTTACAACAACAATGGCTCCCGCCTGAGACTTCCTTGCAATTTAGCCAGGACCCCCGCTCCCGCCCGAGACTTCCTCGCATTTTGTTCAGGAATCGCGCTCTCGCTTGGGACGTCCTTACAATTTATTCAGGAATCGCTCTCCCGGCGCTCTGGAGTCTCGCTCTCGCTGGAGACTTGCTTGCAACTTACTGAATAATGGCCTTGCGTTGGAATTTCTTGCAATTTGCCCAAGCGCCGCGCTCCGGACACCCAGGCACCCAGGAGTCGCGCCCGTTGTGGCCCCATGTGCATGCCCTTCGTGGCCCCGCTGTCGCCATTTGTGCCCCCCTCACTGTCCTACGTGGCCCAGTTGCTACCCTCAGTGGCCCCATAGTTGCCTTCTGTGGCCCCGCATTATCTGCACTTCGTGGCCCCCGCTCGTTCGCGCTCTTCGTGGCCCCATACGCATTCCCTTCGTGTCCCCGCTGTCGCCCTTCGTGGCCTACTTCGTGCCCTTCGTGGTCCTGCTGTCGTTCTCTCTCGCTCTCGCTTTCGCTCGTCGTCGCCGTCGTCGTCGTCGCCGTCGTCTTCGACGTCGTCGTCGTCGTCGTCGTCGTCGTCGTCGTCGTGGTCGGTCCCCTGTCCGTCCCTCTTGGGGTCGGGTCGACGGTCCGCGGCCGCCCCGCCGATCAGCGCTGCCGCTGGCCAGGCCGACGGTCCGCGGCCGCCCCGCCGCTTGCCGGGGCCCGGCCTGCAGGGAAGAAAGGTATACCCCCGAAAGGGGTTCGATCGAAGACGAAGAGGGCGGGTATCGAGGGTTTGGGAAATACGCGTTATTGGACTCTCGAGCATATAAGGGCGAACAGTCTGAACATTATTGTTGTTGTTGGTGTTGTTGAACATTATTTATTCTAAAGAATAATTATTGTTGGGCCCCCTGGTGCGCGCCCCCCCTGCGCCGCCTAGGCCGCAGCTACATTTTCATCATTTTCGTGAGGAAGCCTCAGAAAAGAGGGTGTGTACAGGATCCGGTTGTTTTGTTGTAATCCGCTTTCCCTTGCAAAAAACAATAGAAAATGACATTTCTTGTTCTAATATAATCAAATTTCAAGAATCCCTTGCAAAAAATAAGGTAAAGTGGACATTCGCGCGCGCAAGACGAAATCCTTCCAAAACCTTAGTGTTCGCAGCGATTTTAACATAAAAACATCAAAAAACCAATGGTTTTTCAACAAAAAAATGTCAAAATCTCATCCCGCGCGCTCTTGCGGATTCGTAGGAAACCCAACACTTTTTAAACATTTCTGTCAAACGGGCTTTTGCGAGCAACTTTTTCGAACTTCTGCAACAACGGTTGCGCACCTGCCAGGGCCATCATCCCTGTCAAATAATACCATGCGGGACACATTCGTTTTTTCTTCGCGCGCGCACGCCGTCGTCGTCGGCCGCGGGGCCCTGAATAGTAGCCACGGTCGTCCGCATGCCACGAAGTGAAGTGTCCGAACGTCATAGGGCGGGAAGCTGGGTGTGGGTGGTGGCGAAGAGTCGTTTGGAAATTTGGTAGAGCTTGAACCGGCCCCCCCACAAAGTGGGGGTATTGCCCGCCTCCTATGAAAACCCTGGCACTGGTGAGAACGGAGTGTCCCCAGTCTTAAATGATTGTGGTTGTTGTTGTTGTTGTTGTTGTTGTTGTTGTTGTTGTTGTGGTTGTGGTTGTGGTTGTGGTTGTGGTTGTTGTTGTTGTTGTTGTTGTTGTTGCTGTTGCTGTTGCTGTTGCTGTTGCTGTTGCTGTTGTTGTTGTTGTTGTTGTTGTTGTTGCTGTTGCTGCTGCTGCTGCTGCTGTTGTTGTTGTTGTTGTTGTTGTTGTGGTTGTGGTTGTGGTTGTGGTTGTTGTTGTTGTTGTTGTTGTTGTTGTTGTTGTTGCTAGTAAGGGCGGGGCGCCCCGACCCGTGTCCCACAACACCCCCCCCCACCCACAACACTCACAACAACCGGAATTCCGAAGGATCCCTAGGAATTCCGAAGGATTCCTAGGAATTAAGGATTCCTAGGAATTCCAAAGGAGTCCTAGGAATTCCTCAGGATTCCTAGGAATTCCGCAGGATTCCTTTGAATTCCTAAGGATTCCTAGCAATTCCGAAGGATTCCAGGGAATTGCTTAAGGATTCCTAGGGATTCCTAAGGATCCCTAGGAATTCCGAAGGCTTCCTAGGAATTCATAAAGAAATTCTTGGCAATTCCGAAGGATTCCTAGGAATTCCCAAGGATTCCGGAGGAATCCCAAGAATTCCGGAGAAATCCTAAGGATTCTTAGGAATGCCTAAGGATTCCTAGGAATTCGAAAGGATTCCCAGGAATTCCTAAGGATTTCTACGAATTCGTAAGGATTTCTAGGAATGCCCAAGGACTCCTAGGAATTCGTAAGAATTCCTAGGAATGCCTGAGGATTCCTAGGACTGCCTAAGGATTTCTAGGAGTTCCTAAGGATTCTTAGGAGTTCGTAAGGATTCTTAGGAATTCGTGAGGATTTCCAGGATTGCCTAAGGATTTCTAGGAATTCGTGAGGATTCTTAGGCGTGCTTAAGGATTCCTAGGAATTCCTAAGGACTCCTAGGAATGCTTAAGGATTCTTAGGAATTCCTAAGGATTCCTAGGAATGCCTAAGGACTCCTAGGAATGCCTAAGGATCCCTAGGAATTCCTAAGGATTCCCAGGAATGCCTAAGGATTCCTGGGAATGCCGAAGGATTCCTAGGAATGCATAAGGATTCCTCGGAATGCCTAAGGATTTCCTAAGAATCCCTAAGGAATCCTAGGAATTCTAAAGGATTCCTAGGAATTTGAAAGGATTCCTAGGAATGCCTAAGGATTCCTAGGAATGCCTAAGGATTCCTAGGAATGCCTAAGGATTCCTAGGAATGCCAAAGGATTCCTAGGAATGCCAAAGGATTCTTAGGAATGCCTGAGGATTCCTAGGAGTGCCTAAGGATTCCATGGAATGCCTGAGGATTCCTAGGAACTCGTAAGGATTCCCAGGAATGCCGAAGGATTCCAAGGACTGCCTAAGGATTCCAAGGAATGCCTGAGGATTCCTAGGAATTCGAAAGGATTCCTAGGAATGCCGAAGGATTCCTAGGAATGCATAAGGATTCCTCGGAATGCCTAAGGATTTCCTAGGAATCCCTAAGGATTCCTAGGCATTCCTAAGGATTCCTAGGAATTTGAAAGGATTCCTAGGAATGCCTAAGGATTCCCAGGAATTCGTAAGGATTCCTAGGATTGCCTAAGGATTCTTAGGAATTCGTAAGGATCCTTAGGAATTCGTAAGGATCCCGAGGAATGCCTAAGGATTCCTAGGAATGCCTAAGGATTCCTAGGAATTCTAAAGGATTCCTAAGAATTCCGAAGGTTATCTAGGAATTCCTAAGGATCCCTAAGAATTCAGAAGGATTCCTAGGAATTCCTAAGGATTCCTAGGAATGCCTAAGCATTCCTAGGAATCCGAAAGGATTCTTCCTAGGAGTGCGAAAAGGATTCCTCGGAATTCGAAAAGGATTCCTAGGAATTCTAAAGGATTCGGAGGAATTCGAAAGGGTTCCTAGGAATTCGTAGGGATTCCTGCAAATTCCGAAGGGTCCCAGGGAATTCCTAAGGATTCCTAGGAATCCCTAAGGATTCCTAGGAATTCCTGGCTTCGCCGATGCACACATGCTTTTTGCCGGCAGGGATTCGTTGGTGCCAGAGAGGAGGCCCGCAGATGTTCACGCAAATGGAATTCAATGGCGTTGTTGTGGTGTTGTGTGGGGGGGGGTCGTTGTTGTGGTTGTTGCCGGGCGGGGGGGGTCCCGAGGGGCGGCGCTGGCCGCCCTTGCTTTGTTGTTGTTGGCGTTGTTGTTGTTTTTGTTGCTGTTTCTGTTGCTGTTGTGATTGCTGTTGTTGTTGCTGTTGTTGTTGTTGTTGTTGTTGTTGTTGTTGTTGAATATTCTTACTTCTAAAGAATAATTATTGTTGGGCCCCCTGGTGCGCGCCCCCCCCGCCGCGCGCCTAGGCCGCAGCCACGTTTTCATCATTTTCGTGAGGAAGCCTCAGGCAAAACGATGTGTCCAGATCCGGTTGTTTTGTTGTCCCCCGCTTTCCCTTGCAAAAAATAAGCTAAAGTGGACATTTCTTGTTCTAACATAACCAAACTTCAAGAATCCCTTGCAAAAAATAAGGTAAAGTGGACATTCGCGCGCGCAAGACGAAATCCTTCCAAAACCTTAGTTTTCGTAGCGATTTTAACATAAAAACATCAAAAAAACAATGTTTTTTTTTTTGTAATGTCAAAATTTCATCCCGCGCGCTCTTGCGGATTCGTAGGAAACCCAACACTTTTTAAACATTTCTGTCAAACGGGCTTTTGCGAGCAACTTTTTCGAACTTCTGCAACAACGGTTGCGCACCTGCCAGGGCCATCATCCCTGTCAAATAATACCATGCGGGACACATTCGTTTTTTCTTCGCGCGCGCACGCCGTCGTCGTCGGCCGCGGGGCCCTGAATAGTAGCCACGGTCGTCCGCATGCCACGAAGTGAAGTGTCCGAACGTCATAGGGCGGGAAGCTGGGTGTGGGTGGTGGCGAAGAGTCGTTTGGAAATTTGGTAGAGCTTGAACCGGCCCCCCCACAAAGTGGGGGTATTGCCCGCCTCCTATGAAAACCCTGGCACTAGTGAGAACGGAGTGTCCCCACGTGCTAGTAATTGTTGTTGTTGTTGTTGTTGTTCCCCCATGCCCATACCCCAATCAAGCAATCCTGCGCGGGCTTCCGGGACATTTGTGCCTGTGCCGCTTCTTGGTCCTCGGCGTCCACGACTCGCATTCGCGCGTCGACCGACCCCTTCGTGTGCACCGACGACATCGCCCACTGGAGGGACGGGTGGTCCCCCTCGAAGCAGGACCTGAACGGGGGGTCGAAACGGGGGGCGACGGGC
>CAUYUJ010016251.1:182370-194870 GCA_963575745.1 Prorocentrum cordatum
GCGGAGGGGCGATTTGGCGGCGCGGCGGCGGCCGCCGCGCCCGCCGTGAGCGCGGGGGCCGCGGCGGGGAAAGGGCGTGGGCCTACCGCCGCGCGCCGCGGTCGGCCGAGACGCTGTGCCGCAGTGGCGACGGAGGCGGCAGAGCGTGAGGGGCGCGTTCAGCTGGCGGTCAGCGCAGTTCGAGTGTCGCTTGAATGGCGCCCGGAAAGCGGCCTCGGGCAGGGGTTGCAGGAGGCGCAGGCCGAGATGCTCGCCGACGTCTCGTCCGCGGCGGTGTTTAGGCTGAGTAATTTCGAATCCGGGACGCTGCGCACGGCCTTGCGCGTGTGGGGGCAGTGGGCCGAGTGGGCGGGCCGGCAAGGGCAGCCGGCGACGAGTCTGGCGCGGCAACCCATGGCAGTCGCCGAGTTCGTGCATAAGCTCTCGATCGCACGGACGTCCGGCGTCAGGATCTGGAACGCCTTGAAGTGGATGTGCGTACATTTGAAAGCGCCTTTCTGCCTGGACGATGCGTTCGCCCTGTGCCACGTGATCCAGGCAGTGGAACCGTAGCACCGCCGGCCCAGGCCACTGTCGTCGAACCCGAGATGATTTACCATGTGATCGATTTCCTGGATGGCGCGAGAACGCCTGGGCAAGTCATGCTCGCGGCTGGGATGCTGGCGGTGATATTCGCGTGGGTGAGGTACACGCACCTGCTGCGCTCTAGGCCTTTAGAGAAGTCTGTTTATTTTTGCTGGTTCCGCGCATCGAGGGGGAAGCAGGGAAAGCGACAGGGGCGACCTTCGTTCGATTGGTGCTTGCCGAGGCGGCTAGGTGGCGCGCGGTCCGCCGCTGACGCCTTGTGGGATGGTTGGCACAAGTTGGCGGCGCGGGAAGATCGAGCAGGAAGGGCTGTGCCGACGGGGCTCGTCTTCGATCCAGTTTCCGGCGCGCCGGTGAAGTTGGGAGCCTTTAACCGATCGCTGAAGGAAGTATTCCGAGGCTCGCTAGCGGACGATTCCCAGTTGGATCTTGTGACTTCGTACAGTTTGCGCCGGGCTGGGCCTGCATGGGCGAGCGCGATACAATTGGACTGGGAAGCCCGAGTCATCTCGGGCGGTTGGACGGAGGGGGGAGACAACTCCCGTCGGAACCAGATGCCGATCGTGTATAATGCGCGTCGGCGGCAAGTCGAGATGTGCACGCGCCTGCACATGGCCGGTGTGTTGTCGTGCCTGCGGACCGATCTGGAGGCCCCAGTGCAGTGGGAGCAAGTGCGATGCTGGGCGAGTTCTGCGCCAGGAAAAGTAATGTTGGCCGACCTAGAGAAAGAGGCGCAGCAGCGGGTGGCGGTGTCGACCGTTCGTGAGAAGTCCGCGTTCTTGCCCCCGTCGGTCGTCGAGGAGTTGAGGCGGCAGAAGTTTCTCCGGATAATCGTGGCCCCGCGTGGACAGCGGGTGGGGCGCGGTAAAGCGCCGGGCGCGCCTCCACCCAATTGTCGGGGTCCTGCCGACGGGGGCGCCGCGGGTAAGAGTGGTGAGGGGGGGGCGGGCGCCGAAGCGCCGGGCGCGCGTGCGCGCGCTGCGCAAACCCTCGCGTCGGGGGCACCGCGTGCAAAGCGGGGGGGGCGCGGTAAAGCGCCGGGCGGTTTGCGTGGGAACGCGTTGCCTGCGCCTGCGAGTCCACGCAGAGCGCCGAAAGTTGCCGGCAAAAACAAGCGACCAGCAGAGGCGGGAGCGCGCGCCAGTCCGGCGGCGGTTGCCATTGCGGGCCGCGCAGGGCGAACCGCGGGTCGATCGCGCGGCCCAGCGGTATTGTGCCCGGGCGTGGGCGGCATTGGAGGATGTCTCCATCCCCAGGTCCAGGGGAGATGAAGTGTCGGTGCGGCCGGGAGACGCAACCCGTGCAGGCCCGGCCGCGTTCCAAGCGCGGGGAGTTGACTGCGCCGGTCGCGCGGTGACCGTGCTTCCAGGTGACGAGGCAGCGCAGGGCGCGGAGTTGGGTGAATGTGACGTAAAGGGCTCAGATGGCGCGCCAGCGCACTGCGCGCCGCCAGTCAGGCAGGTTGCGGAGGGATCATCCGCGCGCGCGTCGCGAGCCGTGGGCCCGTCGCCCGTGCCGCGGGGCGCGATCGGGTACGTGCAGTCTGAGCCTGGGAGGGCTACCCGGGTAAGGGAGGTTATGGGGCCTCGATATCACGTCGCGATGCCCGTAATTCGTCGCCTCAAAAAGTCCAGAGCCTGACGGACAGTGAGTTCGGGCCAGTGACGAACCTATGTCAGAATGGATTGAGTGATCTGCAGTGGTTCCCGGCGCTCCCGGAGGGAGCCCTGGTGTGCGCGGCGTGTGAAAAGTTGCGCGGCCGGGCAGCCCCGGCGTGAGGTGGTGACGTCATCGCGGCGGAGACGCGCGGAGTTGCGCGTGGGCCTGCCAGCGAATGCCAACTTAACGGAAGCGTATGCGCGCCCCGAGGTGGGCTCGAACGCGGTCCAGAGAGTAGGTTTAGCGGAGCGACACGTGTGGTTCTCGGTATGTCTTTGTCAGTTGACGGCATTGCGCTGCCGGGGCGCGTCGGCGCTCGCGACGCCGCTGCACAATTCAGAGAGCTGGCCGCGAAGTATCAGTTTGATGAGCGCATCGCCACCCACCTGGTCGAAACCGTGAGTCTAGAGACGTTGGTCGATTTCGCGCATGCCGTCACGAGCGAGAACGAGTGGGCGCCGATCCTCGAGCGCGTGCCGGATCTCGAGAGGAGGCTGGGACAGCTGTCCCGCGTGCGCCAGGCGCGGCCTTCGCCTGCGCGGGGGGGGGGTCTTGCCTGGCCCGCGCCGCAGTTCGAGCGCGTAGTGCGGCAGGCGTGGAAAGCCGTGTGCGATGCCGCCCGGGAGTCCGAGACCCGGAAGAGGCGCGGTTTGGACGAGAGCGACGATGTCCCATTGCCGTCGCCGCAGCTCGCTGAATTGAGCGAGCAGTTCTTCGCTCGGTATAAGATGGCGTACCCAGCGGAGTGTGAGCCGTCCGAAGCGCTGGCCAGTAAGATCAGCAGGGAGCTGGGCAGGCGCGCCCCATTGCACGCGGAGGGGGGACCGCGTCGCGCGCGCGGCCCCCCATGGTCGGCAGGCGCCAGGTGACGATGATGAGTGTATGGAAGGTCCGCACGTTGCTGAATGCCGCGAGGGCTGCCAGGAAGCGGCAGCGCATTGGGGATGTCGAATTCGTGTGCGATGAGAAGGAAGATCCGGATCCCGCGAAGGACTTGAAAACCTATATCGCGTTGCACCAGGTTCTCATGGTGGCATGCGCGCGCGCTGGGGTGAAGCCGATTGACCCGGCGCCCGGGACGCCAGAGAAGGCGTCTTCGGATACGACGGATTTCGTGCAGATTCCGTTGGATGTCGCGATGGCCTACCATTTCCGTTTGGTCAAGTACGCCAGTGCGATGCCGGTCTCGATTGCGCTGCCTAACGTCGTGCGTCGGGACGAGGAGGAGCGCGCTTGGTGGACGGACAGGGTCCGCACCAGCGAGCTGAGCGTCGGGAAGATAATCCGCGAGGGCTTGCAGACTCGCGAGGTCATGTGGAGCCCGCCCTCACCGCCAGCTCCCGGGCCGCAGCGGCCGCCGACGAGCGTCGGGCGGGGCCAGCGGACAGGTGGCAAGGGCGCGCAGTTGGGCGATCGGTTGAAAGACGGAACCCAGGTGTGTCGCAAGTTCAACGCCGGGGAGTGTTCCGAGCCGTGCCCTCGCGGGTATAAGCACGTCTGTTCCGTCGTGATCAACAAGACGGGGCGCTTGTGTGGCATGTCGAACCACTGCGCCCTCAAGTGCACCAGGAGCCCGGGTCTCAGTGTTTGGTTTCCCTGTTAGCTCAAAGGGGGCGGCCCGGGTCCGGGGGCGCCCTGGGTCCGGGAAAGGCGACGGTTAGCGCCGAATGTTCGGAACACCCGGCGTTGTAGTTTGCGACGCGAGGAACGCGAGCGGGGGCGCGGCCGACGGCGGCAAGCGCGGCCGCAAGGGCGATTGAAACGCACCCGCTGCCGCGCCGCCCGCCGCGGCAGAAGGGGCAGTCACCAGTGGGGTCGCGTGCCCCAGCGTCGGGGGCGTGCGATGGAGCCAGGCGGACATCGCTGTGAAAATTCGGAAGTCCTTTCCGGAAGAGTGGCTGGTGGGCGTTCCCATCCCGTTCTTGCTAGACTTGTTGAATACTTCGCCATTCGTTGATTTCGCCATCTGGGCGGAGCTGCAGGACGAAGGACTACCTCTGGGATGTTCTCTGGGCAGAAATTCCAAGGGGCGCGCGTGCGCCGTGTTGGGTCGCCAGGCAGGCGTGCTCGACCACAGGCTAGCGCTGGCGCCGGTTATCGAACTCGGCGTGGGGGAGCGGGCACACCTCGCTCAATGCATCGAATTCGCGAGCGCGGGGCGATTGCCATTCGACGATGAGTACATGGCACCCGTTGATTTGAAGAATGCTGCCTTTGCCACGGTTGCGTTCGCGTGGGCCGGTGGTAATCGGCTGAGGCAGTGGCGCGAGTCTTGCGCCGGGGCGTTGAAGGAGCTTAGTCAAAGGCTGGCGCCGGTGTCCCGCGCCCTTCGGCTCTGGCAAAGCCCCTCAGTACCTGCCGTGGCGCAGAACACCCACATCGCGCTGATTTGTGTTCTGACTTGGGTGATGGGTTGGCCGGATTGGCAGCTGGCCCAGAGATTTGTGACCGGCTTCAATATCGTGGGGCGATTGGAGGAGACGGGTGTCTGGGAGCGGTGCGAAAGTTCGGAACCGGTTTCTGAAGACCGCTTGTTGGCGGAGTCCACCGCGCTTTTACGTTCCAGGGACAAGCGACGGGTTGATCCTGAGGCTGAGTTTCTTTGGAAATCATGCTTGAAGGAATGCGAGAAGGGCTGGGCTGCTCCTCCGGCGTCGCTGGCCGCGATGGACCGCGAGTACGGCGCCGGGCGCTGGGCGGCCGTGCCGTCGTTCGTGCACGTGCAGCAGAACGGCAAGCGTCGGCGGATAGACGATGCTAAAGCCGGTGGGCAGAACGGCGCGACGGTGAACCCTGAGAAGTGGCACTTGCCATCAGCGTTCACGCCTGCATTGTATGGCAAAGTCTTGAGGCAGCGGTCGGGAGGTACGCCAAACACCGGAGGTGGCCTGTTCCCCCTCCCCGCCGGCCGGTGTGTCGCGGGTTTCCCGCGGGCCGTTCCCCCGGGTCCGTTCGTGTGGGCCTAGTGGGCCCCTCCGGTGTCCAAGGGGCGTGGTCCGGCCCGGTGTTTGGCGTGCGCCCTCAGGCAGGAAGCTGCGGCGGGAGGCTTTGCTGATGAGGGCTTAACCCTTGAGACTTGAGGCGAGGACCTGCCGGACGCATACAGGTCCGTGCCGGTCAATCCCGCGCAGCTGCGATATAACGTCATTGCGGCGCGGGAACCGCGCAGCGGGGAGTGGCGATACTTGAATGCATTCGCCATGCTGTTCGGCTTGTCGTCGAGTGTTATGAATTTCATGCGGTGGTCTGCCTTTCTGGAAGCCGCTGCCAGGCGCGTGGCGGCATTGTTGCACACAATGTATGTCGATGATGGCAGTCTTGGGGACCTCGGATTGGCGAAAGGCTCGGGACAGGCTTTACTCACCGTCTTGTTTTCGGAGTTGGGTACCCCGAATGCCAGCGCGAAGCAGCAGCGCATGGCCGCCACTGGGGCATTCTTGGGAGTCGATCACGACGTGTCTCGGGTTTTTGAAGACAGAGGGGTGGTCTCCTTTTGGCCGAAGGCCAGCATGATTGACAAAATCAAAGGCCTGCTCGCGGAGCACCGTGCGCGGAACAGCCTGACACCAGCGGAGGCCTCGCAGCTCCGGGGCATTCTGCAGTGGTCGTCCTCCGCGATGTTCAACGGCGTCGGCAGCGCCGCGATGGCGCCGCTGAAGCAGAGGCAGTACACTGACGCGCCTCCGTGGGCGTTATCCCACGCGATTCGGCGGTGCTTCGATTACTTCGAATTTGTAATAAATTTATATTGTTTTTTAGTGTTGTGATGATGTATTAGTTTGTCTTTATGGATCCTATTAGTCGTGTTATAAATATCTTTTTTGAGGTGGGGGGGTTATTTGTTGCTATAATATGATATTTTAGTTATGTATTTTTTATGATTGGTTTGATAAATGTTCATAATCATTATGGGATGATATGTATTTTATTGTTTAGGTAATGAATTGTAATAGACCTTGCCCCGAAGAGACGCGTCGACGTGAGCCCGCCCTCGTGTCCGCTGATTGTGATCGCAAGCGACGCGCGGGCTGACGGGGCGACCGCGCCCACAGGCGGCTACCTCCTGGTCGATTGCTTGACAGGGGAGCGTGTGGGAGGAGGGTGTGTATTCGACGATGCCATACTCGCGGAGTGGGGTTTCTCGCCGGCGGACCGGGAGAGGGGCGCGAATCCGATCGCCCTCTGTGAGGGGGCCATGGTCCCCCTTGTCCTGGCGCAAGAGGCGCGGAGGTGCCGAGGGAGGCGCATCCTGTGGGTGCTTGACAACACGAGCGCTCTCCACAGCTTCGTGAGTGGCAGGTGCGACCATGCTACCCTGGACCGGAGCGTCAAGCTTATGAATTTCTTCAAGGCGCGCGCCGCGAGGGCAAATCGCGGGGGGGCGCGCCGTGCAGCGTGTCGCGCCAGTTTCACTGCGACATGTCCACCTGGCTCGAGTGGGTAGACTCGAAAAGCAACTGGTCGGACGGGATCTCACGGCGCGCCGTGCGCGCGCGGGGGCGGCCTTCCCCCGAGTCGGCCACTCGCGCGGTGCCAGGCGGCTCGGCGAGGATAGCTTCGCCCGGGAGAATGGTTTTCGTACCGGCGAGGTGAGAGTGGACCCGGCCGCGTGGCGCGGGTGGTTACTAGACGCGTGGCGTTGGGTGCTACGGCGCGCGGAAGGCGCGTCCCACACATCCATCCGTCATGGTAAAACCATGACGCCTTCATTGTCTTGGTTTTTCTGGCTTGTCTTGGTTTTTTGCACAGACATGACAGTGTCATGGTTTTTGGGGTGGTGCCAACCATGTACCTCATCATCATCATCATCATCATCAGCATCATCATCATCATCGTCATGATCATCATCATCATCATCATCATCACCATCATCATCATCACCATCATCATCATCATCATCATTCGTCATTCCCCATCACCATCATACTCACAATCACCATACATGGTCATCACCATGACAGTCATCATCCTTGTCTACTGCAGAGAGGCGCGGTCGGAGGATAACAAGAACCCCATCTGGATATGGGGAATAAAGCACATAGGATTGGGCCTCCTGGCGCTTCCTGTGGCTTCCTATCTCCTCCTCCTCCTACCTCCCCTCCTCCTCCTCCTCCTCCTCCTCCTCCTCCTCGTCGGGATCCCCCTCCTCGATGCGCGCGCTTGCGCGCGCAGCTTGCGGTCCAAGCTCACGCGCAAGGGGGGGGGGGGGCATTTTGGGCTTGTTATCCGATATCACTACCATATGTTGGAGGGGGGGAGGAAGAGGAGAAGGACGACGAAGAGGACGAGAAGGACAAGGAGAAGAGGAGGAGAAGGAGGGGGAGGAGGAGGAAGAGGAGGAGGAGGAGGACGAGGGAGGAGGATAAGGATCCCCCTCCAACTTATGGCGGTATAGGAGAACAGTCCCGCCAGGGCAAGTGCGCAGCAGGCAATGGACGGCCCCGCCGACGTGGGGCAGGTGCTGATCTCCACCTTCCTTCCTTCCTTCCCTCCTTTCTTCTTTTTCCTTCTCCTTCCTTGTCCTTCCTCTCCTCCCTTCTCCTCCCTTCCTTCCTTCCTTCCGTCCTTCTTCCACCCCCTTCCTCGTTATCATTTCCTGGTCTTCCTTCTCTCCGTCTTGCTTCCCCCTATTCGGTGGCAGCTGAGATGCCCGAGGAATTGCGTCCACTTGCTGGAAATGAACGAGGCATGTGGAAACCTGAACTTAAATTCAGGTTCCCCCATGCCTCGTTCATTTCTTCACACCCATCCCTCTCAACATTGCTATAATTATATATATATGTATATCATTTCCCGCTTCCTCGTCGGCGCCCGCGTCCGTCGAAAAGAAGAAGACGTTCAAGCGGCTGCCGTGCTCGAGGATCGCCCCGTCCGGGCTCAGCGCGGGGCTGCAGCGCAGAGAGCGTGAGCCCACGTGGCCAGGCAGGAGAAGGAGGGCGAGAAGGAGGAGAGGAAGGAGGAAAGCAGGAGAGGAGGAAGGAAAAAAGGAAGGTCGAGGAAGGAAGAAGGAAGGAGGAAGGAGGCGAGAAAAGGAAGGAGGAACGGAGGAATTGAAGGAGTAGAGGAAGGAAGAACGGAAAACTGTGAACATTGGGAGGTTTGGAAGCCGACGGCGATCGCGCATCGATCGATGATGCATCGATCGATGATGCATCGATCGATGATGCATCGGTCGATGATGCATCGATCGATGATGCATCGGTGATGCATCGATCACCCGTTGGCTGTTCGGTCGGAGGTCGGACGTGTTCGCCGCGCCCCCGTTCAGCCCCCCCCCCCCTCCCCTGGCATCCGAAGGGGCTGAGATCCCGCACTACAGCATGTGCGATGCGGCGTACGACAGCCGCCGCCCCTCCAAGGAGCAGCTCTCGCCGTGGCAGTCTATGTGCGAGAAGCTCAACGAGATCGGCGAGGGCGCTCGCTTCGCTCAGAAGCAGATGGAGGCCATGTGAGGAACAGGAGGAGGGGGAGGAAGAGGAGGATCAGGGGGAGGAGGAGGAGGAGGAGGAGGATGAGGAGGAGGAGGACGAGAAGGCAGGAGGAGCCAGGCGAGGTAGGAACGCGATGGAGGAAGGAGGAAGAACAGGAAGAGGGAAGAGGAGGAGGACTGGGAGGAGGAAGGACTGAGGAGGTGGATCAACGACCTCGGACGATGCGTAAATCGGCCGATCGACGTATCGGTCGATGGATCAATCGGTGGGTCGATGAATCGATCCACTGATGAGTCCATCGGCCGATGGACGTCAGCAGGCTGCGTGGGCGACACTGTACCAAGAGAAGTTCGAGGCGAAGCTGAAGAAGGAGGACGCCAGGAACAGGAAGCCCACGAAAGCAGTCGTGGATGCTCGCAAGTTCCGTCCTCTTCCTCCCCCTCATCCTCCTCCTCCTCTCACTCCTCCTCTTCCTTCTCCCTCCTCCTCATCCTCTTCCTGATCCCTTCTCCTCTCCTCCCCCTCTTGCTCCTCCCTCGTTTCCTTCTCGCACCCCGAGCCTCCTTGCCGCCATTCCTAGCGTCCTCTCCCGTCGTAGTCGTGCCCTCACTCTCCGAATTACTGCACTTCCTCGTCCTTTCCTTCGTTCCACACTCCATTGTCCCTCTTCCGTTCCATCGATTTCTTCTCGTCCAGCCTCAGGTTCCTGGAGGCGAGGGCGATCCGAACGATCCACGCGCACTGGCAGATCTGCGCTGGCTTCAGCAGCCAGATGCCGAAGGAGGCCGAGATGGGAACCAACTTGGATGATGATGAGGAAGGCGGAGGAGGAAGAGGAAGAGGAAGATGAAGAAGGAAATGTGGGGGAAGGAGAACAACGAGGAAGGAGTTGGGGAATGAGGGGGGAAAAGGTGGACGCGGAGGAGGAGGAGGAGGAGGACGAAGGATTGAGGCAATCCGTGAGTGGATCTGTCGATCAATCGATCGACCGATCGACTCATCAGTCGATCGACTCGGTCTGGCCACATTCAGATTCTGTGTTCAACACTAGTGTTGAACACAGAATCTGTTGAAAGCTCAACATATTCTGTGTTCAAGCAACTTGCCAGCGAGGCGGACACGGACGAGCAGTACCCGTTCCCGTACGACACGGACGACGAGGAGGAGCTCACGTCGGAGAACTTGAAGGTTATGTTGAGACAGGTGCTGGGGGCAGGAGGGGGACGAGAGGATGAGGATGATGGTGGAGAAGGTAAAGCAGGAGGACGATGGAACGAGGAGGAGTTGAAGGAGGAGGAGGCGCAGGAGGGATAGGAAGGACGGAGGAGGACAAGAGGGCGAGGAGGAGGGAGGTGGCGTAAGCGCGGAGGAAGGAGGACGACGGACAAGAAGACAGGAGAGCAGCCAGGCAGGACTGAGGAGGATGGCGATCAAGAAGTGTCGGGTAGAGTCGAAGGTGCACGCAGGCGAGGTCGACCAGACTCAGATGCACGAACACATCGAGCAGCAGCTGGTCGCGGCGAAGAGTGCTGGCCGTGGATCACAGATGGCGACTATCCCGTTCCTCAGGTCGCTGCTCGGTTATGGGAAGCGGAAGAGGACTGGAGGGATGAAGACATGATGGGAATGAGGAGAGGAAGATGGAACAAGAGGAGGGAGCAAGAGGAGCAGGAAGCAAGGATGAGGGAGGAGGAAGAGAGGATGCGGAAGGGTAAGTAAGAGGAGACGGGAGGAGAACGAGGAAGGGGAAGAGCAGGACGAGGGGGGCGAGGAGGTCAATCTGTGTGTAGTTCGGTTGATCGACTGATCGATCCATAGTCGGTCGATCGACGGATCGATCGATAGTCGGTCGATCGATGGATCGATCGGTCGATCCACTCATTTCTGGATCGATCGGTCGATCCATCGACCCTCCTTCTCCTCTTCCTCCTCCTTCTCCCCCTCCTCTTCCTCATTCCTCCTCCTCCTCCTCCTCCTCTTCATTCCTCCTCCTCCTCCTCCTCCTCCTCCTCCTCCTCCTCCCCTCCTCCTCATTCTCCTCGTTCCTCCTGCTCCTCATCCGCCTTATCCTCCTCGTCCTTCTCCTGCCCCCTCCTCCCCACAGGAGCGCAGTGCAGAAGCGCGCCAGCGAGAAGCGCAGCCCCAGGACGCCCAAGGCCCAGCACGTGAAGCAGGAGGAGCTAGACCTGCCCACGGTCTGCGGCGCCGCGCGCGGCGCAGGGCGCGGCAGCGGCGCAGGGCGCGGCAGCGGCGCAGGGCGCGGCAGCGGCGCAGGGCGTGGCGCGCGGCGGCCCTCAGCCGCCATGAAACGCCCTGCGGCCGCGGCAGCGACACAAGCACCACCTCCTCCTCCTCCTTCTCCTCCTCCTCCTCCTCATGCTCCGTGCCCCTTGCTCATGCCCCTGCTCCTGCTCCTCATCCTCCTCCTCCTTCTCCTCCTGCTCCTGCTCCTCATCCTTCCTCTTCCGCCCCTCGTCGTCCTCCTCCTCCTCCTCATCCTCCTCATCATCATCATCATCATCACCATCATCAGCATCCTCCTTCTCCTCCTTCTCTTCTCATGCTCCCCCTCCTCCTTCATCCTCCTCTCCTCCTCCGTTCTGCTCTCGTCTCCTCCGAGCCCTCCTCATTCCTCCTTCATCGTCTTTCCCCCCTGCTCCTCCCCAACGGCAAAGAAGAAGGGCGCGGCCGCGGCGACGGAGCCCGTGGAGGTCGGCATCGAGGACGGCGGCAAGGGGCCCGATGAGGTCGGCATCGAGGACGGCGGCAAGGGGCCCGAGGTCGGCATCGAAAACGGCGGCCAGCAGGAGGAGCCTGAGGACGAGGGCATCATGGACGGCGGCCAGCAGGAGGAGCCTGAGGAAGAGGTCGGCATCGAGGACGGCGGCCAGCAGGAGGAGCCTGACGAGATCGGCATCGAGGACGGCTGCCAGCAGGAGGAGCCTGAGGACGAGATCGTCATCGACGACGGCGGCCAGCAGGAGGAGCCTGAGGATCTCGAGGGCGGCGACCAGCAGGAGGAGCCTGGCGTCAAGGAGCTCGAGGGCGGCGGCCAGCAGGAGGAGGGGCCCGATGACGACGCAGGCGCGGGATCAGTTGGAAGCAGCACGAAGGATGATGAGAAAGATCAAGGAGGTGAAGACAATGACTGAAGTGGGAGGCGAAGGAGGGGGAGGAGGGAGAGGAGGAGGAGGAGGAGAAGGAGGGGAAATAGAGGAGGAGGAGGCGTAGGGAAGGTTTTGCCTGGCTTAGAGGGAGGAGGAGGTAGGAGAGGAGGAGGAGGAGGAGGAGGAGGAGGAGGAGGGGGAGGAGGAGGAGGAGAGGGAGGATGAGAAGGAGAGAAAGAGGAGGAGGAGAAGGAGGAGGAGGAAGAGGAGGGGACTGGAGGCCAGGAGGGGGGAACACAGCGCAGGCCTCCGCAAGCCCGTCAGCTTCGCAGCCGCGGTGGGGAACGGCGCTGGCGCCGACTACATGATCACTTACAGGAGGAGCTGCACCAACCATTATCATGCGTGCTCCTCCTCACCCTTCCCCGTTACGTATCTTCCTTCATCCTCCTCTCCTCCTCCTCCATCCTCATCGTCTTTCTCCTCCTCCTCGTCCTCCTTCTCCTTCCCCGTCTCCTTCTCAACCCTCTCACTCCTCCTCCTCCTCCTCCTCCTCCTCCTCCTCATCCTCCTCCTCCTCCTCCAAGTTCTCCCCATCCCTCCCTTCTCCCCGCGTCGTCTCCATGAACCCACTGGTCCTCCTTCCTCCGGATGATTCCCCTCCATCCTCCCAGGAGGTCCTCCGAAGCAATCTCGTGCCTGTACTACAAGAAGCTTC
>CAUYUJ010016251.1:199870-217064 GCA_963575745.1 Prorocentrum cordatum
ACGACTACTACGACTACTACGACTACTACTACTACTACTACTACTACTACTACTGCTTACTACTACTACGGGTGCTACTATTACTACGACTACTACTACTACTACTACTACTACTACTACTACTACTACTACAACTACTACTACCATTACTAGTACTATTATTATTACTCGTAGCGCGCGCGCGGGGCAGGATGGGTGGTGGGAGAAGCGCGCGTGGCGCAAAAGTCACGCCAATCTGCCCTGCAGGCGGTGGGACCTACACCATCGCGCAATGTCGACAGCTCGGTGGCGGACTAAGCAGTGCAAAAGTGCTGGCCCTTCACACCATCTGCCAAAGGACCTACATCTTCGCGCAACGTCGACGTACGATGGCGGACTACGCAGCGGAGAAGTGCGCACGGGCGGAGAAATTTGGGTTCGCGGGCGTGATAATGGAAAACACGCGCAGCTTTTTGAACGCCCTATAGGTTTCATGTGTTTTCCAATGTTTTCCCGTGTTTCCCGTTTTTTCCAATGTTTTCCCGTGTTTTCCCGTGTTTTCCCGTGTTTTCCAGTGTTTTCCCGTGTTTTCCCGTGTTTCCCGTTTTTTCCCGTTTTTTCAGTTTTTCCCGTTTTTCCTGTGTTTTCCAGTGTTTTCCCGTGTTTCCCGATCCCGTGTTTTCCCGTGTTTTCCCGTGTTTTCCAGTGTTTCCCGTTTTTTCATGTTTTTTCCAGGTTTTCCCGTTTTTCCTGTGTTTTCCAGTGTTTTCCCGTGTTTCCCGTTTTTTCCCGTGTTTTCCCGTGTTTTCCCGTGTTTCCTGATCCCGTGTTTTCCCGTTTTTTGCCGTTTTTCCCGTTTTTTCCAGTGTTTTCCGGTTTTTTCCAGTGTTTTCCCGTGTTTTCCGTTTTTTCCAGTGTTTTCCCGTGTTTTCCCGTGTTTCCCGATCCCGTGTTTTCCCGTGTTTTCCTGTTTTTTCCAGTGTTTTCCCGTGTTTCCCTTTCCCGTTTCCCGTGTTTTCCCGTGTTCGCGCCTTGCCTTCCACCCACCCCCCAGACGCGGTCTCCCACCTCCTGAAATGTTGCAAATGCCACCCGCATTCCATCGGCGCGCCGCGCCCATCACTCTCCCAGCCCACCTCCTAGCTAATTAACCACACTCAAGCACGGCGCACCCTCAAACTAGGTAAGGGCCTCCCCCCCACCCCCCCCGCCCCCCGCCCCCCATATGGAACCCGCCCACGGTCATCACTCGAGGTGACGGGCGCCGGGGTGCCATGCCGCCGAAGGGCCGCGGCAGGGGCGAGAAGAACGCACGGGGCAAGGCAGCCCCGACGGTTCGAATCGACACCATGTGGGGGGAAGGGTGGCTAGTCGCGGATGCACGCACGCGACGCACCCCCCCCCCCTCCGGTCCCCACCCCGCGACCGACCGCCGATAGGCGGACAAAGTCACCGACGCTGCCAAACGCAAGCGGGCCGAGGACAAAGAGCACGAGAACGCCCTCGCCCGCTTGCGGAGCGCAGGGCGATCTATAGAGGGGGCCGCCGACGTTGGCGTGGGATCCTGTGGTACGTTCAGGACCCCCTGGACCTCCCTGGGCCCCCTGGGACCTCCTGCAGGTCGCGGACCCTGCGGTTCTGGACCCACGCCAGCAGGATCCTACTCCATCGCATGTTAAGTTCCCCTTCCCCCCTAGCTACCACGCCCAGAAGAAGAGCCGCACGTTGCGCCAGGAGTGCGACCGCCTCTCCCAGTCCCAGAAGAAGCACTGGCTGAAACGCTGGCAGCAGACAGGCTGGCCACTCACGAAACAGGGAGGAGGCTCGAGGGGGAGGGGGGGGGGGAGGAGGAGGAGGAGGAGGAGGAGGAGGAGGAGGAGGAGGAGGGAGGAGGAGGAGGAGAGATGGAGGAGGAGGAGGAGGAGGAGGGGAGGGGGCGGGCAGAGGAGAAAAGGAAAAAACAAAAAAGGGGGAGGAGGAGATGGGATGAGGCTAAATGGGGAGGAGGAGGGGGAGGAGAGGAGGAGGAGGAGGAGGAGGAGGAGATAGGATGAGGAAGAGGAGGAGGAGGAGGAGGAGCTGAGCGGAGGCGGAGCGAGGCGGAGGCGGAGGCGGAGGCGGAGGCGGAGGCGAGCGGAGGCGGAGGAGGAGGCGGAGGAGGAGGAGGAGGAGGAAGAGGAGGAGGAGGAGGAGGAGGAGGAAAATGAGGAGGGTGAGGAAAAGGAGAGGGTGAGGACGATGACAGGGGAGGAGGAGTTGAGGAACATGAGGGAGGCGGAGGAAGGACACCCCCACGCTCCCACGCGAAGGGTCCTTCGACTTCGTAGAGACGGAGCGCGCAGAGGCCAGGAGGTTCACCCAGAACGTCGGCGACGAGGGCCGCTGGTACACCAAAGATGGGTTGATGACGCTCTTCGGCTTCCAATGGGACTCGCCGCAGAGTGCAGTCTCAGAGAGGCCATGGGGAGGAGCAGGAGAAGCGAGGAGGAGGAGGAGGATGAGGAGGAGGAGGAGGAGGAGGAGGAGGAGGGAGAGGAGGGAGAGGAGGAGGAGGAAGAAGAAGAGGAGGAGGAGGAGGAGGAGGAGGAGGAGGGAGGAGGAGGAGGAGGAGGAGCAGGAAAGAGTTGATGATCAGAAGGCTTAGGGGGACGATGGGGAGGATGAATGGTGAGGATGGGTTCAAGGGATGGCGACCGAGCAGCATCATGTATCAAGCCGCTTTCAGGGCCCAGGCGCGCACGGAGGCAACGATCGCATCGTGCAGGGCCCTGCGCGGCTTCGTGCAGGCGGATCGGGCGATGAAGATTGTTAGGAAGATGAGGAAGAAGAAAAGGAAGATGAGAAGGAGGACGAGGAGGAAGATGACGAGGATGAGAAGGACGAGGAGGAATAATCTGATGAGGATGAGGAGGAAGAGGAGGAAGAGAAGGAGGAGGAGCAAGAGGAGCAGGAGGATGAAGATGAGGAGGAGGATCAAGTTGACCTGGGGAGGCCTTCAGCTCCTCCTCCTCTTCCTCCTCCTTCTCCACCTCCTCCTCCTCCTGCTCCTCTTCCTTCTCCTCCTCCTCCTCCTCCTCCTCCGCCTCCCCCTCCTCCTCCTCCTCCCTCCCCTCCTCCTCCTCCTCCTCCTCCTCCCTCTCCTCTCCTCCTCCTCCATTTCCTCCTCCTCTCCTCCTCCTCCTCCTCCTCCCTCTCCTCCTCCTCCTCCATTTCCTCCTCCTCCTCCTCCTCCTCCTCCTCGTCTTCCTCCTCCTCCGCCTCTTCCCTCAACCTTATCATCGATGGACACATCGATGATGAGGTAGAGGGGGCCCTCGCCATCCCGACAAGGTCGACGGCCAGCACGTGGAGGAGGTCTACAAACGCATGGAGAGGGTCGAGAGCAACACCCACACCCACGAGCAGGAGGTGCGCACGCGCCTCGGCACGGAACGTCAGAACCTGGAGCCCGCGCAGCAGCGCGTCGCCCAGCAGGCTGGACCGAGAACCCATTTTCAACCCTCCTTCGTTGGCGCTCTTCCTCGAGGATGTGAGGGCGTGGCCGCTGTATGCGACCACGCCCTCTCATCCTCGAAGAGGAGGCTGACAGTGAAGGGCAGGTGGGGCATATGGGATCTCTTAGGCAGCGCATGGCCTCCCCGCTTCTGATGACGAGTCCAGCTACAGCTACAGCACCGATGAGGACGTGGGGGAATGAGCAAGAGCGAAACCATGAGGAACACAAGAGGGAGGAGGAGGAGGAGGAGGAGGAGGAGGATGAGGAGGAGGACGGAGGAGGAGGATCAAGGAGGAGAAGGATGAGGAGGAGGCCGAGATATATGATGAGGATGGGGCAAGATGAGGAGGAGGAGGAGGAGGAGGAAGGAAAAGGAAGGAGGAGGAGGAGGAGGAGGAGTGGAATGAGGTGGAGGATGAGAGGAGGAGAGGAGGAGGAGGAAGAAGGAGGGGTAGTAGGAGGAGGAGAAGGAAGGAGGAGTTCGGAGGAGAAGGAGGAGGAGAGGATGAGAGGGAGAGGAGAGAGTCGGAGGAGGAGGAGGAGTATGAGGAGGAAAGGAAGAGGAGGAGGAGGAGGAGGAGGAGGAGGTGAGGAGGTAGGATGGGGATGGCGATGATGTCGCGGAAGAAGACGCCAATGGCGGGACGAGCCAGCATCCGGTGCTGCTGCGAGCTCGAACGGGCTCGACGTCGGCCAGACGGCTTCGGAGAACCTCGGAACGGCTGCGAACCTCTTCGCGCACCTCTCGGGCTGGGACGTGGGAGGGCAGACTCAAGAGTGCAGACAGATCCTTGATATGTATGTCAAGCCTCTGCTTAGCGAAGCCGATTTCGCTGCCTAGAGGCTTGGCCGACATATCGAGGACCCGCTCGCGCTTGGGCAACCAGGTGGCCAAGATGCCGTGGCTGACCCCGTGGGCCGACCAGCTGGTGCAGCACTCGCAGTGCATGGAGGAGGTGCAGCAGGCGCTGATGCTGCACGTGCAGAGGAGGAGCCTGGGAACGATGATGGGGATGAGGGCTCGGCGCAAAAATCGCCTTGGCGAGCCCGCGAGAGATGAGCGCCTGCGCATCCCTCATCGGCTCGCTGAGGGGATGGTGATGCCGCACCCCTCTGGCCCACCCTCGCTCCTCGAGGAGCGACGAGGCGAACTACTCCTACCCCGAGTGCCTGAACATGATCAACGAGGCTGGAGGAAGGACGATGAGGAGGACCAGGGAGGATAGGATGAATCAGGAATAGAGAGGTAGTGGTGATGAGGACGAGGAGGAGGATAATGAGGGAGAGGAAGTGCTTGAGAACGGAGAGGAGAGGAATTGAGGAGGGAGGAAGGAGGGAGGAGGAGGATAAGGTAGGAGTAGGAGTGAGGAGAAGTAGGGCAGTAGAAGGTGAAGGAGGAGGACCCAGAAGGATGCCACGAGGGAGGATGAGAGTAGGATGAGGAATAACCTCCTCCTCCTCCTCCTCCTCCTGTTCCTCCTCTCCTCCTCCCCCTCCCCCTCATCCTCCTCTTCCGTATCTCCTCCTCCTCCTCCTCCTCCTCCTCCTCCTTCTCCCCCTCCTCCTCCTCGCGCCTTTCAGGGGGTCGAACCCGCTCCTGGGAGGTTAGCTGCCCAACTCCACCCTTCGAAGAACCGATTGGCCTCAAGGCCAAGAAGTTCTACGAGCTCATCCTCCCCGTGCAGCAGTCGGTGTCGATGGCCAACACGGGCATCGCCAACAGCTAGATCGAGCTCGATCTGCGAGGGATGGCGTGCTCGTGAGCACGCGGTGCGCGGGGCCGCGGGGCTGCGCCTCGCGCTGGAGCTGCGCAGCGCAGGCGGCTGCGCTGCGAGGCAGTCGAAACAATCGCTCGTTCGATGTTCAAGGTTTGAATGAGGTCTGAATGTTCGACTGAGGTTGTTTAGTCAAGTTTGAGCGGGACCTGTTCCGAGGGAATATAGATTGATCGTGTGCCTCCGTGTGTGCATGTGTATTCTGTCAACTTCGGTGCGGACCGTGAGTTCCAAGACGGTGTCGATCGCTGGAAAAGGCGCCATCGAAGATGATGACAACAGAGTTCGCACTCAGACCCTCGCGTGATACGCTTGGGCAGGGATCCCAGTCCGAAGGTCCGCGAGGATGCGGATGCGGAGAGTGATGTGGAGGATGAGTAGCAGAGGGATGATGAGGATGATGATGAGAGAGGACACTGATGAAGATACTGGGAATGAGGAGAGGATGGAAGATGAGGATACGCAGAAGGAGGAGGAGAGGGAGGAGGATGAGGACGATGATAAGGATGCTGAGGATGAGGAGGAGAAGGAGGATGATGAGGATGAGAATGAGGATGCGGAGGATGCGGACGAGGAGGAGAGGGAGGCTGATGAGGATGAGGATGAGGATGATGAGGATGAGGAAGGATGATGAGGATGGGGATAATGATGCTGCGGATGAGTAGGAGAAGGAGAAGGATTGGGATGAGGATGGGGAGGAAGAGGATGAGGAGGAGAAGAATTAGGATGAGGATGAGAAGGAAGAGGGCGATGAGGAGGATGAGGAGGATGGGAATGCGAAGGAGAAGGGCAACGAGGAAAAGGGTCAGGACATCACGCGCATAGCGACAAACAGTCAGCAAACGAACGAACGTGGCTCCTGTTCGAGGTCCTCCACGGGGCAGCGCATCATGACACGTTTCCTAGGGGCTAGCTTCGGACCCCAGGGGCAATGTTGAATGATGTTGTGGTTTGGTCTGGTGTTACGTTGGTTACCCAGGGGCCGAGATAAATCCGAAAGCCACGGCTGGAGCAAACGCCATCCGTAGAAGTTCACATCAAGCTTTTGTGGACGTTCACGCGTTCTTTCGGAGGATGTCGAGAGCTGCCGCGGCGGCGCTCATTGCGTCTGGAGGCAGGCCTGGATCTGTGCGCGGCCCTGGGGGACGGCTCGAGGCGTCCCGCGCTGGAGGCAGGCCTGGACCTGCGTGCGGCCCTGGAGGCCACCTGGAGGCGTCCCACGCTGGAAACGGGCCTGGGCCTGCGCGCGGCCCTGGAGGCCAGCTGGAGGCGCCCCACGCTGGAGACGGGCCTGGACCTGCGCGCGGCCCTGGCGCGCTGGAGGATGACGGTGCTGGCTTGCGCTCGTATTTGCTGCAGAAGCACAAGAACGGGCTGATGACAGCCACGGACGTTTGTGTGCTGAGTTTTCATGCCACTGTTGCTGGCGCGCTGGGTGGTCCAAAATGGTTAGCGGACGCGCGTTGTTTCCAAGTCCCCCGCCCTCCCCCTCATGAGCCTCACCTCCTCCTCCTCCTCCTCCTCCTCCTCCTCCTCCTCCTCCTCATGGGTCCCCCTACCCCTTTCCCTCCTTACCCAGCCTCGTCTCCTCCGCCGCACTCCCCCCCCCTCCAGGGGCCCCTTAGCTAACCCCACCCCCGTTCGAGAAGAGATGGGGGCGACGTGCTTCCGCAAAGCCATTTTGGAGCACGCCCCAGGTGCCACTGGAGTGAGTGACTTGGCAAAGCCTCCTGGCGGAACCCACTACGCAGAGCACCTTCGACGTGCCAGTGGGATGGCGTCAGTGCGCAATCTTCTGTATTTCGCGAAAGTGCCTTTCTGGAATGCCGATCTGCAAAATCGGGAGATGATTGATTTTCCGTTCATGTTACCGCACGAACATTTTTCTCTGTTGCATGGGCTAGACCCGTCGGGTTTCGACATCAATGGAGATGATCGCGGCATCCTTCCTTTAAATTTTGAATCTCACCCCGTAACCTTGGAGCACGGTCCCCTTTCGTGCCCTCTCGCACTGTACTCAGATGGTGTCCCTTTTTCAAAAACAGATTCGTTCATCTGTTATTGTTACTCCTGCCACCTGATGCCAAGTAAGCGTTTTCTGATTTGCGTGATCAAGAAATCAGACCTTTGCGCGTGCGGTTGCCAAGGGTGGTGCACGATCGGTTGCGTTCACCGCATTTTAACGTGGTCTTTTACGACCCTCTCGAAGGGCGTGTGGCCCTCGTTCGATCACAACGGTGAGCCGTTAGACGAGATGCGGTCAACGCATCGAGGCTTTCAGCTCGCAGGTGGTATATGTGGGGCACTGTGTGAATACCGTGCCGATCTCCTCGAGATTGTCACAAGCCTTGGTTTTAAAACTTGGCAAAACATTGAGCACCCGTGTTTTTGTTGCATGTCCAGCAAAGCCGATCTTTTTGATTTCGATCGTTCAATGGCGTCACGCCGATGGCAGCAGCGCGCTGCTGCCACATGCCGTGAGGAGGTCAATAAGGTAATGACCCGCCGCATGGTCAGTTCAAGACCATTGTTGCGGCGCCTCGCTCGCAAGATAAAGCCCGACGGCGCCAGGCGAGGCATGTGCCTCATTGAAGACTTCCCGCAGCTCATGCTGAAAAAGGGACACCGCCTCATAGAGAATGAATGTGTGCGTGATATACACGCATTCGTTGACATTGAGCTCCCTGCTTGGTTGGATTTCTTCGACGCAAACATCAGCTCACAGATCAACGTGATCGCACCTCTTTTTTCAATTCCTGGTTTCACCGTCGATTGCGTGCATCTCGATGCGATGCACATTTTGGATTTGGGTGTTTCCCAGTTCGTCGGGGGCGCAGTCATGCACGCTCTTTGCGAACCCAATTTCGCTGGATCCACGAAAGTACTGGGCCTGCTAGCATTGCCATATGGCGGCCGTGTCCCCCCCCCATCGATCTCCTCCCCCATCTCCTCCACCCCATCTACCGCATCGCTGTCGGAGCGATGCGAGCAGGCCCAGGACGTCCACGCTCGAGCAGCGCAGACTCGATAATTTGTTCGCACTTCGCAGACGCATGAAATCGTTTTATAAGCTGCGCCGCATGCATAACCGTAAGCAGCTTACGGTCATCAAAAAGCTGAAGTGGCAACAGCTTTCTCCTTCAGCCGATCACCCGCGCTTGAAAGCAAAGGCGGCCCAGACTCGCCACTTGCTCCCGCTCATGGAGACTTTGTTCTCCGAGTACCCTCACTTTCTAGGTGGTCAGGGCGCCGCCTTGCACAGGGCGTGCAAGCATTTGAACGAGGTGCACGCCATTATGCGGCGCGAGCAGCGCCGCCGCGCACTGCCAGCAGCAAGCATTTCAGCGCTGCAACGCAGCATGAAACGTTTTCTTTCGGAATGGCGCCGGTTTGGCGGCCATCACGTCTTTAAGTTCCACAATGCGTGGGACCTGGTGCGCCGCGCCGAGGTTCACGGGAACCCTATGCATTACTGGACGTATGCAGACGAGGAGATGAACCGTCGCATGGCCACTGTGGCCAAAAGCCTCCACGGAGGTGGCACTTTTTATATATCCTTCCTGGAGAAGGTCCTTTGGGACCCCGAGGATCCTGTTTTTGGCCTTGGGTAGTCCCGCCACAAGCAAAAACAACCAGCAACAACATACACAAGAACACACAACACAACAACAACAGCAACAACAACAACAACCACAGCAACAACACCAACAACAACAACGCTAACATCAACAACACCAACAACAACAACACGTACAACAACACGTACAACAACAGCAACAGCAACAGCAACAGCAACAGCAACAGCAACAGCAACAGCAACAGCAACAACAGCATCAACACCAACAACAACAACAACAACAACAACATACCAACACTAACAGCGCAGAGGGCCCCATGCTGCGCTTCTGTTTCACCTTGCTGATTTTTTCCAAGGGGGGGCGTGCGGTCGAGGCATGGGGCGCCCCCCCAAGAGGGCTCAACTGTTCGGGGTTGGGCGAAGGAAGACAGGAGGGATGAGGATGAGAAGGGAAGCAGAAGGTCGGCAGGACGTCGGGAATGCATGCCCCGCGCGTGCCACTGGCCGTTCGCCCCTGAAGCCTGGAGGGGGAGAAGGAGGAGGAGGAGGAGGGAGGAGGGGGACGAGGAGGGAGGAGGAGGAAAAGGAGGGAGGAGGAAGAAGGGTAGAGGAGGGGAGGAGGAGGAAGAGGAGGAGGAGGAGGAGGAGGACGAGGAGGAGGGAAAGGGAGGAGAGTAGGAGGAGGGAGGAGGAGAGGAGGAGGAGAGGAAGACGGAGGATGAGGAGGAGGAGGGAGGAGGAGAGGGAAGAGGAGGAGGAGGAGGAGGAGGAGGAGGACGACGAGGAGGAGGCGGAGGAGGGAGGAGGAGGACTTGGTCTTTTACGACCCTGTCGAGGGCGCATTCGCGCGGCGAGAAGCCCGCGATCCACCCCTACGAGCAGTCGCTGGGGCTCGGCCCGCGCCCGTTTGATATTTTGTTGGAGCGATGCCGTGTGCGGTGGCTTTAAAGTGGCGATATACGAGATGCTATGTGGAGGTGGCGCTCCGGTGGCCAACGACACACACACACACATACATGCCATCAGGCAAACACACACACATACACGCACACACGCACATGCATGTATGTATATATATACATATATATATATACATATATATATATGTATGTGTGCATGTATGTATGTATGCATGCATGCATGTATGTATGTATGTATGTATGTATGTATGTATACATGCATGCCTGCATGTCTGTCTGTCTGTCTGTCTGTCTGTCTGTCTGTCTGTCTATATGTATGTATGTATGTATGTTTGTATGCATGTATGTATATATATATATACATACATTTATGCATGTATACATACACGGCAGATTGGACACGCCAGCCCCTGCGCCGCCCTATCCAGGCGACGGCACAGATGGGTCTTGCCACTTCTCATGTTGCCTTTTTTCTCTGCGAACGGGGTGGCGACAAAGTGGTCGCGACGGATCGGCCGTGGACCTGGGGGGCAGGGGCGGGTCAGAGGACCCCCTCGGGTCCAGGGTACGCACGTACACACATTTTCATTCACAAAACACACAAAAACAACCAACACACAAGCCAACAAAACAATGCTAACACACATGTGTGTGGCATAAGCGTCAATGACGAATGGAATTCGTTGTTGTCGCGCCCCGTTTTTTCCTTGAGTGCTTCCTGCGTTCAGAGATATGGGCGAGACCATCTGGTGGTGGCGATCAAGTGGCCGCGCGGAGTGCGTTTCTTCTGTCCCTGGGGGCGGGAGGCATGCGCCACCCCGACCCGCCCCCCCCGAGGATCGAGGAGGAGGACATGGAGGAGGAGGAGGAGGAGGAGGAAGAAAATGAGGAAAATCGCTCGAGGTCACGGGCGGGCGCCCACGGCGAGCGGCACGCGGTGCTGCGGCCGAGGGCGCGGCGTTTAAGTGCGTTCCCTGCATTATTTTGTGAAGGACGAAGGAGGAGGATGATGAGGAACAGGAGGAGGGAGGAGGAGGAGGAGGAGGAGGAGGAGGAGAAGGAGGAGGAAAACGACCTGGCGATGCCATCTGGGCGTGGCGATAAAGTGGCCGCGCGCTGACGCATCGGGTGTCTCGAAAAAAATCGAAACGACAATCTGTCATATTTGTCGGCTTGTGTGGAAGGGGGGGATTTTACGTGCAGGCCCTCGGGACCGTCACAAAACTATTCTAAACACCGAGACGCCTGATGTGTCGGGGCCCATGGCCTCCTGCCCCTGCGCGGCGCCCCATCGCGGGCTCGCGGACTCCGTGGAGAGCTCGCACACCGTAGTTTCATGTCTGTTTCACATTGTTTCACTCATTTCTGCTGCAGGCCGCCCTTGTGCCTCGCGCGTTGGCCTGGGTCGAGGCCGCCATCGATCGTGCGCGCTGGCCTGTTTCTGGCGCAGGCCGCCCTCGATCGATGCGCTGGCCTCGCCATATCTGGTGCAGGCCTGTATGTATGTGTATGTATATATATATACATATATATACACATACATAATTGTATATACATATATATATAAACATATATGTATGTGTGCGCTGGCTTGTTTCTGGTGCAGGCCGCCCTCGATCGTGCGCTGGCTTGTTTCTGGTGCAGGCCGCCCTCGTGCGCCGGCTTGCATCTGGCGCAGGCCGCCCTCGATCGACGCGCTGGCCTCATCTGGTGCAGGCCGCCCTCGATCGATGTGTTTTAAATATATACACATATACATACATATGTATACATACATATATACATACGTGTATGTATCAGGCCGCGGCTTGTTTCCAGTGCAGGCCGCCCTCGTGCGCTGGCCTGTTTCTGGCGCAAGCCGCCCTCGATCGTGCACGAAAGCCATTTTCATGCCTCCAAGGGCCTCTTGTTTCTGCCCACCTCCGTGGCGATGCCATGTGGGGTGGCGCTAAAGTGGCCGCGCGGCCGCTTGCCTTCGGGCGCGCATACGTGTGAAATGAAATCATACGCTCTCCCTTCATCATAATTACCCTCCCCACCCCCTCCCGCCCCAGGGCATCTCTCCGACCGAGAACGGTGCGACCGTCTCGGGCTCGAGGTTCGCCGTGGAGAGCGGTGCGACATGTCGCACATGCAATTGTTGGGTTCTGAAAAAAAAGAAGGAACAACACAAAGAGACAACAGGCATTTAACGAACATACAGAAAACAAACAGGCAACACTTGTACATACGTGTGTGCAAAAAGTGCGATGGTTAACCACGGTCGTGCGGCCTTGTCCCAAATCTGTTTCCACTTGATATGTGCGCATCGGTTTAATCAATCATCGTGTCTGGTGTAGCTGTCAACCTATCACATGATATTCTCGGTTACTGTGATACAATTATGTGTACTGGACAACATATCCAGCAATAGTCATGTCATGGTTTTTGTCCTTATGTCTTGGTTTTTCGCTCACGTCTTGGTTTAAAACCATGACTTCCTCTCGCGTTTTGGTTTTTTCATGACGTCCGGATGTGTGGGAAGCTCCTGGCGGGCACAACCACCGTCCGGCTTCCAATCTTGAACCCATTAGCTCTCAGCAAGCTCTCCGGGAATTGGTAGCGTCCAAAACCCGGAGAGCAAAGGGCACACACACCAGAAAGCTTCCCTGGCAAGCCCTCGCGCGCTGTCGTAAAGCCTTTCTGGCGCTCTGGGGGGCTCCCCTACTGCGCTGCTGAAGAGCTGCCAGAATCGCTTCCATGCGTGCCTGCACGCGTGCAGGCACGCGTGGAAGCTTGCCGGAAGCTCGCCCGGACCCGTTGCCGGGCCGGGCGAGGCGCTGCGGGGAACGTGGCCCGTCGTGGAGGAGCTCCTGGCGGGCACAACCACCGTCCGGCTTCTAATCTTAAGCCCTCTAGCTCTCAGCGAGCTCTCCGGGAAAAAATCATTGAAAGTTCCGTCGTTTTTTTTTTTTTTTTTTTTTTTGTGCCAACTAGCTCTCCAGCGCCCCGGAATTACTCTTAAGCATCCAGCAATAACTTGCTAAGGGAAGCTCTACGAGTTACTAGCTCCACCCCGCGGCGGAATTCCTCTAGCTCATCGAGAACGAATAGCTCTACGAGGTACTAGCTTCGCCCCGCGCCGGAATTCCTCTAGCTCATCGATGCCGAAGAGCTCTACGAGGTATGACGAAAAGCTCTACGCAGTTCCCGGATAGCCTCAAGGGCTAGATAGGGTTGTTAGAAGAGAAGCCGGCCGGTGCGCGTGCGCCGCCGCACCCTTCTGCCCACTGCTCCACGTTCCCTTCTGTGGCTCCCCGGGTTCCGCAGCAAGTCCCGGAGGGCCTGTTCCAATACGTTCCCGTAGAACGTGTTCCAGAAGCCTCGCGAAGCACCGCAGACAGCGCGCCTTCACGCGTGCAGGCACTCTTGGAAGGGTCGCCCTCAGCCCTTCAGCAATTTCCGGAGAGCTCTCTGAGAGCTAGAGGGTTTCAGATAAGAAGCCGGACGGTGGTGGTGCCGCCAGCAGCCCATCTCCGCCGCTCCAGGATCCTCGCAGCAACTCGCCCGTCCCGGCAGCGGGTTCGGGGGCGCTTCCGGCGCGCGTCCACGCGTGCCTGCGCGCGTGCAGGCACGCGTGGAACCGTTCCTGGCAGCGCTTCAGAAGCGCTTCAGGAGAGCTCCCCAGAGCACCAGAAGCGCTTCACGAGAGCGTCCGAGGGCTCGCCAGGAAACCTTTCCGGTGTGTCTTGGCTTTGCTCTCTGGGTTTTGGACGCTATCAAGTGTGCCAGGCAAGCTTTCCAGCGCCACCACGCGCATTTACGCGAGGAGATCCGTGCGCGCGCGTCTCTTCGCTTGGCTATCCGGGTTTTGGACAACACCAAGTACTAGCTGCACCCCGCGCCGGAATTCCTCTAGCTCATCGATGCCGAAGAGCTCTACGACGTACTCGGTAGCGTCCACTTGGTAGCGTCCAAAACCCGGAGAGTAAAGCCAAGTCACACCGGAAAGCTTTCCTGGCGAGCCCTCGGACGCTCTCGTGAAGCGCTTTTGGGGCTCTGGGGGGCTCCCCTGAAGCGCTTCTGAAGCGCTGCCAGGGACGCTTCCACGCGTGCCTGCACGCGTGCAGGCATGCGGGGGGCTTTTGCCGGAAGCGCTCCTGGACGGGCTGCCGGGACGGGCGAGTTGCTGCGAGGATCCTGGAGCGGCGGAGATGGGCTGCTGGCGGCACCACCACCGTCCGGCTTTTAATCTGAAGCCCTCTAGCTCACAGAGAGCTCTCCGGGAAAAACCCGGAGAGCAAAGAGACACGCGCCGGAAAGCTTTCCTGGCGAGCCCTCCCACGCTCTCGTGAAGCGCTTCTGGGGCACTGGGGGCTCCCCTGCAGCGCCTCTGACGCGCTGCCAGGAACGCTTACCACGCGTGCCTGCTCGCGTGCAGGCACGCGTGGAAGCTTCCCGGAAGCTCCCCCGGACCAGCTGCCGGCTCAGGCGAGGCGCTGCGAAAATCGTGGACCGGCGAAGATGGGCTGCTGGCGGGCACCACCACCGTCCGGCTTCCAATCTAAAGCCCTTTGGCTCTCAGAGAGCTTCCCGGGAACTACCTCCATCACGCGCTGGAATTCCTCTAGCTCATCGATAACGAAGAGCTCTACGAGGTACTAGCTCCACCCCGCGCCGGAATTCCTCTAGCTCATCGATAACGAAGAGCTCTACGAGGTATTACTTTTAAGCTTCCAGCAACTAGCTAAGGGAAGCTCTACGAAATACTAGCTCCACCCCGCGCCGGAATTCCTCTAGATCATCGCTGACGAAGGACTCTATACGAAGTATTTCTCTTCGTTCATCTCGCCGAAGAGCTCTACGAGGTATTAAAACACGGCGTGCGGGGATAAGATCGAATACAAAGGAAAAAAACTCAACGAGGTAATTGGTAGCGTCCAAAACCCGAAGAGCAAAGGAAACACAGGCCGGAATACTTACCTGGCGAGCCCTCGGACGCTCTGGTGAAGCGGTTCTGGGGCTCTGGGCGGCTCCCCTGGAGCGCTCCTCAAGCGCAGCCAGGGACGCTTCCACGCGTGCCTGCACGCGTGCAGGCAGGCGTGGGCGCTTGCCGGGAACTCCCCCGGACCAGCTGCCGGGACGGGCGAGGCGCTGCGAGGGTCCTGGACCGGCAAAGATGGGCTGCTGGCGGGCACCACCACAGTCCGGCTTCTGATCTAAAACCCTCTAGCTCTCAGAGAGCTCTCCGGGAATATCGTTGCACTTAGTAGCGTCCACTTGGTTGCGTCCACAACCCGGAGAGCAAAGAGAACACAAGCCGGAAAGCATTCCTGGCGAGCTGTCCGACGCTCCCGTGAAGCGCTTCTGGATTTCTGGGGGGCTCCCGTGCTGTGCCTCTGAAGCGCTGCCAGGAACGCTTCCACGCGTGCCTGCGCGCGTGCAGGCTCGCGTGGACGCGTGCTGGACACGCCCCCGAACCAGCTGCCGGCCCAAACGAACCCTTGCGGGGATCGTGGAGCGGCAGAGATGGGCTGCTGGCGGGCACCACCACCGTCCGGCTTCTAATCTAAAACCCTCTGGCTCTCAGAGAGCTCTCCGGGACAAACCCGGAGAGCAGAGAACCTCTGGAACGGGAATTCTTTCCTCTAGAGCTCTGGGGGCTCCCCAGAAGCGCTTCTGAAGCGCTCCCGGGAACGCTTCCACGCGTGCCTGCACGCGTGCAAGCCCGCGTGGACGCGTGCTGGAAGCGCTCCCGAACCCGCTGCCGGCTCAGGCGAACTGCTGCGGGGATCGTGGAGCGGCGGAGATGGGCTGCTGGCGGGCACCACCACCGTCCGGCTTCTACTCTAAAGCCTTCTAGCTCTCAGAGAGCTCCCCGGGAGCCTCTGGGACGGGAAATCTTTCCTGGAGAGCTCTGGGTGGCTCTCCAGAAGCGCTTCTATATATCGCTGCTGGGATCGCTTCCACGCGTGCCTGCACGCGTGCAGGCCCGCGTGGACGCGTGCTGGAAGCGCCCCCGAACCTGCTGCCGGCTCAGGCGAACTGCTGCGGGGATCGTGGGGCGGCGGAGATGGGCTGCTGGCGGGCACCACCACCGTCCGGCTTCTACTCTAAAGCCCTCGAGCTCTCAGCTCCCCGGGAACGTGGTAGCGTCCAAAACCCGGAGAGAGAAGAGACCCTTGGGGACGGGAAATCTTTCCTAGAGAGCTCTGGGGGGCTTCCCTGCAGCGCTTCTGAAGAGCTGTCGGGAACGCTTCCACGCGTGCCTGCGCGCGTGCAGGCACACGTGGACGCGTGCTGGAAGCGCTCCCGAACCAGCTGCCGGCTCTGGCGAACTGCTGCGGGGGGCGTGGAGCGGCGGCGATGGGCACCACCACCGTCCGGCTTCTAATCTAAAGCCCTCTAGCTCTCAGAGAGCTCTCCGGGGAAAAACGACACAAAGTCACCACTTTGTCTCTTCTGGTCGGATCGACCAACAAGCTCCGTCCCACGCCGGAATTCCTCTTGCTCATCGATCACGAAGAGCTCTACGAGGTAAGAAACCGTCGGGAAGGGGAAATCTTTCCTAGAGAGCTCTGGGGAACTCCCCTGCAGTGCTGCTGAAGCGCTGCCAGGAACGCTTCCACGCGTGCCTGCACGCGTGCAGGCACACGTGGAAAGCGCCCCCGAACCAGCTGCCGGCTCGGGCGAGGCGCTGCGGCGGACGTGGACCGCCATGGAGGACCTCCTGGCGGGCACCACCACCGTCCGGCTTCTAATCTAGAACCCTCTAGCTCTCAGAGAGCTCTCCGGGACAAAATCACCAGAAGGTCCGTCGAGATTTTTCTTACTCTTAAGCTTCCAGCAACTAGCTAAGGGAAGCTCTACGAGTTACTCGGGGTCCTTGCGCCGAGGTCTCGCGCGCCTGAGATCTCGGAGCCTTACGCCTTGCTTAGAGGCGCCCAGGGTTCTCGTCTCCTGGGTCGCGCGAGCGCCACCCCCGGGTCCTCGCGCCAAGGGCGCGCGCCTCAGATCGCGCCTCCGCCCCACGCACGCAATTCGGTTTGCGTGGAGATGCGGGAAACCTAGCGTACAGAAGTTCTGAATACGCTGGGTACTTGGTGGCGTCAGCGTTCAAAACCCGGAGAGCAAAGAGGCAACTCTGCGAAGATCTCGTGCCGGGCTCTGGGAGCTCTCCTCAAGCTCCTCTGAAGCGCTGCCAGGCACGCTTCCACGCGTGCCTGCACGCGTGCAAGCAAGCGTGGACGCGTGCCGGAAGCGCTCCCGGACCAGCTGCCGGGACAAACAAGCCCCTGCGGGGATTCTGGAGCGGCGAAGATGGGCTGCTGGCAGGCACCACCACCGTCCGGCTTCCCATCCAAAACCTTATAGCTCTCAGAGAGCTCTCCGGGAAAAACCCGGAGAGCGAAGATAATACACCCCGGAAATCTTTCCTGGCGAGCCCTCGGACGCTCTCGCGAAGCGC
>CAUYUJ010016251.1:217164-237164 GCA_963575745.1 Prorocentrum cordatum
CCTTCTCCTCCTCCCCCTCCCCCTCATCCTCCTCTTCCGTATCTCCTCCTCCTCCTCCTCCTCCTCCTCCTCCTTCTCCCCCTCCTCCTCCTCGCGCCTTTCAGGGGGTCGAACCCGCTCCTGGGAGGTTAGCTGCCCAACTCCACCCTTCGAAGAACCGATTGGCCTCAAGGCCAAGAAGTTCTACGAGCTCATCCTCCCCGTGCAGCAGTCGGTGTCGATGGCCAACACGGGCATCGCCAACAGCTAGATCGAGCTCGATCTGCGAGGGATGGCGTGCTCGTGAGCACGCGGTGCGCGGGGCCGCGGGGCTGCGCCTCGCGCTGGAGCTGCGCAGCGCAGGCGGCTGCGCTGCGAGGCAGTCGAAACAATCGCTCGTTCGATGTTCAAGGTATGATGAGGAGGAGGACCCCGAGGAAGGATGAAAGGAGGGAGGATGAGGAGGAGGATGAGGAATACCTCCTCCTCCTCCTCCTCCTCCTGTTCCTCCTTCTCCTCCTCCCCCTCCTCCTCATCCTCCTCATCCTCGCACTCAGACCCTCGCGTGATACGCTTGGGCAGGGATCCCAGTCCGAAGGTCCGCGAGGATGCGGATGCGGAGAGTGATGTGGAGGATGAGTAGCAGAGGGGTGATGAGGATGATGATGAGAGAGGACACTGATGAAGATACTGGGAATGAGGAGAGGATGGAAGATGAGGATACGCAGAAGGAGGAGGAGAGGGAGGAGGATGAGGACGATGATAAGGATGCTGAGGATGAGGAGGAGAAGGATGATGATGAGGATGAGGATGAGGATGCGGAGGATGCGGACGAGGAGGAGAGGGAGGCTGATGAGGATGAGGATGAGGATGATGAGGATGAGGAAGGATGATGAGGATGGGGATAATGATGCTGCGGGTGAGTAGGAGAAGGAGAAGGATTGGGATGAGGATGGGGAGGAAGAGGGTGAGGAGGAGAAGAATTAGGATGAGGATGAGAAGGAAGAGGGCGATGAGGAGGATGAGGAGGATGGGAATGCGAAGGAGAAGGGCAACGAGGAAAAGGGTCAGGACATCACGCGCATAGCGACAAACAGTCAGCAAACGAACGAACGTGGCTCCTGTTCGAGGTCCTCCACGGGGCAGCGCATCATGACACGTTTCCTAGGGGCTAGCTTCGGACCCCAGGGGCAATGTTGAATGATGTTGTGGTTTGGTCTGGTGTTACGTTGGTTACCCAGGGGCCGAGATAAATCCGAAAGCCACGGCTGGAGCAAACGCCATCCGTAGAAGTTCACATCAAGCTTTTGTGGACGTTCACGCGTTCTTTCGGAGGATGTCGAGAGCTGCCGCGGCGGCGCTCATTGCGTCTGGAGGCAGGCCTGGATCTGTGCGCGGCCCTGGGGGACGGCTCGAGGCGTCCCGCGCTGGAGGCAGGCCTGGACCTGCGTGCGGCCCTGGAGGCCACCTGGAGGCGTCCCACGCTGGAGACGGGCCTGGGCCTGCGCGCGGCCCTGGAGGCCAGCTGGAGGCGCCCCGCGCTGGAGACGGGCCTGGACCTGCGCGCGGCCCTGGCGCGCTGGAGGATGACGGTGCTGGCTTGCGCTCGTATTTGCTGCAGAAGCACAAGAACGGGCTGATGACAGCCACGGACGTTTGTGTGCTGAGTTTTCATGCCACTGTTGCTGGCGCGCTGGGTGGTCCAAAATGGTTAGCGGACGCGCGTTGTTTCCAAGTCCCCCGCCCTCCCCCTCATGAGCCTCACCTCCTCCTCCTCCTCCTCCTCCTCCTCCTCCTCCTCCTCCTCCTCCTCCTCCTCCTCATGGGTCCCCCTACCCCTTTCCCTCCTTACCCAGCCTCGTCTCCTCCGCCGCACTCCCCCCCCCCCCTCCAGGGGCCCCTTAGCTAACCCCACCCCCGTTCGAGAAGAGATGGGGGCGACGTGCTTCCGCAAAGCCATTTTGGAGCACGTCCCAGGTGCCACTGGAGTGAGTGACTTGGCAAAGCCTCCTGGCGGAACCCACTGCGCAGAGCACCTTCGACGTGCCAGTGGGATGGCGTCAGTGCGCAATCTTCTGTATTTCGCGAAAGTGCCTTTCTGGACTGCCGATCTGCAAAGTCGGGAGATGATTGATTTTCCGTTCATGTTACCGCACGAACATTTTTCTCTGTTGCATGGGCTAGACCCGTCGGGTTTCGACATCAATGGAGATGATCGCGGCATCCTTCCTTTAAATTTTGAATCTCACCCCGTAACCTTGGAGCACGGTCCCCTTTCGTGCCCTCTCGCACTGTGCTCAGATGGTGTCCCTTTTTCAAAAACAGATTCGTTCATCTGTTATTATTACTCCTGCCACCTGATGCCAGGTAAGCGTTTTCTGATTTGCGTGATCAAGATATCAGACCTTTGCGCGTGCGGTTGCCAAGGGTGGTGCACGATCGGTTGCGTTCACCGCATTTTAACGTGGTCTTTTACGACCCTCTCGAAGGGCGTGTGGCCCTCGTTCGATCACAACGGTGGGCCGTTAGACGAGATGCGGTCAACGCATCGAGGCTTTCAGCTCGCAGGTGGTAAATGTGGGGCACTGTGTGAATACCGTGCCGATCTCCTCGAGATTGTCACAAGCCTTGGTTTTAAAACTTGGCAAAACATTGAGCACCCGTGTTTTTGTTGCATGTCCAGCAAAGCCGATCTTTTTGATTTCGATCGTTCAATGGCGTCACGCCGATGGCAGCAGCGCGCTGCTGCCACATGCCGTGAGGAGGTCAATAAGGTAATGACCCGCCGCATGGTCAGTTCAAGACCATTGTTGCGGCGCCTCGCTCGCAAGATAAAGCCCGACGGCGCCAGGCGAGGCATGTGCCTCATTGAAGACTTCCCGCAGCTCATGCTGAAAAAGGGACACCGCCTCATAGAGAATGAATGTGTGCGTGATATACACGCATTCGTTGACATTGAGCTCCCTGCTTGGTTGGATTTCTTCGACGCAAACATCAGCTCACAGATCAACGTGATCGCACCTCTTTTTTCAATTCCTGGTTTCACCGTCGATTGCGTGCATCTCGATGCGATGCACATTTTGGATTTGGGTGTTTCCCAGTTCGTCGGGGGCGCAGTCATGCACGCTCTTTGCGAACACAATTTCGCTGGATCCACGAAAGTACTGGGCCTGCTAGCATTGCCATATGGCGGCCGTGTCCCCCCCCCATCGATCTCCTCCCTCATCTCCTCCACCCCATCTACCGCATCGCTGTCGGAGCGATGCGAGCAGGCCCAGGACGTCCACGCTCGAGCAGCGCAGACTCGATAATTTGTTCGCACTTCGCAGACGCATGAAATCGTTTTATAAGCTGCGCCGCATGCATAACCGTAAGCAGCTTACGGTCATCAAAAAGCTGAAGTGGCAACAGCTTTCTCCTTCAGCCGATCACCCGCGCTTGAAAGCAGATGCGGCCCAGACTCGCCACTTGCTCCCGCTCATGGAGACTTTGTGCTCCGAGTACCCTCACTTTCTAGGTGGTCAGGGCGCCGCCTTGCACAGGGCGTGCAAGCATTTGAACGAGGTGCACGCCATTATGCGGCGCGAGCAGCGCCGCCGCGCACTGCCAGCAGCAAGCATTTCAGCGCTGCAACGCAGCATGAAACGTTTTCTTTCGGAATGGCGCCGGTTTGGCGGCCATCACGTCTTTAAGTTCCACAGTGCGTGGGGCCTGGTGCGCCGCGCCGAGGTTCACGGGAACCCTATGCATTACTGGACGTATGCAGACGAGGAGATGAACCGTCGCATGGCCACTGTGGCCAAAAGCCTCCACGGAGGTGGCACTTTTTATATATCCTTCCTGGAGAAGGTCCTTTGGGACCCCGAGGATCCTGTTTTTGGCCTTGGGTAGTCCCGCCACAAGCAAAAACAACCAGCAACAACATGCACAAGAACACACAACACAACAACAACAACAACAGCAACAACCACAGCAACAACACCAACAACAACAACGCTAACATCAACAACACCAACAACAACAACACGTACAACAACACGTACAACAACAGCAACAGCAACAGCAACAGCAACAGCAACAGCAACAGCAACAACAGCATCAACACCAACAACAACAACAACAACATACCAACACTAACAGCGCAGAGGGCCCCATGCTGCGCTTCTGTTTCACCTTGCTGATTTTTTCCAAGGGGGGGCGTGCGGTCGAGGCATGGGGCGCCCCCCCAAGAGGGCTCAACTGTTCGGGGTTGGGCGAAGGAAGACAGGAGGGATGAGGATGAGAAGGGAAGCAGAAGGTCGGCAGGACGTCGGGAATGCATGCCCCGCGCGTGCCACTGGCCGTTCGCCCCTGAAGCCTGGAGGGGGAGAAGGAGGAGGAGGAGGAGGAGGGAGGAGGGGGACGAGGAGGGAGGAGGAGGAAAAGGAGGGAGGAGGAAGAAGGGAAGAGGAGGGGAGGAGGAGGAAGAGGAGGAGGAGGAGGAGGAGGACGAGAGGAGGGAGTGGGAGGAAGAGGAGGAGGGAGGAGGAGGGAGGAGGAGGACGAGGAGGGAGGAGGAGGAGGAAGAGGAGGGAGGAGGAGGAGGGAGGGAGGAGGAGGGAAGAGGAGGAGGAGGAGGAGGAGGAGGACGACGAGGAGGAGGAGGAGGAGGGAGGAGGAGGACTTGGTCTTTTACGACCCTGTCGAGGGCGCATTCGCGCGGCGAGAAGCCCGCGATCCACCCCTACGAGCAGTCGCTGGGGCTCGGCCCGCGCCCGTTTGATATTTTGTTGGAGCGATGCCGTGTGCGGTGGCTTTAAAGTGGCGATATACGAGATGCCATGTGGAGGTGGCGCTCCGGTGGCCAACGACACACACACACACATACATGCCATCAGGCAAACACACACACACATACACGCACACACGCACATGCATGTATGTATATATATATACATATATATACATATGTATATATATATATGTGTGCATGTATGTATGTATGCATGCATGCCTGTATGTATGTATGTATGTATGTATGTATGTATGTTTGTATACATGCATGCCTGCATGTCTGTCTGTCTGTCTGTCTGTCTGTCTGTCTGTCTGTATGTATGTATGTATGTATGTTTGTATGCATGTATGTATATATATATATATATATACATACATTTATGCATGTATACATACACGGCAGATTGGACACGCCAGCCCCTGCGCCGCCCTATCCAGGCGACGGCACAGATGGGTCTTGCCACTTCTCATGTTGCCTTTTTTCTCTGCGAACGGGGTGGCGACAAAGTGGTCGCGACGGATCGGCCGTGGACCTGGGGGGCAGGGGCGGGTCAGAGGACCCCCTCGGGTCCAGGGTACGCACGTGCACACATTTTCATTCACAAAACACACAAAAACAACCAACACACAAGCCAACAAAACAATGCTAACACACATGTGTGTGGCATAAGCGTCAATGACGAATGGAATTCGTTGTTGTCGCGCCCCGTTTTTTCTTTGAGTGCTTCCTGCGTTCAGAGATATGGGCGAGACCATCTGGTGGTGGCGATCAAGTGGCCGCGCGGAGTGCGTTTCTTCTGTCCCTGGGGGCGGGAGGCATGCGCCACCCCGACCCGCCCCCCCCGAGGATCGAGGAGGAGGACATGGAGGAGGAGGAGGAGGAGGAGGAAGAAAATGAGGAAGATCGCTCGAGGTCACGGGCGGGCGCCCGCGGCGAGCGGCACGCGGTGCTGCGGCCGAGGGCGCGGCGTTTAAGTGCGTTCCCTGCATTATTTTGTGAAGGACGAAGGAGGAGGATGATGAGGAACAGGAGGAGGGAGGAGGAGGAGGAGGAGGAGGAGGAGGAGAAGGAGGAGGAAAACGACCTGGCGATGCCATCTGGGCGTGGCGATAAAGTGGCCGCGCGCTGACGCATCGGGTGTCTCGAAAAAAATCGAAACGACAATCTGTCATATTTGTCGGCTTGTGTGGAGGGGGGGATTTTACGTGCAGGCCCTCGGGACCGTCACAAAACTATTCTAAACACCGAGACGCCTGATGTGTCGGGGCCCATGGCCTCCTGCCCCTGCGCGGCGCCCCATCGCGGGCTCGCGGACTCCGTGGAGAGCTCGCGCACCGTAGTTTCATGTCTGTTTCACATTGTTTCACTCATTTCTGCTGCAGGCCGCCCTTGTGCCTCGCGCGTTGGCCTGGGTCGAGGCCGCCATCGATCGTGCGCGCTGGCCTGTTTCTGGCGCAGGCCGCCCTCGATCGATGCGCTGGCCTCGCCATATCTGGTGCAGGCCTGTATGTATGTGTATGTATATATATATACATATATATACACATACATAATTGTATATACATATATATATAAACATATATGTATGTGTGCGCTGGCTTGTTTCTGGTGCAGGCCGCCCTCGATCGTGCGCTGGCTTGTTTCTGGTGCAGGCCGCCCTCGTGCGCCGGCTTGCATCTGGCGCAGGCCGCCCTCGATCGACGCGCTGGCCTCATCTGGTGCAGGCCGCCCTCGATCGATGTGTTTTAAATATATACACATATACATACATATGTATACATACATATATACATACGTGTATGTATCAGGCCGCGGCTTGTTTCCAGTGCAGGCCGCCCTCGTGCGCTGGCCTGTTTCTGGCGCAAGCCGCCCTCGATCGTGCACGAAAGCCATTTTAACTCCAAGGGCCTCTTGTTTCTGCCCACCTCCGTGGCGATGCCATGTGGGGTGGCGCTAAAGTGGCCGCGCGGCCGCTTGCCTTCGGGCGCGCATACGTGTGAAATGAAATCATACGCTCTCCCTTCATCATAATTACCCTCCCCACCCCCTCCCGCCCCAGGGCATCTCTCCGACCGAGAACGGTGCGACCGTCTCGGGCTCGAGGTTCGCCGCGGAGAGCGGTGCGACATGTCGCACATGCAATTGTTGGGTTCTGAAAAAAAAGAAGGAACAACACAAAGAGACAACAGGCATTTAACGAACATACAGAAAACAAACAGGCAACACTTGTACATACGTGTGTGCAAAAAGTGCGATGGTTAACCACGGTCGTGCGGCCTTGTCCCAAATCTGTTTCCACTTGATATGTGCGCATCGGTTTAATCAATCATCGTGTCTGGTGTAGCTGACAACCTATCACATGATATTCTCGGTTACTGTGATACAATTATGTGTACTGGACAACATATCCAGCAATAGTCATGTCATGTTTTTTTCCTTATGTCTTGGTTTTTCGCTCACGTCTTGGTTTAAAACCATGACTTCCTCTCGCGTCTTGGTTTTTTCATGACGTCCGGATGTGTGGGGTTCCGCGAGGGCAATTCGCGGGGGGTGGGCCGCGGCGTGCAGCGTGCCGCGCCAGGCTCAGTGGATTCGCCGTAAAGAAGGAGTCCGCGCAGGAGAGGTGAGCGCGGGCCCAGCCGCGGGGCACGGGCATGCCTCAGACACGGGGCGCCGTGTACATCGACGCGCGATTGCGGAGCGGCGTCGGACCCAGAACAGCGTTGGGGGTGCAGAAACGCGGAGCCAGAGCAGCGTTGGGGAGAGCGGCATTACTGGCGAGCCACGCCAGGGTCTTGCCTTCTTCACGCAGGTGTTCCATTCGGGGGGTTTGGTCACCCCAAGGTCGTTCTGCACCCCCGGAGCACCGTTGCACTTTCTGGGGTCGGGGGACGGGGTATGGGTTGGGGGAATGGGTGGGAGGATGGGGCCGTCGCGCGCCGTGTTCGCAGGTGGAGCGCGCGCGCGCGCGCGGAGGAGCGGGCCGCCCGCGTGCGCTTCGCGCCGCGGCGGGGCGCGTGCGATGCGCGGCGCGCGAAAGTTGCCAGGGGCCGCGCAGGGCGCGGCGCGGGGAATAGGCTGTCGGTGATTATGCGTTGACTTTAGGCTCGGGGAGGCTCGGGTCAGGGAACCATAATCATGACAGAAGGGGACGCCCGCGCGCGCTCGCAGGGACTGCGCGCATCAGAGCGCGCAATTGGATCGTGCGAGCAAAGCGCGTTGGCGACAGCGGTTGCTGTTGGTTTGTTTCCCACCCACCACACCCTGGGCCCCGGTGGGGTTACCGGGGAGAATTTGGGATGGGCGCCGGCGTGGACTTCGCCGTGCAAGAGGCGATGCGCACCGGCTGCGAGGGGTCCTGCCTCGGGTCGGCCGAACGTGTGCGTCGCAGGTGCGAGAACGCCGCGCAGGTCAGCGCGTGCGGGGAGGGGGCCTTCCTTCCCTGGTGGCCGCTGGCAGCGGTCGCATCACCAGGTGTAACGTCTGACAGGTGCGCGACATGTTTTGCGCGCGCGAACACGCCCGCCGTATCCCGACCCCCGGCGGGGTGCTCGGGTCGGCGAGGGCGGCGCCGGACGCCGGCAGTGTTCGCTTTCCCCGTGGGGAGAGCGGCATTACTGGCGAGCCACGCCAGGGTCTTGCCTTCTTCACGCAGGTGTTCCATTCGGGGGGTTTGGTCACCCCGAGGTCGTTCTGCACCCCCGGAGCACCGTTGCACTTTCTGGGGTCGGGGGACGGGGTATGGGTTGGGGGAGTGGGTGGGAGGATGGGGCCGTCGCGCGCCGTGTTCGCAGGTGGAGCGCGCGCGCGCGCGGAGGAGCGGGCCGCCCGCGTGCGCTTCGCGCCGCGGCGGGGCGCGTGCGATGCGCGGCGCGCGAAAGTTGCCAGGGGCCGCGCAGGGCGCGGCGCGGGGAATAGGCTGTCGGTGATTATGTAAGGTCGGTGCAGTGAGGAAGATGTACACCGATATTTCGGAGGAGGGGAAGGTACCCGTACCGCTGCCCTTCGCCGGAGGTTCCTCTCTTTGTCGCTATCTTGGGACCCCAGGACCCTGGCGTCGCACTTTTTTCGAGCCAGGCGTTTTCGCCTGCTATCGGGTCCTGGGACCCTAACATATCGATCCGGCTCGAAGAATGACGCAGAAAGATGGGGTCCAGGGCTCCCGTCGTGAATTTTGTGATGTCGCAATTTTTCGATACGTCGGATCTCAGGGAAGTGCCTGGTCGTTACTGCTGGATTCGCCTCGAGATTCTGGTCAGCACGCACCCTGGGAGAGGTCTGGGGAGTAACGGTATCGGCATTGGTACTCGGCGGCGAGCCCAGGGGGAAGTGAGAAGGGCGGACCTTCTCAGAAGGCTCGGAAGTCCCCCAGCCTTTGAGAAGTTTCTAAGCCTTCCCCGAAGACACTAACAGCTGTTTAGAAGGCCGGAAGGCTTGTGAGAAGCGCCGCTGCCTTCTGAGAAGGCCGTTTCCTTCTCACTTTCCCTCGCCCGCCGCCCAGGTACTGCTACCCCCTGAGATCGCAGACCCCCTCGGGCCATGAACAAAATTACGACGGGAGGTCTATCGCTATATTCGGCCCCTGGGGGCCCTCACTGGGCCTCGGGGCCGTCAGAGAACCACTCGGGACGAGACAGCGGTCCTGAGGAATGGGTCCAGAGCTCTCTGGGTCGACGTTCTGAAACGATCACGACGTCGGGGGGTCTGGGATCTGGGCGCTGCCATTTTCTCACACCGGACGTTTTCGCCCAGTGTCGGGCCCGGGACCATCACGGACCAACCCGGCCTGAAGAGTGGCGCAGAGCGACGGGGTCCAGGAGGGCCCCGGATGTGCTGTTTCGCGATGCTGCAGTCTTGTCGCAACGTCGGATCCTGGGGCCCTTGCCTCGCTTTCGCCTTCTTGGGGCCTGCGTGGAGGCCCTCGCCACCACGGCTGGATCCGCCTCGAACTTCTGGTCAGAGCGCACACTGTTTATGCTTTTTGTTGGGGGGGCCTCTTGGGGAGGCTCTCGCCGCGACTGGCGGCTGGGTCCGCCCCGAAATATTCTGTTCAGAGCGCACCCCAGGAGAGGTCCGGGGAGAGTAATCGAGCTTGCTTCTTATACTGTCCTCGCGACACGTGAAAGCGAAACTCAGAAGACGGCGAGTTTCGGGCCCGACAAGTTAGTTACGAAAGACGACGAGGAACAAAATATTAGTTTCGCTTTCACGTGTCGCGAGGACAGTATCTTATGGGAAAAGCCTGGGGAGGCTTGTCCAAAGGGGGTTGTCCGAGGGGGGTTGTCCAGATCCCTGCGGGGTTGTCCGAAGGGTTGTCTCGATGGGGTTGTCCGAGGCGTTGTCTGGGGGGTTGTCTGGGGATTCTTTTGGACCGGATTTTTTCCATCAGACATGGTAGTAGGTCGACCCAGTCAAATCGAGGGTACCCCAGTGTCCTGTGTTGCCCGACCCGTGCCTTCCGCATTCCTGTGGCAACGTGACCCTCACAAGGGTCTCGTGCCCTCCTGGGGCCCCCCAGCACATGATGCGGTGCCCACGCCGCGACATGAGCCGGTGGGGATTCGGGGTCACCGCGCGGTCTTGGCACTCGGGCCGTCCTCCGAGGACGCCTCGGGCGACGGGGGCCTCCAGGTCGGGCGACGAAATCTATACATATCCACTGCTCCCTGACCATGCCCATCTTGAACCCAGGAGCTGTGTATGCGCCCTCCTGGCCAAGCCAGGAGGGCGTGGCGTATACACCGCTGCGGGGTTGAGGATGGGCCTGGCCAGGGAGCAGTGGATATGTATAGATCTCGTCGCCCTATCCAGGGCGCCCAGAACCGTGCGGCGACGGACCGCGCGGCGAGGCCGTGGGGGATCCCGGGGGCCGCCGCGCGGCCCGCCGCCGCACAGCTCTTTGGCCCCACGAGGGGGCGGGGCCCGGCGCCGAGCCAGGCGGCCCGCCTCGGGCCTCCAGCGGGCTGCGCCCGGGCCGCCTCGTGGCCCCTCGGGCGTCCACGACTCGCACTCGCACGCCGACGCCCCCCCCCCCCCTCCTTCTCCTCCTCCTCCTCTTCCTCCTCCTCCTCCTCCTCCTCCTCCTCCCCTTCCTTCGGAGGGCACCAACTATACACCTACACCGATCCAGCCCAGGCCGATCCTGGGCCCAGGATCGGTGGATATGCATCCTGCCCATGGCAGGAGGGCGTATACACCGATCCTGGGCCCAGGCTGATCCTGGCCGGGATCGGTGTTGGTGTATAGTTGGTGCCTCCCTATTCCTGTGCACTGACGGCATCGCCCACCGGAGGGACGGGTGGTCTCCCACGCAACCGGGGAAGCCAGAAGGCAGCGACACCGCCACGCCCCGGAGCTCTCCCGGGGTGCGTTCTGACCGGGACGGTCGCGGCGAACTCAAGCGGTGGCGACCGAGGGCCGCCCAGGCCCCCGAGGGGGGAGAGGCGGGGCAGCAGGGTAGAGGTGTGGGCACCTCGACCTCCTCCGAGAAGCAGGACTGGACGGGGGGTCGAGAGCGGCCTCGGTTTAAGTCGGGCCTGTCCCTCTACAGGGGGGACACTCAAAAATAGTCAAAAAATAGTATGGGGACCATTTTTTGAATATTTTTCACCATTTTGGAGCATCTTTTGAGTATTTATCATCTTTCGTCGAAGATCCCCCTGTAGGGGGGGGGACACGCCCGACTTTCGCATAAAGGTAGAGGTATGGGTACCTCTGCCTCCTCCCAGACGCAGGACTGGACGGGGGGTCGAGAGCGGCCTCGGTGCATGTTCGGGCGGAGGGGGAGGAGGAGGGGGGAGGAGGAGGAGGAGGAGGAGGAGGAGGAGGAGGAGGAGGAGGGGAGGAGGAGGAGGAGGAGAGGGGGGGGAGGAGGAGGAGGAGGAGGAGGAGGAGGAGGAGGAGGATGAGGAGGAGGAGGAGGAGGAGGAGGAGGAGGAGGAGAGGAGGAGGAGGGGAGGAGGAGGAGGGAGGAGGAGGAGGAGGAGGAGGAGGAGGAGGAGGAGGAGGAGGAGGAGGAAGAGGCCGCCAGAGGCTCCGCTGGCGCCGGCGCCTCGCTCGCGCTGGCCGCCTGCCCGGGGCAGCCGGGAGACCTGGGGCAGGCCTTCCGAGTGCTCAGCACGGGGAAGGAGCGGCGGCGCGGGTCGGCGGCGAGCCCGCAGGGGATGTGAGCCCAGACATGATCGCGTCGTGAAAAAAACAGGACGGGAGGTTTTTGGGTATTTTCGGCCCCGGGGGTCCAACGACTCAGGATGAAAAACCGGTCCCGGGGAAAGGGTCGGGACTTCAGGGACGCCGTCATGAAAAAATCAGGACGTCGCATGTCTGGGAGAAGGAGTGGGGTTGACCCAAAAAGGGGTCCAGCGACAAGGGTGTGGTGCAATAGATTCGGTGCAATAGATTTGTGGGGTTGCAGTACATGCGGGGCGTGCAATACATTCCAGGGCGCAAGTGTCTTGCTGGAGTTTCGCGCGCGATGCATGCAATACAATGCAATACAATTCTCTGGCACAGTACATTGGCAATACAATTGCCCCAAATCTATTGCACCACCCCCTTTTCAGCTGGACCCCCTTTTGGATCACCCAAAAGGAGGAGGCCTTCTCAGATCGATTGGAAGTAGAGTGGCCCTTCGCCGGAGTGACCTTCTGTGCGGGCTCATCGGGGTCCCCCTGATCGCTGAGCGCGCTGCGATGGCGGCTGAATTCGTGCTTGGATTTGGCCACCTTACGCCCCCTTAGTCCGCGCGACAAAGGTCACTCTTGCCCAGCATCACGCTTGCGTGTAGTCGATCAGAAGGCTCGGATTCCCCCCAGCCTTATGAGAAGTTTTCTAAGCCTTCCCCGAAAACACAGAAGACCTCTCGGAAGGCCAGTAGGCTTTCGTGATGCTCCGCCGCCTTCTGAGAAGGCCTTCGTCTGATTCTTGTTGTTGAATTCTCACTGCTGAAGAATAAGTATTGTTTATCCCCCTCACCGGTGCATACTGTTTTTTCTCGATCAAAGTGTGCCCCTCGACGCTCGCACGTGGTTTTTTGACAAGGAAAGTCTTCGTGCTCAAACTGTGCCCCTGGTCCCCCGGATTACAACAACAACGGCTCCCGCTTGAGACTTCCTCCAAATTTACTCAGGACCCCCGCTCCCGCCTGAGACTTCCTCACAATTTACTCAGGATCGGTGCTCCCGCTGGTGACTTCCTTGCAATTCAGTAAGGACCCCCGCTCCCATTTGAGACTTCTTCGCAATTTTCGCAGGAACGGCGCTCCCGCTTGAGACTTCTTCGCAATTGAAGTAAGACTTCCTCGCAATTTAATCAGGACCCCTGCTCCCGCCAGAGAACCCCTTACATGTTATTCAGTAATTGCGCTCTCGCCTGTGTCTTCCATGCAATTTACTGAGAAATCGCGCTTTCGACTCTCGGGAAACACGCTGCGCCAAGGAGGCTGTCACAATTTACTTAGGAATCGCGCTCTCGCCATACTCAGGCATCCCGCTTGAATGTCCCACCCGCCCGACCCGCCCGTCAGGGGATCGCCCGCCCGTCGTGGGCTCCCGCCCGAGACTTCCTTCAGGAACGGCGCTTTCGCCTAGGACTTCCTCGAACGTTCACGCTCTTACCTTCCTGCTCCTCCGCCCTCTCCCTCCTCCCTCCTCCCTCCTCCCTCCTCTCCTCCCTTCTCCCTCCCTCCTCTCTTCCCTCATCCTTATGCCTCTCTGCCCTATCCCCTCTCCCTCCTCTCCCGCCTCCCTTCTCCCTCCCCTCTCCTGCTTCCTCCCTCTATCTCTCTCATCTGTCTTTCTCTCTCTCTCTCCCTCTGCCTCTAATTAACCGCCCCCCTCTTCGCTCCTTCTCTCCTGGCGTTTTCCCTCTTCTTTCGTCCTTCCCCCTCCCTTCCTCCCACTCTCCCTCGTTCTCCCCCTCCTCTTTTTGCAGGGCCCGCACCCATTCCAATGGCGGGCACATGTGCGCCCACGAAGGATTGTCGGCCCGTTCAGGTTTGCCCGTCTGTCTAATAAGCCCGCCGCTCCCCGCAAAGAGAAATAATCCCCCCAAAGGGGTATGATCGAAAACCAAAATGGTGGGTATCGAGGGTGGGGGGACCTCGTTTTGAATGACACACGGGCAAGTAAGAGCGACCAATTTTGGAATTGTTATTTGTATTGTTGTTGTTGTTGTTGCTGTTGCTGTTGCTGTTGCTGTTGTTGTTGCTGTTGCTGATGCTGTTGCTGCTGCTGCTGCTGTTGCTGTTGTTGTTGTTGTTGTTGTTGTTGTTGTTGTTGTTGTTATTCTCACAGCTGCAGAATATTTATTGTTGGTTCCCCTCCAGTGACCATTGCATTTTTTCAATTGAAGTGCTTTCCCCGGGGTCTTACCCTGCTTTTTTATTAGGGAAATGCACGGGGCTCAAACTATGTTGTTCGCCCCCGGTTTACAACAACAGCGGCTCCCGCTTAATACTTCCTTACAATTTATTCCCAAATCGCGTTCTCGCGCGGGACTTCCTCACAATTTGTATACGAATCGCGCTCTCGCGTGGGACTTCCTCGCAATTTATTCAGGCGATGCGCCCTCGGCGCTCAGGAATCACGCTTTCGTTTTGGCTTTCCTCGCGATTTACTTGGGAATCGCGCTATCGCTGGAGACTTCTTCCCCACGATTCATGCAGGACCCACGCTTCAGCAACCCGCCTGCTCGACCTGGTCGCCTGCGCCGGGCCCGCCTTCCCGACCCGATTTGCCTTTCTGTTTCTACAGCTTGTTTCCTGCTCCTTGCCCCCCTCTTAATTTCTTTCGTGCTCATTTCTTCTCCCTCCCCCTTCCACCCGTCTTCTCTTCCCTTGTTTTAGGAGCTGCATTACATGCGCGTGGCAGGTAAGGAAGCTATACACTCAAGGAAACACAATCGAAGACGACGACGGCGGGTACCGAAGGTTTGGGATATACGTATTGATTGGCACGTGATCATATCAGAGCGAACAGTTTTAAACTGATTGTTGTTGTTGTGGTTGTTGTTGTTACTGCTGCTGCTACTGCTGCTGCTTCTGTTGTTGTTGTTGATGTTGATGTTGATGTTGATGTTGTTGTTGTTGTTGTTGCTGCTGCTGCTGCTGTTGTTGTTGTTGTTGTTGTTGCTGTTGTTGTTGTTGTTGTTGTTGTTGTAGAGTTGTCATTTCTGAAGAATAATTATTGTTGATCTTTCCCACCGGTGCAGATTGTTTTTCTCAATCAAAGTGTGCCCCTCGACGCTCGCACCCTGTTTTTTGACAAACAAAGTCTTCCTGCTCAAACTGGCCCCTTGGCCCCCGGGCTACAACAACAACGGCTCCCGCTTGAGACTTCCTTACAATTTAGCCAGGACCACCGCTCCCGCCCGAGACTTCCTCGCATTTTATTCAGGAATCGCGCTCTCGCTTGGGACGTCCTCGCAATTTTTTCAGGAATCGCTCTCCCGGCGCTCTGGAGTGGCGCTCTCGCTGGAGACTTGCTTGCAACTTACTGAAGAATTGCCTTGCGTTGGAATTTCTTGCAATTTGCCCAAGCGCCGCGCTCCCGACACCCAGGCACCCAGGAGTCGCGCCCGTTGTGGCCCGATGTGCGTGCCCTTCGTGGCCCCGCTGTCGCCATTTGTGTCCCCCTCACTGTCCTACGTGGCCCAGTTGCTAGCCTCAGTGGCCCCATAGTTGCCTTCTGTGGCCCCGCATTATCTGCACTTCGTGGCCCCCGCTCGTTTGCGCTCTTCGTGGCCCCATACGCATTCCCTTCGTGTCCCCGCTGTCGCCCTTCGTGGCCTACTTCGTGCCCTTCGTGGCCCTGCTGTCGTTCTCTCTCACTCTCGCTTTCGCTCGTCGTCGCCGTCGTCGTCGTTGTCGCCGTCGTCTTCGACGTCGTCGTCGTCGTCGTCGTCGTCGTGGTCGGTCCCCTGTCCATCCCTCTTGGGGTCGGGTCGACGGTCCGCGGCCGCCCCGCCGATCAGCGCTGCCGCTGGCCAGGCCGACGGTCCGCGGCCGCCCCGCCGCTTGCCGGGGCCCGGCCTGCAGGGAAGAAAGGTACACCCCCCAAAAGAGGGCGGGTATCGAGGGTTTGGGGAATACGCGTTATTGGACGCTCGAGCATATAAGCGCGAACAGTTTAAAAATGATTGTTGTTGCTGTTGCTGTTGCTGTTGCTGTTGCTGTTGCTGTTGTTGTTGTTGTTGTTGTTGTTGTTGTTATTGTCGTGGTTGTTGTTGTTGTTGTTGTTGTTGTTGTTGTTGTTGTTGTTGTTGTTGTTGTTGTTGTTGTTGGTGGTGGTGGTGGTGGTGGTGGTGTTGTTGTTGTCGCCATTTGTGTTCTTACTTTATCGATCTTGTTACTATTTTGATTATTATTCGCACTCTTATCATTGTTGATATTATTCTCTTTGTTCGTATGATAGCATGGCAGCATCACGATCAATACTATTATTGCTATTGTCATTCGCGCTATTCCCATTATTTCCACCTCGCTCGAGGACTTCTAGGATCGGGGGTTCGTAGAGGGTGGGTTCTCCCAAGGTAGGGTCAGGGAGCGAAACCAGCTGGATGCTCACGCTTCCTTCTTCCATGAACCGTTTCGAGCGGCGTTCATCGCACCCCTACCTTTACACACCTACCCCACCCTTACGCCCCCCCGATTGGATCCGAACTGTACGCATCAGCGGTTGCAGTACGAACTGGCTTTTCCAGTGTAGCTCTGCGAGCGCACCGATCTCGGCATCCTCGAGGCAGCAGGCGTGTTCTCCTGGTGAGCTCATCCAGTTCTCACTGCCTCGGGGGTCTGAAGCTGCCCCACGTCTCGAGGTCAAGTCAAACAACCAGCTCGACCACCCTCCCTGGCGCGCAGAGCGCGCCAGGGGCGGGGTGGGCCCAGCGCTTAGCCGAGAAGACCGCGCGGAGCGCCGCAGGTTTGTGCTCCCGCCGTGGCTCCTTCCCCCGCCAGCACGGGCGAGATCCAGTGGGCGGCGGACCCGCAGCTGTGCGTCGCCGTCGAGCAGGCGGAGGAGGGCGCGCGCGCGCTGCTGGCGGAGTGCACCCGGCGGGCGGAGCAGAGCTTCGATTTCCCCAGCGCCGACATGAAGGTGCCGGGCAAGTCGACAGGAAACGGGCGCCCCAGGTATGATCGTGTCTTGCAAAAATCAGGACGGGAGGTTTTTGGCCCTTTCCGGCCCCTGGGAGCTCTCGCCGGGCCTCGGGACCGTCAAAAAACGACTCAGGATGAAAAACCGGTCCCAGGGAAAGGGTCGGGATTTCCAGGGGCCCCGTATTGAAAGAGTCAGGACGTCGCATTTCTGGAACCGGTTCACTCGACATTGGCATTCAAGTGTCCGCAATCGGTTTCGCTAATCGACGCGCGTGTCGCTGGATACATTCGGTTGTCTGTGGACGTCGAGAAGCTACCCCGCTGGGGTGCACTCGAAATGCGGTGCCGTGCGCGCGTTTTGCTAAAGGGCGTTTTGCGCCCAGACAACGGGGTTCTGCAAGATGGGGCCAGGACGAGGACATATCTGTTCCAGGGCTCTCTGGAACGCTTTCAGAGCGTTCCAGAACGCTCTGAGAAGGCCGCGGCGCCCGGGACATCCTCCAGACCCAGACCCCCGACGTCGTGATTTTTTCACAGCGTCGACCTCCTCAGAGGTCTCGACCCTCGCCCCGGGACCCGTTTCACATCCCGAGTCGTTTTTTGACGGTCCCGAGGCCCGGTGGGGGGCCCCTAGAGGCCGAACATCGGGGCTCAAGAGATGGGGGTCAATGCAAACGGGGGTCAGCCAGGGCACCGGATCCTGCAGGATCCTGCGAAGACCCCCTCTGGCTGACCCGGGTTAGCGAGCCGCTCGTGGCCGCGAGGCGGCCGCGCATATTGGCTGACCCGGGTTTGCGAAGACCTGCGTTGCAGTTTTCTCTTCCTGCACTGCAGTTTTTTGGTTTCCTGCTGACCCGGGTCTGGATTGACCCGGGTCAGAAGATCCCCGAGAACATGGCGACATACCTCCCGCTGTGATTTTCCCATGACCCGAGGGGTCCTGGGGATGTCAAAGATTCTCGATCTCGCCCCACGCGATTTTACCCTTGTCCTGGCTTCGTCCTGCCGAAGCCGGCGAGGAACCCCCGTCCTGACTTTGGTCGATGCGCTGGGCCCCTGGGAGCCTCGCAGGGCCTCCGTCCCCGCCCTGCCTCGGGGGCAACGACGGGGGGGAGGGGCACAATTATGGGGGGGCTTAAACAAACGGGGCTCGAGCCAAACTGTGTTTTGGCGAATTCGCGGGCCGTTCTCGTTTTGAGGTTTCTCGCCTCGCGGCAAGAGAGGGCAGAACGAAGAGAACAGCACGACGGACATCGGAGGCCCAGAGGTTGACACCAACACCAAGATCGGCGGTGTGCCTCCACCGAGGGAAGAAGATCCCGATCTCGGTGATGGTGGTAATATTCTGGCTTCCAAGGTGGCCGAAATATTGCCACCAACACCGAAATCTAGGACCACCTCCCCCCTGTGGAGGCAGCCCTCTGTCTTGGTGTTGGTGCCCATTTCCAGGCCTCCCAGGACAGCCTGGACACGGAACGCACGCGACGCCCCCCAGAGAGCCTCTCGCTGCAGCCCCCGCCCGGTGCCGCCCTCGGCCCGGCTCCTCCGCCCTCGGCCGCCCCATCCCCCCTCGGGGACACCGCGTGCGAACCCTGCCCCCTATAGGCCCCACGACTTCGGAGGGGGAGGGTGGGCTTCGCTTCGCTCGGGAGCTCCCGAGCGAGGTGACCCCCCCCCCCCCCCCTCAGAAATCGTGGGGGGTATGGGGTACGGTAGGTTTGCGTCGTGTCGACCAGCGGCGACCCCAGCGCGGGCGTTCAAGGTTGAACGCCGCCGGCGACCCAGAATCGATCGATGTTGAACGATCGGACGTTGCGGCAGCGGCCGATCGTTCAAGGTTGAACGATCCCTGCGGTGTCAAAAACCAATGCTGGGGTCGGCACGACACGAACCTGCCGTAGGGTTCGCGCGTGGCCCCCTACCCCCCCCCCCCCCCGACGGAGACAGGTGCACCTGGCCGCCCGCCCCGACCTGTGCCTGGGCGTCGGGCGGGCGCCCGGGGGCGGCCTTCCCGAGCTCCACGTCGGGACCCCGCTCCGCAGCCCGGAGGGAGGAAGCGCGGCATGGCCCGGGCCCCGTCGCGCCGCGAGCGGAGGCCGCGACCCCCCCCCGAGAGCCTGGCGACGCGGCCACGTCATGGAGCGGAGGAGGAGGGGGAGGGGGAGGAGGAGGGCGAGGAGGAGGGGGAGGAGGAGGGGGAGGAGGAGGGGGAGGAGGGGGAGGAGGAGGAGGAGGAGGAGGAGGAGGAGGAGGCGGTACCCACTTGCTCGCATGTGGACGTGGATGATGAGGAGGTGTAGGAGGATGAGCATGAGGAGGCGGCACTCACGGGCTCACGGGCAATGCCCTGAGATCCTGGCGTTGCAATTTTTTCGAGCCAGGCGTCTTCGCCTTCCGAGCCTTCTGAGAAGGCCCTTCTCACTTCCCCCCGAGCGCGCCGCCAACTCGCGCTGTTGAAAAATCACGACGGGAGGTTTTTCGCTGTTTGCGCCCTCTGGGGGGCCCTTGCCGGGCCTCGGGATAGTCAACAACGGCGCAGGATGAAAAGCCAGTCCAGGGGAAGGGGTCCAGACTTCTGAGGGTCGACGTTGCGAAAAAACACGACGTCGGGAGTCTGGGGAGCCTAATTGATTAGGTTTTCGGAGCTCCGCGCGGCGCTTTTGGCTCTGCGCCGAGCCCCAACACCGTTCGACCGACCCCCATCCCCGTCCCCGTCCCCATCCAGACCCCAACCCTCGCAGCACGCCAGTTGGGAATATGCCCCTCGAAGCTCGACCGACGGAACCAACCCATATCCCCATCTAGGAGGGTAAATCGGCCAGTGGGGCCCGGGCCACGCTCATGGGGACAGGGGTCGGTTAAAAGATGCTCAGGGCCCCCCCCTGGCGGCGCCTCCCCAGCGCCGCCCCCGGCGCGCTCCGCGCGCCAGGAGAGGGGAGGCTGGCGCCGATCCGAGAAGTCCGCGCGGAGCTCCGAAAGCTTTGCTGCTGCGTCCCTGGACGGGGGAGACGTTGCTGCGGCGGCGGTGCCCGGGCGCCGCCCGCTGCCCTGTCGGGGGGCATGGCGCTGCCCCAGCAGCGCTGCTGGGGCGCCGCCTCCCTGGCTGCGGGGGAGGCGCTGCCCCATGCCGCTCGTCCTGCCTCCCAACGTCTG
>CAUYUJ010016251.1:239664-263075 GCA_963575745.1 Prorocentrum cordatum
TTTCGGGGCCCTTTTGAGAGACAATGTCATAACTGTCGTCGTTTCGAGCGACACTGCCATCCTCGATGTGCGCTCCACTGCACGAGGGCATACTAGTATTATTAATACTAGTATGCCCTCGTGCGTCCCGAGGACGAGGGCGGCGGGGGCGGCGCCACAGAGTCGGCGGACATCGTCTCGGTGGCCAAGAAGTTTGGACAGCCCGGGCCGTTGCGGGAGGCCCAGGGGCTGGTTGAGAGGGAGAAAGGTCTGGGCCTCCCAGATGGGGTCGGAGTAGACGGGGGTCCGAGGATCGCACCGCAAGGCCGATGGATCGGCGATGCGGCTCGATGCGTAGCCCGATGTTCTTCACGCAGACGTCGCCGATGCGTCGCCGATGCGACGCGACCCTCCGACCTCACATACTCGGACCCCATTTGGGAGGCCTCCAAAAGAGTACGGTGGGTTCGTGCTGTGTCGACGCGGTGGCGACTTTTCTCCGCAGGCGCTCACGGCCGAACTTCCGCGGGTGGCCCAAGATCCTCCAACATGGAACGATCTGGAATGTGGTGGCGGAGGGCTCAACGTGGATCGCAGAGCCGCCGCTCGTGGAAGGCTGAACGATCCGCGTGGTTCCAGACACCAGCGCTTGCGTTGCTACGGTGCAGACCTACCGTGTGTCAACGATACGATCCGCGTGGTCCCAGACACCGGCGCCTGCGCTGTTGCGGTGCAGACCTGCCGCGTCGGCGGCACGCTGCCGCCGGTGGTCGGGACCTCCCCTCCTCCCCTCTCCTCCTCCTCTCCTCCTCCTACCTCCCCCCCTCCTCCTCCTCCTCCTCCTACCTCCTCCCTCCTCCTCCTCCCTCTCTCCTCTCTCTCTCTCTCCTCCTCCTCCTCCTCCTCCTCCTCCTCCTCCTCCTCCTCCTCCCTGGACGCCCGGCGACATGCTTTTGTTCAGTCCGCGGCCCCGGGGCCCGACCGATTCTCTCCGGGACCAGCTCTTCGCCCAAGGCTCGGCTTCTTGAGGGGCCCCGGGGCCTCGGAGCGGCCCTCGGAGGCCGCAGGCGCGGCAAGCCTTCCGGACGGAAGGCGTCACGTCGTCGGAGATCTGGAGGCCTTGTTGGCGGGCTCCCGAGGTCTCGACCGATTCTGGCACTGGCTTCTCGTCCCGAGTCCGCGCCCTGGCGGCCCCGTGCCCTGGCGAGGGCTCCCGGGAGGCCGAGAGTCGTCCACGGCCCTCCGCCGCGGCTCTCGACAGCGAGAGGATGCCGGGGCCTGCGGCTCTCCGGGTCACGGCTCGGGCTGCCGGCGGCCGGTCGGGGCCCTGCTCGCGCATCCCCGGAAGATGCCTCGAGGCGCAGTGCCCAGGAGGGCATCTCGAGGCCGGGAGAAAGCCAAGACCAGGGCCCGAAGGGGGCCCCTTGAAGGCGGCCACCGAGGGCCCGAGTCGAGGGAGAGCGCCCCGGGCCGAAGAGCTCGCGTCGCCGCAGGTCTCTCGGGGCCTCTGCGGGTGCGCGTCCGCGGGGGTCCCCCACGGCAGGTCCGCCGGCATCCATGCCACACCTGAGCGCCCCCCAGCTCTCTCGGTGGTGTGGAATGCGGATGGGGGGGCAATGCCCCCCCATCCAGGAAGGAGAAGCCAGCACGAGGGTGGTAGGGGAGGGGAAGCAAACCTCGAACCTCTATTCAGCACGCGCAATGACGAAGCGCACTGGAAGCGCACTCGGTTGAATCAGCGCCAAGGCATGTGGGTGCTTGTTGTCTGACGGGGGTTCCCCGCTTGAGCGAGGGCCCCGCTCGGGGCCCGACAGCTGCTCGCACCCATACCCGCAGCGCCTTCCTCGCCTTGCCCTTCCCCATCTCTGCCCTTCTGGGCTTGACAGAGTGTGTGTGTGTTGCTCTTGCATCACCACCTAGAGATCCGATGTCTTGTTTTTCAGTGCGGGGCCCCCAGAAGTGTCGACCCACTCCTGGACTCCTGGGGCCTGGCTCCTCAGCCCGTGTCGTTCTCTGACAGCCCCGGGGCCTGGCCAGGGCCTGCAGAAGCCGAGAGGGGCGAGAGACCTCCGCCTGGTCCTCTCTGGCGCGTGCTGCGCCACGCGCCGTGGAGGGGCCTGGGAGCGTGAGGAGGGCTTGTCACAGAAGCACCCCTGCTTCTCTCAGGAGGAGAAAAACACACAGACACAATTAATCGTCGACTCCCCAGAAAACATAGGAAAATATGGGCAGTGGGGGGGAAGACATAAACCCAGAAAATACAGGAAAATATGGGGAATCCTTTTATTTGTGTGTATTTATTTGTGTGTCCCAGGGCCCCTTCATTCTCAGAAGGCGCGGGCCTCGTCTCATGGCGTCCACATCGCAGAGCGGACTTTGTTCGGAAAGCGATAGCATGGGCTCGGAGTGTCCTGAAGGATTTCGTTCCGGATTTCGAGGTGCATTTCGCGCGGATTTTTTTTGGCCAGGAACGAAGACTAAAACAAGCCCACGCGAAATTCACTTCGTTTTTCACTCGCTGTTTCGGGGGTTTTTGCATGGACAGAAGTCCACGCAACAATTCGCTGCAGCACGTCTGCAAGGGTGGCGCGCCGACTCGTCTGCAGATGTGAGGCCGGCGCCCTCTAAGGAGCAGCCTCCTCCCAAGAAGCCTTCCCCCCCCCTCCCCCTGCGGATGGCCGCGCGAGGCCGCACGTCGCCGCCGCCGCACGCCGCCGCCGCCGCCGCACGCCGCAGTCGTCGGCGTCGCCCGTCGTCGTCGGCGTCGTCGTCGTCGTCCTCGCCGTCGTCGCCGTCGCCCGTCGTCGTCGTCGTCGGCGTCGGCGTCGTCGTCGGCGTCGTCGTCGCCGTCCTCGCCGTCGCCCAGTCGCCCGTCGTCGTCGGCGTCGTCGGCGTCGTTGGCGCCGTCGGCGTCGCCCGCGCGCCGCCCCGCCGCGCCGCCCCGCTCCGGGCAGGGGCGGCCCCCGCGGCGCTCCGCCGCGCTCCCGGCGGTCGCCGCCGCGGCCGCGTGCGCCTCGCTCGGCGCCGCCGCGGTGGTGGCCCGCGGCCGCTGGCTCGTCCGCGGCGGCGGGCCCGCCGCGGTGCTCCCCGCGGAGTGACGGCAGCGCCTCGCGGCGACGACGACGACGACGACGACGAGAAGCGGCGACGACGACGACGACGACGACCACCGACGACGACGACGGCCACCACCACCGTCGACGACAACGGCGACGATGATCAAGACCACCGACGACGACGACGACCGACGACGACGGCACCGACGACGACGACCACCACCGACGACGACGACCACTGACGACGACGACAACGACGACGATGACGGCACCTACGACAACGAGGACGACCGACGACGACGACGACCACTGACGATGACGACGACCACCGACGACGACGACCACCGAGGACGATGACGACGACGATCCAGGGATCCAACGTCTAGGACAATTTCCCGAGACGTACCCAACCCTTTGTCCACGCGAGGCGAGTGTTTGCTGAACGCTCCATGCAAAAGAACACATCGCCAGATGTGCACGCTCCACGCTGCCATCATCTCCACCGTGGTTCCCACGAGCATGCGAAAGTGGCGGCAATTCCGCACTTTGCAGCCTTCCAGGGATCCTACGTATAGGACAAGAACAATATCAAGACGGAAGTTTTCCGCCGTTTTCGGCGTCTGGGGCCCCTCGCCATGGGAGCGCGGGGGAGCGCCAGGGAGACCTCATCGCGCCCCATGGGCTGGAGGGGCCCCGGCGCGACGCGGAAGGGACGTCACGCGACGTCATCACCCCCCTCCTCGACCTGCCCTGAGCTCATCGCGTCGTGAAAGCAAGAGCGACGGAACGTTTTTGGCAGTGGTCGGCCTCCGGGGGCCCGTGCCCAGCCCCAGGACCGTCAGCAAACGTCTCAGGATGAGAAGCCCCTGTGGCTCGCTGTTCAGGGCGCCCTCCTCCTCCTCCTCAGCCTCCTCCTCCGCTTCCTCCTCCTCCGCCTCCTCCGCCTCCTCTTCCGCCTCCTCCTCCTTCAGCGCATGCTCCGTCCCCGGGGAGTGTTCCCAGACTTCGGGGGACCTCGTGCAGTCAAGACGTGGAGGCAAGGAGCAGGTCGGGTTCGAGGGGGGGTTCGCTGGTCCTCGCGTCCTGCTGTGGGTGTTCCTCCAGCTGGCCCTTCCCCGTGCACGGAGGCGCTTTTGGGGGCGAAGGATGCTTCGTTCCTGACGGTGGGTGCCCATACCAGGTAACACCCTGCTTGCCTCCAGGGTGCCTGGGTTTCTTGGGTTTCGATGGTTTTGAGATGGCAGGCGCGACGTTTCCGCACCAAAAATCAACAAACGACTGGGGGTCTCAGGTTGGGTTTCTTATGGAAGGTTTCTTGTGGACTGGCCTCCACTGTACTCCTCGTTCCTGACAGTCAACCCGCATGGTAAGGATGGGCGACCTTCTCAGGGGTACCCTTGCCTCCTTGCCTCCCTCGGTCCATCCTTGGCCGCTTCCGCTGGCCGCGCCCCGCTCGAGAAGCTTCGGGATGGGCGTCCAAAGGCCCTTGCATCCTTACCATCAAGGGCATAAATATCCCAGTGCGACCCTACCTAGGAGTTGGAGCATCTAGGAAAGCAACATCTACATCTACACCGGCGGCTACATTAACATGTACACCTGCATCTACATCTACATCAACATAAACAGCGAGACTCACATCTACATCTACATCTACACCTACATATGCACCTACATCTATATCTACATCTACATCTACATATACATCTACATCTACATCTACATCTACATCTACATCTACATCTACATCTACACTTACACTCACATCTACATCTACATCTACATCTACATCTACATCTACATCTACATATACATATACATCTACATCTACATCTACATCTACATCTACATCTACATCTACTTCTACATCTACATCTACATCTACACCTACACCTACATCCACATCTACACCTACACCTACAGCTACATCTACATCTACACTTTCGCTATGCTATGCCATGCTATGCTGCGCTATGCTATGCTGCGCTATGCTATGCTATGCTAAGCTATGCTAGACTATGCTATGATATGCTTTGCTGCGCTATGCTATGCTATGCTATGCTATGCTATGCTGCGCTATGCTATGCTATGCTATGATGTGCTATACTATGCTATGCTGCGCTTTGCTATGCTAAGCAATGCTATGCTATGCTATGCAATGCTGCGCTATGCTATACATTGCGATGATATGCTATGCTATGCTATGATGAGCTATGCTATGCTATGCTATGCCATGCTTGGCTATGCTATGCTATGCTATGCTGTGCTAATGCTGCGCTGCGCTATGCTGCGCCAGGGTAAGCTAAGCTATGCCAAGCTAAGCTAAGCTAAGCTAAGCTAAGCTAGGCCAGGCTAAGCTAAGCTAAGCTAAGCCAAGTTACACAAAGCTAAGCTTAAGCTAAGCTCAGCTAAGTTAAGCTAAACTAAGCTAAACTAAGCTAGGCTAGGCTAGGCTAGGCAAAGCTAAGCTAAATTCTTTACGCTTCGCGTATCCCCACCAGCCCATCTCACAGCAGCAACTCTTGCGAAGCATGCCGACAGTCGTGTTTTTCAGGCGTGTGTCCGCTTGGCCCCGCATATCTCCCCTGTTCCTCCTTCCTCCCACCTCCTTGTACATCCTCCTTGTGGGGGGACGAGGCGGAGGAGGAGGGAGAGAAAGCGCTCCTCGTGATTTGAGTCGTTTGGGGTTTCTCGTCCTGGTGTCAGTCGTTCGGGCCCGTCTTCCTGGTGTGAGTCGTTCGGGCTCTTCGTGGTGTGAGTCGTTCGGGCTCTTCGTCCTGGTGTGAGTCGTTCGGGCTTCTCGTGGTGTGAGTTGTTCGGGCCCCTCGTCCTGGTGTGAGTCGTTCGGGCCCCTCCTCCTGGTGTGACTCGTTCGGGCTCCTCGTGGTGTGAGTCGTTCGGGGCCCGCGTCGTGGTGTGAGTCGTTCGGGCTCCTCGTGGTGTGAGTCGTTCGGGCGCCTCGTCCTGGTGTGAGTCGTTCGGGCCCCTCCTTGTGGTGTGAGTCGTTCGGGCTCTTCGTGGTGTGAGTCGTTCGGGCCCCTCGTCCTGGTGTGAGTCGTTCGGGCTCCTCGTGGGGCCTCTTGGGGGCCTCTTGGAGCCTCTTGGGGCCTCTTGGGGGCCTCTTGGGGGCCTCTTGGGGGCCTCTTGGGGGCCTCTTGGGGCCTCTTGGGGCCTCTTGGGGGCCTCTTGGGGGCCTTGGGGGCCTCTTGGGGCCTCTTGGGGGCCTCTTGGGGGCCTCTTGGAGGCCTCTTGGGAGCCTCCTGGGGGCCTCTTGGGGCCATCTTGGGGCCTCTTGCGACCTCCTCAGAAGCGCAAATGAGCGCTGCCCCCTGAGAAGGACAAAATGAGCCCAAAACCTTCGTAAAATCAATGATTTTGCTATGAAGGAAGATGAGCGCGGCCCCCTCAGAAGGCCAAAATGGGGCCGAAACCATAGTAAAATCAATGATTTTGGCTTCAAAGAAGAGGAGAGGGTTTTTTCTCCCTCCCCCCGTCGGGGCCAGAATCCTCGTGAGGGGTGTCGTTTTTTAGCCCTCCCAGGAGTCGAAATTGACCCCCCTGACGACCCGCGAGGCGCCCCCTCCAGGCCCAGGGGGAGGGGGTAGGGGGAGGGGTAAACCCCTCCTCGAAGGGGAAGAAGGGGGGTTGAGGACAGAGAGAGCTCTCTAAACCACTCACGCCCAAAGGGCTGGTGGGATTAAGCTAAGTTAAGCTAGGTTAAGCTAGATGAGATAAGCAACGCTAAGCTAAGGGAACGTCACTGGGGGAACCGCGGGGCGGATCCTGGGGGAACCGCCCGGGGCGTGGAACACTGCCCGGCCCTTTAAGCCAACACGGTAAGAACCCTTCTAGGCAGAGCCTAGGTAGGGAAAAACACCCTTACCCTGGTTTACGAGGCGCTGTGCGCTGAACCTCCTGTGGGCTGACAGGTAGACCCTGCGTGATGTGAGGCGTCCCGGCGGCTCTCCAGGCCCTGGGGGCTCCCAGGAGGTTGACAGACCACGCGCTTTGTAGCCCAGGGTAGGGCCGTTCTTTCATCCCTCAGAACCATCGCGCAGGCTTATGAAACGGGCCGGCTGTACTTCCGCAGCCCGGCCGGACCGACCAAAGTCAAGGCATCGGATCTCTGGGAATGCGGGCGGGCCTCGCTGCCTCTCGGAGGCTCCCTCGCCCCGCGGCGCGCGCTCCCGCGGCCGCGCCTCGCCGTGCCCGGGAGTTCTGCGCTCCGTCTTGGCCATGGCTCCTCCTGCTCCTCCTCCTCCTCCTCCTGCTCCTCCTCCTCCTCCTCCTTCTTGGGCGGGATGCCACGAGGACTGGCGTCAGGTGCTCGTTTTGGGAACCTTCCTGGGGCCACCTGGGCGACGCAAAGAAACGGGGTCGTCTGCGCCGACGTTGGCGCGTGAGCTGCCCGAGTAAGGTCGCGCGTACGCGCCCTCGTGGCGCGGGCGGCCCGCGTAAGCCGCCGCGTAGTGTCGCTATGTCATCTCGCGCAAGATCTGCGTTTGATCGTCGCTCACCTGTCGACTCGTTCGACTCCAGTGCGACTCTGGTTCGGCTCTGGCTCAGCTCTGGCTCGACCCGAGGCACCGCGGGCTCAGATGCGGCTCGAAGTCGACTCGCGTCGACGGACGTCTGACGTAGCATCCACGCCTGCGTGGAGAGCGAGTGGCTCCTGAGGGGAGCAACATAACCCTGGGGGGGGGTCCCGCGATCCAGGAATCGTCGTTGTCGCGATCGTCGATCAAGGTTCGAGGGGGGCGGAGGGGGAGGAGGAGTGGGAGGATGAGGAGGAGGAGGAGGAGGAAGAGGAGGAGGAGGAGGGGAGGAGGAAGACCAGTGTACACCCAAGAGTCATCAACGATGTTGGAATTAGCCCTCCCTCCCAGCTCCCTCTGAATAGGCCCCCACAACAGGTCATTTCCATTGAGGGAACTGCCTCGTTGGAAGACAACCGTTTGAAGATCCTGAAGCAGGCCAAAACATTGTTCTCGGGATGTCAACGCCACGTATCAACCTGTCTGCTGTGTCTTGACGATCCGGAATCGTGCCAGAGCGCTTTTTTTGGGACTTCAACACCGCGAATCAACATAACTGTAGCACCCGCATAATCCTGAATCTTTCCGAAACACCATTTCTGGTACGTTGATCATGTGAATCCGTGAAACTTTTGCAAATTTTGAAAACGAATGTGCGCGGCGCTATTGCGAGAGCCACATTTTGAAAAGGAACCGCCCTCAATCCGTGAAACTCTTGCAAATTTTGAAAACGAATGTGCGCGGCGCTATTGCGAGAGCCACATTTTGAAAAGGAACCGCCCTCAATCCGTGAAATTCTTGCAAATTTTGAAATCGAAAGTGCGCGGCGCTATGGCGAGAGCCACATTTTGAAAACCACCCGTCGTCAATCCGTGATACGCTTTCAAATATTGAAAACACATGTGCTCGGCGCTAAGGCGAGAGCCACATTTTGGAAACGACCCGCCCTCCATCTGTGAAGCCGTTGCCACTTTTAAGCTTCAGAGTCATCAGTAGTGAGGACGTCTCAGGCGAAACGCCCGGCCCGCCCCAAAGACTGACCTCGGGGTGCGACAGGGAGAATACGGAGAAGGAATGGAGGAGGGGGAGGGCGGAGGAGGAGGAGGAGGAGGAGGAGGAGGAGGGCAAGAGCAAGTTCAAGATGAATCGACGAGGGCCCCCCAGAACGAGCACCGATAGGGTTGGGTGGCGTGCGCCAGGAGGGCGGCGCGAGAGCGGCGGCCATATTCTGAGAGGCCCCGCCAGCCTCGGAGAGGCCGCCCCAGGAGGCCCCCCCTGAGGGCCCCTTTCGAAGAGGGCCCCGGCCTTCTCAGAAGGCCCCCTTCGAAGAGGGCCCTGGCCCTGTTCGAACAGGGTCGTTTTCGAAGCGGACTCCCCCGTAAGGGTGAGATTCAGGTAAATGTGACGTGGGGCTTCTCATCATCATCATCATCATCATCATCATCATCATCATCATCATCATCATCATCATCATCATCATCATCATCATCATCATCAGCATCACATCGTCATCATCATCATCAGCATCATCATCATCATCATCAGCATCATCATCATCACCACCGCCACCATCATCATTATCAACATCAGCATCCTCTTCATCAGCATCAGCATGATCATCATCATCTCCATCATCACCACCAGCATCATCATCATCATCATCATTTCCATCATCATCATCATCACCACCACCATCATCATCATTATCACCACCACAATCACTTATCATCATCATCATCATCATCACCACCATCACCATCACCATCACCATCACCACCACCACCACTACCATCATCATCATCATCATCATCATCATCATCATCATCATCATCATCATCATCATCATCATCATCATCATCATCATCATCATCACCATCATCATCCATCCATCATCACCATCATCATCCATCCATCATCATCATCACCATCATCATCAGCATCACCATCATCATCATCACCATCATCATCATCACCATCATCATCATCACCATCATCATCATCATCATCATCATCATCATCATCATCATCATTTCCATCATCAGCATCAGCATCATCATCATCATCAGCATCATCCTCCTTGTCCTTCTCAGAAGGCCCCCCCTCCGCCTCCCCGTGCGCCCCCCCCCCCCGTGCGCGCCGCGGGCCCCCGCGGCCCCGCCTCCCTCCCCTCCCTGCCCCTCTGGCAATTACCGTGATCGGTGGGCCGTTTTCCAGTCTGTGAGCGTTCTTTTATTCGTCGTTTGGCCGATCGGCGCGGGCCCTCGCACCCCCCCTCCTCCCCCCGCCCCCCCCTATGGAGTAGATCTTGGCCGTTTCTGGCGCCCATGTCGAGCAGATGGAGCCTCCCCCGTGGGACGAGCTGTTGGAAAACAGTCGCACGAAGCAGGGGTCCGGAGCCAGACCCCCCCACCCCTCCCCGCTCCCGCCCGATGTCGAAACGCCGAAGAAGAAAACGCTCGCTGTAGCACGTACGCCCACTCTGCCAACAGCACGATCGGAATGCAGCGGCTGCAATGTCTCGCCGCCGAATCGCATGGCGCCGTATGCCGCCACCCGAGCCAGCCACAGAATTCCGCGGTGCTGCCCGCCCCGCCGCGCCTCATAATAAGCGGCGGCTCCGCGGCACCCGCGGGCCTCTCGGAGGCTGGGCCAGCTGTCAATGCACCCCCAGGCCTGGTCTCGACGCGCGCCGAAGAAGAAACAACGCCAGAAGCATACAATCTGTTGGCGCTCCGCGCGGATTTCTTGGCTCCGCGCTCGGGCCCCCTGGCGGCGCCTCCGGCGCCGCCCCTGGCGCGTTCCGCGCGCCAGGGAGGGGGGCCCAGCGCAGATCCAAGAGATCCGCGCGGAGCGCCAACAGATTGTGCTTGTGCCGTTTTTCCCTCTTCTGCTCGTCGGCCCCCCGAATCCGGGTCGGCTCGGGCGGCGCTCCAGCTCTGCCGGACGATCTTCCGCCTCGCGCTGCCGTGGCAGACTTGCCGTGGTGAGTCGACGGCCCGCGGAGACGAGGAGGAGGAGGAGGAGGAGGAGGAGGAGGAGGAGGAGGAGGAGGAGGAGGAGGCGGGCCTTCCGAGAGCGAGGGGGCGCAAGGCACGGACCGAGGCGTGTGGCTCAGCAGCGCTGCGTCGGGCATGTACCTCCACAGGAGGAATGTTCAAGAATGGTAAGCAATAGTTCTGGGGCGGTTATTCTATCATTTTTTGGTGTGACTCTTTTTTGGTTATTTTTCATGTCTCTTCCAGAATCCGCCTGCAGGAGGACATGCCCGACCCACGCTTGGCGAGGGGCCCCGTTTCCGTGCAGCATGGGGCGCGGCTCCTTCGCCGAAGCGGATGGCATTGGCCTCCTGTTCGGAGGGGCGCCCTCCCCGATCCGTGGATCTGGCACCCACGCGCCGGATCCGCGGGTCCTTTGTCCATGCTGCCGTGCGCCCGGCAAGAGGGCGGGGGTCTTCGCCGAAGCCCTCCTGCCCTCTCCGAGGCTTCTCGTGGCAGGCCCCGGTGGGGGGGGCACGCTCCCTCCCCTGACATCCGCCGGTCGGATTCTCTCCATCCGCACCCCCTCGTCCTTTCCCCCGTCTCATCCTTCTCCTTAGTCTCCCTCCTCCTCCACCTCTCCTCCGATTTTGTTAGGGGTTGCCCCCTGTCGCAGCCCTGGCGGGCTCCTCCTCCCCGCCCGGGTGACAGCAGTCCCCCAGAGGGGCGCCACCCCGAATCTCTTTCAGACTTGCGAGTCTCTTCCCCTCGGGGCTGTCCTGGCAATCTAAACAGTTCCATATGAATTCTGCTCTCCCTCCTCCCGCGAATTTCGGATCGGCTCGTCGCTCCCGTCGTTCAGAATGGTGCTCTCGCCCCATCGCGGGAAACTGTTCTGGATCAGAGTTTTGCTTCGTGGTGGTCCCCCCATCATTTCCCTCTTCCGCCTTCCCCTGGTCCTCCTGTTTTTCCCGCTCCTTCCACCCCTGTTCCTGCTGCTGCTGTTCGTCTCGCCCCAGCGCGGGCCACTTTTCTTCTGAATCTGATTGTTTATTCGTCATTGTCGCCCCCTTCATTTCCCCTCCGCCGTCCCGTGGTTCGCCTTTCCCTCCAGATCCTTCCGCTTTAGTTCCTGCTGCTGAAGTTAGTCCTCATCCTTTTCCTCCCGCTCATCCTTCTGCTCACCCGCCACCTCCTCCTGTGCACGTAGCTCCCCTGCGTCCGATTGCTCATAACACGAAGTGGTCTTTCTGTGTGGGTCGCAGGTCGGCTACGACACGCGTCCGCGGATAGGGAAACATCAGCGCCATGGGAAGGGATGGGAGGGAGGGATAGGTTGTCAGATGAGGCGCGAGCGCACCTAGCTTGCCCACCCTTCCCCTCTTCTCCTTGTCCCCATCCTCATCCCCCTCTCCTACTCCTGCCAGTGGGGGCAGCCCCATTGTTCCAAGGTCAACCGGCTCCTTCATAAGACGGGTTGCGTAGAGCTCTTGGCCAGTTTCGGCGTGAGTAGTGCAACTCACGTGATCTCCCCGCGCACTGCTCATTGCTCAATGCTTATTGCTCCTCCTCCTCCTCCTCCTCCTCCTCCTCCTCCTCCTCTTGCTCCTCCTCCTCGTCCCCGCGGCCTCAGACGTCCCGACCGCCTCCCCGGGGGGCCGTTGGTTTCCCTTCCGGATCCATCTCGGGTGGCCCGTCGGGGTTCCCCGAGACTGGCTCCAGATGGGCCGAAGAGCGGAGGAGAGCTCGCCGGCTGAAGAACTTTATACATCGTCGGAGGTGTGGGTTCCCTTGACCCTCGATCGCCCTCCTCCTCCTCCTCCTCCTCGTTCTACTCCTTCTCAACGTTCTCCTCCTCCTCCTCCTTCTCCTCCTCGTTCTTGTCGTCGTCATTGTCCTCCTCCTCCTCCTCCTTCTCCTCCTCTCAAGCGCCATTCTGGTACAAGCCTTTTGACCAGGGCTGGATCATTTTTGTTGTGCTCGCTTGAGGGCCTCCCTCCCAAGAGGTCAACGCAGGGGATTTCTCCTCTCTCCCTAACGGTCCCATCTCTTGCTCGCAGCAATGGTGGGAGTTTTCCGCTTTGGACGTGCCTTTCGTGCGGTTGCAACCGCAAAAAGGCATCCTGGGTCTGGTGCAAGCGCTGCAAGACGCTATGGTGGAGCTCGCCGACTTCCGTCAACTCTGGCAGCGCAGGCACTCTGGCTGACGGCCCTCCTGATGCTCACGATCGTGGCCTGACTCGAGTGCCAGGCCCTCAGTTCTGGCAGGAAGGTGCCACGGTGCTTCCAGTCGTGCCCGCGGAGGCCGACTTCGAGGACTTGCGGGCTGGCGCCCCCCTGTTCGAGAAGATCGGGGACACGACCGGTGCTGCGGCATACAGGTCACTTCTCGTCGATCGGGAGCAGGCACCCGCCAAGACTCCCGAGCCTCCACTCCAACGTCAACTCAACGACGCGTGCCATCGTGTGCGGGGGCTGGAGGAGAAGCTCGAGCAGGCAATGTTGCGATCGAATCGTCCCGACATTTCAAGTGTCATATCAACGCGAATGGGCTCTCCATTGTGTCAGGGAGCTGGGCGAAGCTGGTGAGCGGCACACTCAGCTCGTTCGGGATCTCCTCGAGCAGGTCTCTGAGGCGCAACCTTCAGGTTTTCAGCAGCCCGTCGACATCTCGATCGATGACATCCTCGATGGGACGGAGGACGCCATCCCCATCAGCTTGGGCTCCCTGGCGCAGCTTGATTCCGAAGAGCTATGATCTCAACGAAGGGGGCCCAGGAGGCCGACGCTCGTATGCGCCAGCTGCATTAGGTGCCCAAGAAGCTGTCACCGCGCTTTTTGGAGAGGCGGCCGCGCAGGCCCGTGAGGTAAAGGACGCGCGCGCCGAGCTTCTGCCCAGCATCGCCAAGCAGAGGAAGGCCGAGGCCGACTCGGGAGCTGCAGCGGCTCTTGGGCAGCCCCCCTGGTGGCGGTGAAGGTGCTGGCGGCAGCGCAAGGGTCCCCGCGGGAGGCGGCCCAGCGCCCGCGGAGTCTGCCGTGGTGACACCGCCGTCTTCTGGGGCGAAGCGGCAGTCTGATGCAGAGGCCTGGCTGTCTTTCCGAGCCCAGGCCGAGGCCACTGCCGCGTCTTCCAATCCTGCCCCTCCCCCCCCGCTGGGGTCTCTGGCAAGTTTTTTGTTGCTTCCAACCGCAGAAGCAAAGTGAGTCGGGAGCCCTGGGCGGCTGGGTTCGGGGAGTCTCGCACTTTTGGCAGCGGCTTCAGATACTCGAAGGTTTCGCTGAGTCTGCTTCGAGGCGGAGCCCATCGCAGGCTCTCTCCCCTGACGTCAGCCTGTGAGTAACAAACGGACCCCCCCTGGGCTGATGAATAGACCCCGCGGGCGGGACGTTTTTTTTTTTTTTTTTTTTTTTTTTTTTTTTTTTTTTTTTTTTTTTTTTTTTTTTTTTTTTTTTTTTTTTTTTGATATATATATATATATATATAACATTATTATATATGTGTGTATAGTTGTTGTCTTTTTTTGTTTTTTTGTTGTTGTTTTTTTTGTTGGTTTTTATTTGTCAATCACGCGCGCCAGGGGGTCGTCGCTGGCTCCGCCGAGGGGATCGTGTACCCCCCCTGCATGACAGCCTCAAAACGTCGGCCTTTCGTATAGAAGTTGTTATAGCGGTCGTACACATCCGAGGCGAATTTTGTCCCCCTCGCAGGCGCCGCCGTCGTCGTCGTCGTCGTCGTCGTCGTCGTCGTCGTCGTCGTCTTCTTCGGCGTCCTTGTCGTCGTCGTCGTCGTCGTCGTCGTCGTCGTCGTCGTCGTGTTTGTGTTCGTCGTCGTCGTCGTCGTCGTCGTCGTTGTCGTTGTCGTTGTCGTTGTCTTGTCGTTGTCGTTTTTGTCGTCTTTGTCGTTTTCTTCCTCGTCTTCGTCGTCGTCGTCGTCGTCGTTGTCGTTGTCGATGTCGTTGTCGTTTTTGTCGTCTTTGTCGTCTTCTTCTTCTTCTTCTTCGTCGTCGTCGTCGTCGTCGTCGTCGTCGTCGTCGTCGAGTACTACAGCGGGCCTGCGCAGCCCCCCCCATAGGGCATCCGCAGTGCGTCGTCGTCGTCGTCGTCGTCGTCGTCGTCGTCGCCGCCGCGGTCGCCGTCTGCCGTCCGCCGTCCTCGTCCTCGTCCTCGCCTTCCTCGTCATCGATCGTCCTTGTCCTCGTCCTCGTCTTCGTCCTCGTCTTCGTCGTCGTCGTCGTCGTCGTCGTCGTCGTCGAAACGGCAACAGAGACCAGTGCCCGCGTTGCTTGGGACAGGGGGGGGGGTGCGAAACCTGCTGCGCGCAGTTGGTTTCGGTCGCCCCGCCGAAGGTCCAGTCCTCGATGCATGGCCGCTTTCGGCGCCAGGGGGCGCCCGGAAAATCGGCAGCGTGAGCTGCTGGGCAAATCCCCGCTTGGCCACGCCCCCCTTTCGTCCAGCCCGCCTTGTTCGCGGGCCCGCGAGGCAGCTGACGCCCCCCTGTCTGCGGCCAGGGCAAAGGAAGCGCATCGGTTCGACAGGAAAAGAGCACGGAAAGTGCGGAGGCGAGCGCCGACAGTAGTTCTTCATTTCGAGCAACTGTCGCCCTGGCTCACGGTCCCTGCGTCAGCCGCCTCAGCCTCCCGCCCCCTCCCCTCCCCCAGTCTGTGTTGTCTGTCGCCTTCCCGCTGGCGGGTGGGCGTCGGCGCTAATCGCCGCCGCCGCCGTTGATTTTCAATCTGGCGGGCGCCGCCCCGCGATCCGACCCGAGCAGGGATGACTTTTTGCGATTATGATAATGAGTTATGATGATGGTGATGATGCTGATGATGATGAGTCTTATTCGTACTACTATGATAATATATCTTATCTGTAGAATGACGCGCGCCCCTCACGGAATTTGTACTCACAGGCTGACAGTACTTCTTCGGACCCTCCTCCTCCTCCTCCTCTTCTTCCTCCTCTTCATCGTTTTTCCCGAGGGCGCGGGTGAATCTAAAACCTCTTTGGGGCTCAGTTTTGTTTCGGCTATTGTCCCAGGGTGGGGTTCGGGGAGGAGTTTTCTTTCAGCTTCGCTTGCCCATGTTGTGCTCATGCCAAAGCACCATGTGGTAGATCCGCGTAATATTCTTGAGACCAGTCAATGGGCCATGCGCAGAGGGTGGCGGTCCATCAGGGGCCTTGCGTTTTCCTGGGGCAGGGAGTTGTTCCCATGGTGGGGTGGCGATTTCCACTCGGGCTTTCCTGGGTCCCCATGCGTACGCTGGGCTCCCCCCCAACGAGCCTAAAAGGACCGTCTCGGGCATCATGTGCGCCCCTGGGGGAATCGACGTGTGTGTTAGTTCGTTGTACGTGTCGGTCAGGGCTCGTCTGACGCTGACATCAATTTGCTTGCGGATGCTGGATCCGCCGCCGCTTCGGCCTCTCATCCGTGGGTCGTGGGCGGGGACTTCAATGTGCAACTCCAGAACTTTCACGACCACGGTTTTACCGTGGAGCTTGAGGGATCCTTCGTTTTTCCGGATTGTTTTGGCACGGTCCAGACCACGGGGGACATGAAGATGGATGGCTACTTCCAGGTTGGTTCTGGACTTGGCAGCTCGTTGAAGAGTGTGTATCGGGTGTGGGACGGATCGGCCGGTGAGATCTCCTCGCTGACCTGTCGGTTTGCAGTTCTGGCCGCAGATTGGCAAGCTCCGTGTTCTCGCCCTGGCCAGGCCGCCGAACATCCTTGCTGAAAGGTTGATCGTGTCAGGGAAGGCCCCGCCCGACTACTCGTCTACTAAGGAGCGCCTGCTGCTTGCGCTGGCCGCTGCTCGCTCTGGCGACGGCTTCTCCGCGAAGTCTCCCGCCTCTTCCTCCTGCTCTCTGTGGGCGGAGGCCGCGGAAAAAGGAAGTTGCGGAAACCGCGGGGGTGGAGCTGCCCGCGCGCGGCGCGAGGTCTGAGGCCCCCCCGTCTGGTCTGGCAGTCTTTGTGCACGCTCGGGACATCCCGGTGCCCAGCCGCCCTGCTCTTTCTGCCAATCGCTGGCTTTGGAAACTTGCGCTTGCGCTCTCCGCCGCTTGCCAGCCCCCCCTGCGTCGGGGTCCCAGGGAGCTATCCCATCATGCTTCGCTGTTGCGACTTCGGTGGTGCTTCGTCGGGGCCCTCGTCGCCATCTGTTCGACGCGTTTCTGAAACTGGCCTCTGGTCTCTCTCGGCCCGACACTGGCTTCCAGGTTTGGTGTTCCCCTCGGCGTCCTCGTATCTAACGTTACATTTGAGCTAGGAGCCATCATCCGTGAAACGAAAGTTTGTGCGGCTGCCTCTTGGCGGTCCTGGGTCCTTGGGGGCTTTGATCGGGGGGGCAGGCACGCGCATGCGAGCGCCAAGCCTCCCGCGGCCTGGAGGCCTTGCGCCGCTCTGTCCGCGTCCAGGTCGCGCTGTTCGAGATCCTCAGAGTGCTCTCGGCAAGGGGGGCGTGTGCAGTTCCACGAGTTGCAGCGAGCTTCTGCGGCGGCGCCCAGCCCACGAAGGCGCTTCATCATGTCGGGTTTCTTCCTGTGCTCGACGTGGATGACCCTCGTAAGCTTTGCCTGCGTCGCATCATGCTAGACACTACGGGTGGTTATCGGATGAATCCTTCGACTGCGCCCTCCTCCTCTTCCAGGCCATGGATATCTCAGGCATTCTCCCCCCGCAAGCTGCCTGCGTTGTTTGCGCCCCATTCCCTGGCTGCCTGGCGGAGTCCGCCCGATGGGGTCCTTCAGCTCGCTCTGCCGTGCTTGGGCTAAGGCTCGAAGACCGACTGTGCGCTCCTGGGGGTTGGAGCACTCTTGCCGCCACTCTTGCCGGCGGCGCCTTCCTTTGGTGCTGGAGATGTCGGAGGCAGCTCCTGCAGTCGGAAGGGGGGAGTTTTGCAGGGGGGCCATGCAGCTATCTTATTTAATCGCTTCGCTCATTCCGCCGGCCCAGGAGCCCTCTTTAGGGCCTCTTGGGGGCCTCTTGGGGACCTCTTGGGAGTCTCTTGGGGCTCCTTGGCGGCGTCTTAAGGGCCTCTTGGGGGGCTCTTGTGGGCCTCTTGGGGCGGGAGGGGGGGTAGTCGATTGCGGCTCCCCCCTCGGAGGCCACGATCCTCGTGAGGGGTGTCGAAAAATTGCCCGGTCCGGTGTCTCCTCCCGGGACTTGCCCTGGGCAGTTTTCGCCCGGGGACCCCCAGGGGCCGCCCCGCGCGCGCGAACTAGAAATGTTGTTAACCAGTTGCCGGAGATCTTAGCACGCCTCTGGCCCGTTGGGCCGGCGCATTGTGGGTTTTGTGAAGCACTACGAAACTCTGGACTTAACTGTGCTTGAACAGATGTGCGTTCGCTCAGAACTTCCTCTGGGGGCGGTGGGAGTTGCCGTGGCCGCCTGTGCTTCCGCTCGTCATCTTCGTTACCTTGCCCGGGAAGGGCTGCTCTCTGAGGTGGTCTATGCCGTCGCTGGGGTTCTCGCTGGTTGTTCCCAGGCCACGGACGCTGAGCAGGTGGTCCGTTGCATAGTTTCAGGTGCCCCGCAGCTGGGGGAGGCTACCAGCACCATCGGAGCCGCCCTCTCGGCTGAGAAGGCCGTTCTCATCTTTCCTTCCAAGGCTGTCGGCTTGTAGATCCAGAAGCTCCTGCGCTGCGAAGTTTTCGGGCCCCCCGTTTTAATCGCCCCCCCAAATCGGCATTGACGAAGCTGTGGGGGGGCCGCTTCGGTCCAGGGGCCGAAACGCTGAGGCCATGTCCCGTCTTCAGGCTTGCCGCGCTAGAGCTCGACGTGTTTCAAAGTCGGCTCCCGCGATTGGCGGGCGTGCTCGTCTCCTGTGGGTCGCGGGGCCCCTTCCCGTCGTTAGCTGTGGCTGTGAATCCTACGGGGTCTGTCTTCCGGAGTTCGAACTTGCGGCCCGCCGAGCTCTTAACCGGAAGAGGCTCGCTCTCGACCCACAGACCAAAAAAGTGTTTCCGGAGCTGCGCAGCCTGCGGCGCTCTTCCGCCGAGGTGCTGAAGCCTTCGGCTGGCGAGCGGTCGTCGCGGGCCTTGCTCCTCCCCGAGAGGGGCCCCGCCTGGCTCGCCCAGGTCGTGTGCGCCGGCCGCCAGCGCCGTGGGAGCGGGGCCGCCAGCGCCAGACTCTGCGAGGCTGCCCTCCTCCCGTGCTCGGGGCGCCGCGGGGGGCCGTCGAGGCCCGCTGCGAGCTCGCGCGGCGCAGAGTGGCAGGTCCCGCCTCCGCGGTGCTCGGTGCCCCTCGCTGAGGAGGAGGAGGAGGAGGAGGAGGAGGAGGAGGAGGAGGAGGAGGAGGAGGAGGAGGAGGAGGAGGATGAGGAGGAGGAGGAGGAGAGGAGGAGGAGGAGGAGGAGGAGGAGGAGGAGGAAGAGGAGGAGAGGAGGTGGAGGAGGAGGAGGAGGAGGAGGAGGAGGAGGAGGAGGAGGTAGGAGGAGGAGGGGAGGAGGAGGGGGGGGGAACGCACTCTTTCGGTTCCCTTCGAGGCGGCCTGGGCAGCGGGCGCGAGCTCTTCCCGGCCCTCCCCGCCCCTCTCGGGCCCCGTCCCAGGGGGGCCGTCCTCGGGGGCTCTGGGAGGGGCGTTGACGCCGAGCGCAGCCTCGAGCACGGGGTCTCGCACGATGTTGTCCCGGCAGCGCTCGCGCCGGGTAAGTTCATTGGGAACCCCCAAACCGGGTGGTGAGATACCAGGTGGCGACCTGGAATCCCCAAGAAGGTCACCGCTGGGTTTGGGGACGCGGGGTCACCACCGACCGGGTTTCGTGACTCCTGGACCCACCAGTGTCCGGGACATCCTCGGAAAACCGCACGAGTCCCCAAACCGGGTGGTGACACCAAATCGCCCGAGACTCACCGCCAGGTGTTGTCACCACCACGTTTGGGGACAACCAAGTTCACCTCGATGGAGAAGGGGTCTCTCGGAGCTGCTGCCGAGGGAGCAGCTCTGCGGCCGCGTGCGCGGGCTTGGAGCAAAAGGGGCCGGTCTCCAGCAACACGCGAGCCTTGTGGGGGGGGGGCAAGCGATTCTCCCTTTCGCCGCCCGTGGAGGCGCCCCGTCTGCGACGACCTCAGGCGAGAGCCTGCTCCCACGGCGTTGGTCGATGGTGCGGTACATAGAGTTTGGATCCCGTGGCGCCGATCAGCTGTTCCTCTCCGCTCGTGGGGCCCTCCCCCGCCCGGGCGATGACGCTGCCACGCCCGCGCGCGTCGACGGCCGGGCGTTGGACGTTCACGGGTATACATAAGAACCACCCCGACCCCCGGGCGATCTGAAGGCCAATTTTTTGGCTGACGGGTCCTGCGCAAGGTCGTTGGCTCGCAAGATGAACCGCGCTTCCTGGAGTGTCGGCGTGCACATCCACGTCGGCCCGGCGTGGGCCCGCCTGTCGAACCGCCCCCCCCGCGGGCTGCCGAACATCTGTGGATGCCTGGCGGCTGCTCCGCGGAGATCACGCCGGATTGAAGACTGTTGGGGGCCCAAGCAATATATACACCACCACCACGTCGATTCCTCCTCTCTCCTCTTTCCAGCGAGGAGGGAGGCGGGGAGGGAGGTGGTGGTGGTGCATATTTTTCGGGCCCCCCAACTGTTGTTGCTTCGCACGCCCTGTCGCCTCCCGCTGCTTTTTCTCGGAGGCGCGCAGCGATGCGGGCCACGTGCCGCGGAGCCAGATCTCACGCTTCCTTCGGATCCACTGAGCAGGCGGCCCACGTCGGGGCACGTCAGCATCCAAACGAGGCTGACATCAATGATGATCTTTGCTTTGGCCGTGAAAGCGATGACGCTCTGGACCACGCAGCCAAAGGTGCTCTGCCTCTCGCTCCGCGGCCTGACGAGGCCCCGCCGGCAGAGTTCGCGGAGCAGTTCAGCACGCTCGTGTTTTTTTTTTTGGTCCTCTCAGCATGCGCCTGCTGCCTCTGCGGGAGCCGCTGCGCGAGTTCGGCGCCGTAGAGTGCGTTCGGCCCCCTTTCGGGCCCCCGAGACTCCCGAGCGCACCTCTGCCGCGTGCCTGGGGCGTCCGTGGGCCACTCTCGGCGCTGCGCAGTCTGCTGGCAGGTCTGCCGCCCCACCCCCCCTGCCGAGTGTCCGGGATCCCTGGGCGCGGCGCTCCCAGGGCCACAGACTCTGGGCCACGCTCGCATCGCATCGCCCTGCGGTGGCGGGGCTGTGCCCGTGATCCGTTTTATCCTGCAGGTCGTACAGCTCGCACGGTGGGATCGCCGCTCTGCGTTCCCGCTGCCAGCCGTGTCCTCCTCGGTTCGGTGAGTGGGCGTGGTCGAGGGTATGTAAGGGCGAATGCCCCAGGGGTGTCAGTCGATTGCCCGACTGATCTCAGCACCGAGCCCCCGCAGCCTCGTTCTGTCCGCGCGCAGGGGTCAGCACACTCGGGGGCTGAAGATGACAGGGCCGTGTCCGTCGCCGCTTTCCTGCTCGCCGCTGCGAGGCGGGCTCAGGAGAGTGGGGGGGCGGGTGGGAGGTCGGTCGGGTCGGAAATGCAACTCCTCTGCCAATTGTTGGGCTGGCCCACGCCTTCTTGCGTGCATGCGCAATGTCGCTCGTTCGTTGAAGCCTCCAGCCAAACGATCTGGAGTTGTGACTCTGTGGTTAACACAACATTCAGCAGTTGAAACGTATCACATCCTCCTCCTCCTCCTCCTCCTCCTCCTCCTCCTCCTCCTCCCCGTCCTCCTCCTCCTCCTCCTCTTCCTCCTCCTCCTCCTCCTCCTCTTCTCGACGACCAACCCAAGGGGGGGAAGTGAGAGGGGCGTGCCCTTCCAGAGGGCTCTGAAATACCGTTTTCCAAGCCTCCCCCGGTGACGCAGCACACTTCTCAGATGACCAGAGGGCTTCTGAGAAGCCCCGCAGCCTTCGGAGAAGGCCTTCTCCCTCTCATTTCCCTCCCCGCTCGCCGCCGATCCTCCTCCTCCTCCCCCTCCTTCTTCTCCTCTTCGCAGGTGCGAAAACTGGAGAAGGCTGGACAGAGGTCTCCACCCGAAGAGGGACGGTCTCCGTCGAGCCTTTCTCTTCTTTGCTCTGCTTGGCTTGGGACCTTTGCCCGTGGGAGGAGGAGGAGGAGGAGGAGGAGGAGGAGGAGGAGGAGGAGGAGGAGGAGGAGGAGGAGGAGGAGGAGGAGGAGGAGCAGCCAGAACAGCCTTCCGCCCCAGGGCCGCTCCAGACGCGCCCTGGCCATGTACTACTACACCGCGCGCCGGCCCGCGCGCGAGTGTCGCGAGGGCCGCTGCGGGCACCGGCACGCCACCGTCTGGGCCGAGGAGGCGGCCCGGCCCGCGCGTCGGGAAGAATCGCTACCACCGTCGCAGGGCTCGTGCCGATTTCTCCGGTTCGATCCATGCGACCTCGATGGCTGCCGATTCCGACTCGAGTCGATTCGGGGTTCCGATTCGGGTGCCGATCTCTCTCTCAGTGGAGGCCTGCTGGCCTGCCGACTTCTGCCGGTTCGGCTTCTCTCCCGACTTGGCTGCCGATTCCTGCCGATCCGATTCGCGTCGATTGCCGATCCGACTTGTCGATTCGATTCTGGGCTCTCCTGCCGTCGATGGCGAAATCCGAACCCCACCCCGCCGATTAACGACTCAGGGAACCCGATGGGCGACGGGAATGAGGCGACACAAGAGAATCAACGAGCGGGTTTCTGGCCATATTCTTCCTCTGGGGGCCGCTTTTTTTTGGTCCTGGGACCGTCGGAAACGGATCCAGGGTAAAAAGTTGCATCGGATGGATCCTTGGAGGTGCCTGGGAACCGATTTTGAGCGGATTTGCAATCGTTCACCTGGCCTCGCCGATCAACGATTGAGGCAACTCGGTGGGCGGCGGGGGTAGGGTTCGGAATTCGTCGAACATGTGGCGAAATCCGAACCCTGCCCCCGCCTCCCATCGATTAAGGATAATCGCTTGTTGGTGGGGGTTAGGGGTCGGATGTCGCCACCTGCCCTGAGATCTGGGCGTTGCGAACTCTAGACGCTTCGCGTAAGCCCATCTAGAAACGATGCCCAGGCGAGTTGCCCTGATCAGAGATGTGGAGTAGCATACGGTGGAGTCCAGGTTTTTGGAAGCCGTGGTATCGCAAGAGGGGGATGATGATGATGCTGCTGCTGCTGCTGCTGCTGATGATGATGATGATGATGATGATGATGATTCTGATGATGACGATGATGATGCTGCTGCTGCTGATGATGCTGCTGCTGCTGCTGCTGATGATGATGATGATGATGATGATGATGATGATGATGATCTGATGATGCTGATGATGATGATGATGATGATGCAGCTGCTGCTGCTGATGATGATCATGATGAGGATGACGATGATGATGATGCTGATGGTGATGATGATGATGATGATGATGATGATGATGATCGATGAGGAGGAGGAGGAGGAGGAGGAGGAGAGGAGGAGGAGGAGGAGGAGGAGGAGGAGGAGGAGGAGGAGGAGGAAGAAAGAGGGAGGAGGAGGAGGAGGAGTAGGAGGAGGGGCGATGAGGAGGAGGGGAGGAGGAGGATGTGGCAGAGGGGGAGGGGGAGGGGTGGGGGATGGTGAGGCGGGAGGGGGAGGGGGGAGGGGCAAGCTAGGTGCGCGCGCGTCATATCTGACGTCCTACCCCTCCCTCCCATCCCTTACCATGGCGTTGATTTCTCTATCCGCGGACTAGTGGGTGGTGGTGCGCGTGCGTGCGTGCGTGCGTGCGTGCGTGGGTGCGTCGTTGTGGTGGTGCTGGTGCTGGTGCTGGTGCTGGTGCTGGTGCTGGTGATGGTGCTGGTGCTGGTGGTGGTGGTGGTGGTGGTGGTAGTGCTGGTGGTGGTGGTGGTGGTGGTGGTGGTGGTGGTGGTGGTGGTGGTGGTGGTGGTGGTGG
>CAUYUJ010016251.1:263175-288602 GCA_963575745.1 Prorocentrum cordatum
GGGGGAGGGGGAGGGGGGGCGAGCGGAAAGGCCATAGGCCTCTTGGATATTTGTCGGTGTCTCTTCGTCTCTTCGGAGGTCTCTCGATCGCTTGTTGGAGGCCTCTTGGTGCATCTTGGGGGCCTCTTGGAGCGTCTTGGGTGCTTCGGTGGAGCCTCTTAGGGACCCTTCGTGGTCTGTTGTGAGCCTGTTGGGGACCTCTTGGGGGCCTCTTGGGTCCTCCAGGGCGCCTCCTGGGGCCCTCTTGGGGCACTGTTGGAAGCCTTGGGGGCCACCTTGGGGCCATCTTGGAGGAGATCGATCAAAGGGGGGGGCGGGCGGGCCCAAAACTTCAGTGAAGTTTATGATTTTTGCCTTCTTGCCGAGGCCGTCTTGGATGCTCCAGCGCGCAGCCCCCCCCCCCTCCAGGTCCAGGGGGAGGGGGGAACGGGAAGGGGTAAACACCTCCCGAAGGGGAAGAAGGGAGTGGCAGAGGAAACCCGCTAAACCTTTCACGCCCTAAAGAGCCGGCGGGATTTGTCCCTCGCCCGGCTCCGGGCCCCGGGGCCCATCCCAGATCGATCCTTCTCGAAACGTGCAGCCGAAAGTTGGGTTCCAGGGCTCGCGCCGTGTCTTGTCGCGGCTCTGCAGTTTTTGTCGCCACGTCAGCTCTCGGGGCATCGCAGCGGAAGGTGTTCGGAAGTTTTTGTCGCGGGATCCCGGAGTCCTTCTCCCCTTCGGGGTGCTTGCTCTCCAGCAGCCGCCCCGAGCCCGCCCCGGGCGGCTGCTCAGAGCGTCCCCGAGCGGCCGCGGGAGGCCCGAGCTGCAGCCCGGAGGCCGTCGTGCCGGTGCTTCCTCCCTTGTCCGGGGCTCCCTGGCGCCTGCTGGGACTTCCTGGCGCTCCCTGGGGCTCCTTGAGGCCGTGGCAGGAGCCAGCGAGCCACGCACTCCTGGGGCCTCCCGAGGCTCCGTCTGCCCGAGGAGCTCCTGTTGCCTGTGAGGGGGCTGCCTGCCGTATTCCTGGGGCTTCCGGAGCTCCTTCTCTCTCTCTCTCTCGCTCCCTCTCCTTCCTCCCCTCCTGTTGCCTCCTGGTGACCTCGCCCCCCCCCCCCCCGCCTCCTGCCGCTTGCCTGCCTCTTACCTCGCTTCTCCCGGTGGCGCCAAACGTGCGGCGGCCGCCGCTTCCGCGGGCTGCGGCCTCTGTCAAGCCTGACTCGTTGGTGCTTCCCTCTGGGGCTGCGGCCTCAGTCAGGTCTGGCTTGTGGATGCCCTTCTTTCGCGAACTCCAGGGTCGCCCGGCGGGGTGCAGCCCTCGTCGGGCTCGACCCGGGCCCCGTGGCTCCTCCCGGGGCCGCCTCCCCGTCCCGAGGCGTGCTCGATGGGCCCCGCGGCCCGCGAGAGGGCCCGGGGGGGCCGAGAATGGTGAAGCGAGTCAGGGGCCCTCTCCTCCGTCGCCACTCGAGCGACGATCAGAAACGGGCTCTGCGCGAGATGACGGAGCGACCTTACGCGGCGGTGTGAACTGCGCGGGCCGCCCGCGTGGCGCGCCACAGCGGAGACGAGGGCGCTCGCGCGCGACCGTGCGCGGGCAGCTCACGCGCCCATGTCGGCGCAGGCGTCCCCGTTTTCCTTTTGTTTTGTTGCGCCGCCCAGTTGCTCTTATTGACGAGCCAACAACACACACCCATACCCATAGGGGGATCGGAGAGGGCCATGGGTGCGTGTTGTCGGATGGGGGTCCCCGCTCGAACGGGAGCGTTCCCCAAGGTCCGACAACCCGCACCCATACCCATAGCCAGTCCTCCTCCCAACGACCTCCCTATGGGCATTGGTGTGTGTTGTTCGTTCGTCACTTATCCCACTGCTCATCGGGTACTGGTCGGGCCTGTCCCGTGCGCGGGCGGGGGGCAGAGCGCTGGGCGCCTCTCTTCCCCTCCGTGCCGCGGCAGCGCGCCGCACGCCGCGTGTGGGGGGTCGCGGGGGCCGCCGAGCTTGCCAGGTGGCGCCAACGTTGTGGAAGTCGATTGATGTCAGGAGGGGAAAAAACACACAGACACAATTAATCGTCCTCTCCGAGGAAAATATGGGAAAATATGGGAAGTGGTGGGGAAGGCAAAACCCAAGAAAATATTCGAAACTATGGGGAATCTGGTTATTCGTGTGTATTTATTTGTGTGTCCCAGGGCCCCTTCGTAATGGAGAGGACGCATGCTGCCAACTAATTTCCAGATGTCTGACAATTGTTTCAGACATGTTTTAGACACGTAGAAGCATGTTTGAACTATGTTTAGAACATGCTCTACACAGCTTAAACACATCCTGACTTCAACGATCGGATTGTTAGAGTGTCCACTGTCATGGCGGCGCTCTTTTTGGGCCGCCCTCTCGGAGGAGCACTCGCACCCCTGGGGAAATGTGTAGGGGTTGTTTGTTCCTACATCTCTATACGAACTTGTAGATTTACACTTAGCACAGATGTGCGGTTATGTGTACATGCAGATGTATATACACACAGCTAAGCGTATATGTAACATGCATAATATCTCTCTCTCTCTGAGGTTGAGAGGTGAGATCGAAGTGAAACGGAGACCCCCTTTACCGGAAACCGGTTTCGGTTTCGTGTTTGTGTCGTGCGTGTGGGAGTCGCGACGCTGCGTGGACGGGCGAGAGAAATGAACGCTTTTCTGGCTGGGTGTGGCCGGGCCAAAAGACCGCCCCGCCAGGGGTTGTCCCTTCGGTGTCCCGTCGCTGTCCCGTCGCTGTCCCGTCGGTGTCCCGTCGCTGTCCCGTCGCTGTCCCATCGGTGTCCCATTCGGTGTCCCGTCTGTGTCCCGTCGGTGTCCCGTCGGTGTCCCGTCGGTGTCCCGTCGGTATCCAGACCGATAGTGAGACCGATATTGAGATCGATAGTGAGGTCGATAGTGAGATCGATAGTCAGATCAATAGTGAGATCAATAGTGAGATCGATAGTGAGATCGATCGTGAGATCGACAGTGAGATCGATGATGAGGTCGATAGTGACATCGACAGTGAGATCGATCTGATATTGATATCGGGAGAGATCGTGAGATCAATTGTGAGATCGATCGTTAGATCCTTAGTGATCTCGATAGTGAGATCAATAGTGATATCGATAGTGAGATCGATAGTGTGAGGGATCGTGAGTTCGATAGTGAGATCGATAGTGAGATCGAGAATGAGATCGATAGTGAGACCGATAGCAAGATTGATATTGCGATGGATAGGTAGATCGTTTTCGGGAGCGAGTGAGCACGCTGGCTCCTCCATCCCCCGAGGCGCCCGCCTCCCCTGCCTGAAGCGGGCAGCGCCTGACTCAGACGCTGCTTCTGGCTCGCTCGCCCCCCTGCCCCCGTCCATCCCGCGTCTGCCACCCTCCATATCCGGCCGACCACCCGGAGGTCAACTGCGCGAGGTGCCGCGGCGACTGCTGCGCGGACCGGGCAGGGGCAGCCGCCGTTGGGGGGGGAGGAAGGGGTGCGATGGAGGTGCGGACCAAGGCCGGATGGATGGACGGACGGAAAGAAGACGTGACGGGGGCACGATGATCATGCTGATGTTGCTCATGCTGCTCAAGTGGTGATGACGATGACGATGACGATGACGATGACCATGATAGCGACGATGATGATGATGATGATGATGATGATGATGATGATGATGATGATGATGATGATGATGATGATGATGATGATGATGATGATGATGATGATGATGATGAGGAGGAGGAGGAGGATGATGATGATGCTGATGATGAGGATCATGATGATGCTGCTGCTGATGCTGATGATGATGCTGATGCTGTTGCCGATGCGGCTGCTGATGATGCTGCTGCTGATGATGATGCTGCAGCTGGCGGTGATACGATGGCGATGTCAATGACGATGACGATCATGCTGCTGACAATGACGATCGCGATGTTGCTGCTGCTACTGATGATAATTAGGATGACCATGATGATGATGATGATGATGATGATGATGATGATGATGATGATGATGATGATGATGATGATGCTGATGCTGATGATGATGATGATGCTGATGCTGATGATGATGATGATGATGATGATAATGACGAGGGTGAGGATGAGGATGGATATGATGATGACGATGATGACGAGGATGAGGATGAGGACGAGGTTGAGGACGGGGATGCGGATGAGGATGATGATAATGATGACGACGACGATGATGCTGATGATGATGATGCTGATGCTGATGATGATGATGATGATGATGATGATGATGATGATGGTGGTCACTGCTGCTGATGATGATGATGATGATGCTGATGATGATGATGATGAACATGATGATTATGCTGATGATGCTGTTGGTGTTGATGATAATGATGATGATGACGCTGACGACGATGATGATTAATTATGATGATGCTGCTGCTGATGATGCTGATGCTGCTGCTGCTGATGATGATGATGATGATCAGGATGGGAATGATGGTGATGCTGCTGATGATGCTGCTGATGATGAGGATGCTGATGACTATGCTGATCATGACGATGATGATGATGCTGCTGATGATGATGATGATGATGACGAGGAGGATGAGGAGGATGATGGTGATGAGGAGGAAAGGGATGAGGAATAACACTCTTGGCGGAAGAACGCGTAAACAGTTCATTAGAGTAATACAGAGAGCGTGGGAGGCAGTACAGTGGAGAGTGCAGAGTAGTAGAGACAGTAATCTAGAGAATGCTAAAGGGAGGCCATAAGGGATTCCATATAAAGGGAGCCAACACAGGACAGTTGCCTTCTAGCCCATCCTCGCGTGGTCGACCATCGAGTCCTTCGGCCCCTGCGCTCGTTCGTGGGGTCGTTCTGTCGGTACCTCCGCTCTGTCGCTTCCGCTCTCGGTCTCGTTTGTTCTCCCGGGCCCTCTCGTTGCCTCGGGGCTTCGTGCATCTGTGGTGCGCTCGCCCTCCCTCCTCGTCCTCTTTCAACGTAGCCCCGTAGCGGTCCTCGCTCTTGGACCACTGCTTTGGGAACCCAGCCGGTGCCCTTCTTCCTTGCTCGCCAGCCACCATTCGAGTCGGATGTTGTGCCTCGACCTGATCACTGGTCCTCTCTCTTTTCTTCCTCCTCAGGATTCAACCCGTAGGCCAATCTCGCTTCTCAGACCCTCTGGGCTTTTGGCGGAGAAAGGCTTTCGCCAACCAACGTTGGCGTCCGATGAGAAACGCGCGAGCTTTTGGACCTGGTGTGATTTGGTCTAGTTCGGAGATCCCTTCGTGCTTGGGGGCGCGTCAATTATTCAGTCCTCGGACCAGAGGCGAGCCGGTCTGCGTCGCCTCTGTTGCATTTCATTAGGATGGCTCTTCTGGGAGGTTAAATTCAGCATCGGCGCTGATTTATCCGTGGTCGACAGCCGGCTTAATCTGGCATAGTCCCGCGTAATTTTTCAGAATCCCGATCAATCCTGTATTATAATCTGGCCGAATCCCAGGCTTTCTTTGGGCTCATCGAGCTCAACGGTGTTCTAATTTGGGCCTCATATAGCCGGCAATGGTGAAGACCTCGCAGGAGTTGCCTTTAGGTCGGATGTGAGTCCGCCTGCGTCGCCTTTCGTCGTCGCCTCGGTCGCCCTTCTCAAGAGCGGCGAACGTATCCATATCCACGCCCTCGCGTGTCCAGATCTTGGGGAATGATCCCGCGGGTGTGCGCTCGCGTGGACACGCCCCGCGCGGGGCATCCGCGGACAAATCGCCCTGCATCCGCGGTGCCGCAGCCCGCGATGCCGTGGATACGGATAGAGACAGTTTCCTTATCCCTTAGCGATAGCGGGCGTGGCCGGTGACTGCGGGGCTGGGGGCGGGGGTGAGGGCCCGGTCACGTCGCGATTCGCGCCGGCGCCGTCAGCGAATGTTTAGGATTGTCAGATTCCCGCACGGCGCTGGCGCGAATCGTGACGCGACCGTGTCATTTTTTTTTTTTGTGTGTGTGTGTGTGTGTGCGTGTGTTGGGGAGGCTCGGTCACGGGCGCTATCGCGAACGAGAAGAAAACGTGCTCACATGAGCGACGGCAGAAGCGGGGTCGATTGCGCCGACATTGGCGCGTAAGCTGCCCGCGTAATGTCGCTCGCAAGCGCCCTCGTCTCCAACGTGGCGCGCCGCGCTGGCGGCCCGCGTAAGCTGTCGCGTAAGGTCGCCATGCCGTCTCGCGTAAGACCCGTTGCTTTTGCCCGCTCATACGTTTCCTATCCGCGGCTTCCCCCTCGCAGCATCGCAAAAGATCACCACCTGAGCCCCGGACCCAACCTTTCCGCGCCATGTTTCAAGTCGGATCGGTCTGTGAGGGTCCCAGGGTCCAGAGCCGGGGGCAAGCGCCAGCTGTGAAAAAAATGCCACGCCCAGATCTCAGTCGGCGGCGAGCGGCGAGGGGGGGCAGTGAAAAGAAGGAGGTCTTCTCAGAAGGCTCGGAAGGCCCCCTGCCTTCTAAGACATTTTCTGAGCCTTCCCGGAAGACACAGAACACTTCTCAGAAGGTGCGAGGGCTTCTGAGGAGGAGGAGGAGGAGGAGGAGGACGAGGGGGAGGAGGAGGGGGAGGAGGGGGAGGCGGAGGAGGCGGAGGAGGAGGAGGAGGAGGAGGAGGAGGAGGAGAAACCGCGCCGCCTTCTGAGAACGGCCTCCTCCCTCTTGCTTCCCCCCTCCTCGCCCGCCGCCGATCGCTCCTCGAACTTCGATCCTCGATCCTCGCTGTCTCCCAGCCGCTTCGAGCGAGGGCGCCCCGGGTCCGAGGACCACTGCGGCGGCGCGCCCGCGGGTGCGCCAGAGCCGCCGCAGACCGCGGACGCCGCGCCTCCGCGGGGGGCGAGAAAACGGGGGCCCGCCGGCGCGGCGCGGAGGAGGAAGGGGGGGCCTCCTGCTCCCCCTCGTCCTCCTCCTTCCCCTCCTCCTCCCTCTCCTTCTTCCTCTCCTCCGCCTCCTTCCTCTCCTCCTCCTCCTTCCTCTCCTCCTCCTCCTCCTCGTTCCTCCTGATCCTCGTTTACGTCCTCCTTCTCCTCGTCCTCCTCGTCCTCCTCGTCCTCCCCCTCGTCCTCCTCCTCTTCCTCCTCCTCCTCCTCCTCCCCTTTGTACGGAGTTTAAGTGTCTGGCCTGCAGGGAGTTTTTTCACAGCTTTCCATCGTATCGTCGTCACGTGAGGATCGAGCATCTTGGGCCCGCGCCCCCTGGACTGTCCTCCTTCCGCCTGTGCCAGAGTAACCCTTACATGTATTTAAGAAACCCTCCCCCCTCCCCTTCCGGCTTACGGATAACACTTCCGCGCCGGGAAGCGTTATCCCCGCACCAGAAGGATGGTGTCGCTATCGCCGTAGCGCCGCGCGCATTCGTTTCAAAACTTGCAAGAGTTTCACGGTTGGCGGGCAGCTCGATGCTCTCGCCTCAGCGCTGCGCACATTCGTTTCAAACATTTGCAAGAGCTTCACAGCTGGAGGGCGGCTCGTTGCTCTCGCCTCGGCGCCGCGCACCTTCGATTCAAAATCTTGAAAGAGTTTCACGGATTGAGGGTGGATCGTTTTCATATGTGGTTCTCGCCTCAGCGCCGCGCGCAATCGATTTTTAAAGCTTACAAGAGTTTCACGGATGGAGGGCGTTCGTTTTCAAAATGTGGCTCTCGCCTGAGCGCCGCGCACATTCGTTTGACAATTTGCAAGAGTTTCGCGGATGGAGGGCGGCTCGTTTTCAAAATGTTGCTCTCGTCTTAGCGCCGTGCACAATCCTTGTAATTCGAAGGCTGCTCGCTTTCAAAATGTTGCTCTCGCCTCAGCGCCGCGCACATTCGATCTTAGAACTTGCAACAATTTCGCGGATTGAAGGCGGCTCGTCTTCAAAAGGTGGCTCTCGCCTCAGCGCCGCACACATTTTTTGAACATTTGCAAGAGTTTCACGGATGGAGGGCCGCTCGTTTTCAAAATGTTGTTCTCGTCTTAGCGCTGTGCACATTCGTTGTAATAACGTTGCAAGAGTTTCGCGGATCGAAGGCTGCTCGCTTTCAAAATGTTGCTCTCGCCTCGGCGCCGCTTACCTTCGTTGTAATAACGTTGCAAGAGTTTCGTGGATTGAAGGCGGCTCGTCTTCAAAAGATTGTTCTCGCTTCAGCGCCGCACACATCTTTTTAAACGTTGCAAGAATTTCACGGATGGAGGGCGTTCGTTTTCAAGATGTGGTTCTCGCCTCAGCGCCGCGCACGTTCGTTACCGCAAACTTGCAAGAGTTTCACGGACGGAGGGCGGCTCGTTTTCAGTATGTGGCTCTCGTTTGAGCGCCGCTTAGACCCCTATGAGCTCGATGAGTCCCATGTGCCTTATATGCCCTACAAGGTCTATGAGCTTTATGAGCCCTATGAGCCACACGAGCCCCGTGAGCCCTCTGAACCCTATGACATTGATGAGCCCTATGAGCCGTATGAGCCCTATAAGCCCTTACGAGCCCTATGGGACTTCTGTATTTGTCCATAATGGAAATGTCGCCATGTTGGCATGGAAATTGAAGTGAGCCCGTAACAGTGGTCATTTAGATTTCGGGTGACCTGCCCGCGCGTGGGTCACCCGATCGCGCGCACGCGGACGCGCGCGTGGCGATTTCTGTAGTCTCCACCATGGAAAAGTCACCATGTTGGCTTGGGAATTGCAGTCAAACCTTAACGGTGACCAACCAGATTTCGGGTGGCCTGCCCGCGCGTGGGTCACCCGATCGCGCGAGCGCGGGCGCGCGCGTGGCGCGTTTCGTAGTGCCCACATTGGGGCATTCCCCATGTTGGCCTTGAAAAGTAGAGTGTGACAGTGACCAACCGGATTTCGGGTGACCCGCCCGCGCGTGGGTCGCCCGATTGCGCTCGCGCGCGCGTGGGAAATCCAGTACTTGCTTAGAGTCGCAAAACCGACATGCTGGCATAGCCTGGAAACTCGAGTGAACCACTAACGGTTACCAGCTGGATTTCGGATGACCCGCCCGCGCGTGGCCACCCGATCGAGCACGCGCGCGCGCGTGCGGAGGCGCGCGTGGGGATTTTTTTTAGATGTCCGCAATGGAAAAGCATCATGTTGACCTGGATACTGAAGTGAACCCTTAACGGTGGCAAACCGGATTTCGGATGACCCGCCCGCGCGTGGGTCACCCGATCGCGCGCGCGGACGCGCGCGCAGGGAATTCGGTATGTCCACAATGAAAAAATTGCCATCGTGGTCTGAAAATTGACGTGAACCCTTAACGGTTGCGGTTCCACGGTGCTAGAGCTATCGTTCCGTGCGGGGCGGGCGCGATACCCTGGGATGAACCCCCCCTAGGACGGCCGACGAACATTAATTTCTCATTAAGGATGACAATGATAATCACATAGGGCGGTGGTGGTTCGGAGAGGGAGAAAGGAAGCTTCGGATTCAAGCTGTTCTCGAACAGTTCTAATGTAGTGCTCCTGGAAACCAATAGTACTAGTGACGGTATTCGGGGTATTTCTTCTAGTGCCAAATATAAACCACTGGTATTATTATTTCACGATTGCATTGCAACATTGTTCATAATTCTATATTGTTATATCTCCTCGCCGTTTTAGAATTATAGTATTATTATTCATCAATCATGCAACAATATAATGCACCGGTATTATTATATCTCCCCCTCCTCCTCCTCGTCTTCCTCTTCCTCCTCCTCCTCCTCCTCCTCCTCCTCCTCCTCCCCCCGTCCTCCTTCCCCGTCCCCTTCGTCCTTCTCCTCCTCCTCCTCCTTCCCCCTCCTCTTCCTCCTCCTTCTCCTCCATTGAGGGGCCTAGTCTTGGCCAGACGCGCCCCCTTGCATAGCGATCGACCGTCACGCGTCCCAAACGGCGAACACATCCAAAGCCAGCTTCGGGCGCCAGGCTTGACGTCTTTTTGTTTTGTCGTCGTTTGCACAACAGACACTGGATCGCAAGCGCGTCTTTCACTTCTTCTTCTTCTTCTTCTTCTTTTTTTCCTTGTTCCCCTTCTTCTCCGCCTCCTCCTCCCTCCCTTGTCATTCTGCGTATCTCTTCTCCTTGCACCACTAGACGTGTCCGCAGGCCTCCTTGGGCGTTACGCTTGAGACGTCTCCACAGGTTATTGACCCAAAGTGCAAACAGTCCAACACGTACACGGATTGAGGCCGAGTCAAATGGAGGCTCTCGCCTTTTTAGCGCCGCGCTCCTTCGTTTCATGAGCTTGCAGCGGTGCCACGGGTGCAGGCGGGGCTCTCCCCAGGGCCACCCTTCCGAGGTGAATGCCGAGAGAGGCGACGGCGAAAGGCTGGAATTCGATGCGACAGGCGGGGAGGATGGAGGACGCCAGCATGGCATGACCGTGCATTTTAGGAGGTCCGCGCGGGTTCCTTGGGTCGGCGTTGGACCTCCTCGGCGGCGCCTTCGGCGCCGCCCCTGCCGCTCCTCGCGCGCCCACGGGGTGAGGTTCCGGTGCCGATCGACGAAATCCGCGAGGACCTCGGAATGTTCAGTTTTCTGTCGGGTTTCTTTTTTTGTATGCGAGGGGGGAGGTCCGTTTCGACACGCGCCTCTGCCAGCGGGCGTGGAGTCGATGCACAGGGCGGGCGGGCGGGGCAACTTGCCAGACGCGGCGCGCGCGCGCGCGCGTCCAGCTCACCCCTCTCCCCGCTGATCTTGTAGCGCGCCTTTTTTGTTGACGTGTATGGGGTATGTTGGATGGTTCGTTTTCCGATTGGATCGTTTTTTTTGGGTGCCCCTCGCAATGGTGCCCCCGCTGCAGCGCTGTCATCACTTGTGAATCCGCACTTTGCTCCCGTAGTTCAACACGGCGCTCGCGCCACAGCGCGGGCCTTGCATTTCTGGATCCGGGTGCTGCCTCGTCGTTGTCTGCCCCCCTCCTCTTCCTCCCGCCTTTCCCTGGTCCTCCCGCTCCTCCTGCTCCTCCTGCTCCTGCTTCTGCTGCTGTGTCTCCTCCTCCGCCTCCCTCCTCCTCCTCCTCCTCCTCCTCCTCCTCCTCCTCCTCCTCCTCCTCCTCCTCCTCCTCCTCCCGCCCCTGCTCCTGCTCGTCCGCCACCTCCTCCCCTCCGATGCACAAAGCTCTTCCTTCTGATTGCGCAGAGCACGATGAGGTCATGTGAACAGTTACAGCTATGACACCAAGCATCGGACACATGCAAATTAGCATTGTGGGCAGGGACGGGTTGGAGGGCTAGGATGCCAGATCTGGCGCGAACGCACTTCGCTTGCCTCTCTCCCCTCTTCCGTCTCCCCCTTTTCCATTGTCGTTTCTTTCCGATGTTTTTTTTGTTCCACCTCTTTGGAGGACCGGAACGTGGACGGCAGGGATGATTAGTCAAAGGCGGCAAAGGGAGGGGTGATGACTAGGGGGGATGGATATCATGGCGTGGGCCATGATTTCCCCAGATCTCATGGCGCCCCTTCTTATTTCATTACGTCCCTGGCCCCCCCCCGTGGGCCGCGCACATGCCACCGGCCATGATTTGTAACCCCCCCTCTTGGACGCCCCCCTCTTGGCCGCCTCGGAAATTAGGGACGAAGAGCACTGGCTCATGCCCGTTGTCGGTGCCCTCGTGGTCGCTAGCCCTTCGTCGGGGCGAACGCCGCATGCGCAGCATCGGCCGCTGCTGGATTTGGACAAAACTCGCGTTGCTGGGCAGCGTCCCCATGTTTGTCCGCCCCCACTGCGGGAGTGCCACTATTGGGTCGGGCATGTTCCCCTGCAGGCGGATTCGGGAGGAGAAATGAGAAGAATAGCCAAGAAAGACCAACACATCTCAAGAAAGTCAGATATCGCCCCCAGGGTATTTTGTGACTATTCTTTCGAACGTTCCTCCTGTAGAGGGACACGCCCGACTCAAAAAAGGCCACTCTTCTCCTCCCTTCGGTTCGACGAGCCAGAGTTCGGTTCCGCAGGGTGCTGGGGTTGCGTCTCGCCCAGTTCGGTGGCCTGGCGTCGAGCTGCAGGCACTCTGCAGAACCCGTGCCGCCCGCGATCCGATCCGATGCGATTAGACTCTCAGAGGATCACCATCCACCAAACCACCCCAACCCAACCCGAAGGCCCAAATTTATCCTCGATTTCCAGTGGGGGGGGGGTCGGGGAACGTTGAAAAAACACGTGGTATCCGTACCCCCCCCAACCCGAAATTCGGGTCAAATTCGGGTCTTCGGGTTGGGTTGGGGTGGTCTGGTAGGTAGTCAGAGGAGGTAAAGGTAGCCCTTCCCTCGTTGTCCCCTTTCTGGGCCTCCTCGGAGGCCCTCGTCGCCACCGCTGAACTCGCCTCGAAATTCTGGTCAGAGCGCACCCCGGGAGATGTCCGTGGAGTGGTGGTATCGGTACCGTGTGGTTTCCCCAGACTCGCCAGCTGAGGCCGCGATTTCGATTCGATTCGATGCGGTTCGATTCAGTGGCATCGGACGGGGCCAGCCCGAGCCAGGTGTGGCCATCCGCTCTCGGTTCGGTTCGGGACGATTCGCCAGCGATCCGAATCGATTTCCCGCTTCGATCCGCTTCTCGCGATTCGCTCCAGCTCGGTCCCGAGAGATGTCGGGTAGACATATTCCTGCCAGAATTTCAAGGCAGGCTCGCCAGAGTGGGTCGGACTTCTCCTGGGCCGCTCTTCTTCTCCGTTGTATTCGAAAAGCGAGTCAGGTTCTGCAAGGTGTTGGGTTGCTTCCCGGTTGGGTCGGTGGCTTGATGTCGAGCTGTGGCAATCTGCAGAACTGCCAAGCAGGTATGTTCCTGTCATAATTTCAAGGTGGGCTCGCCTAAATCGTTCCAGACGGCCGTTCCTGGGACTTCAACACCGCGACTCAACGTGACTATCGCTTCCTGCTAAACCCAAACCGAACCAGACCACAATTCCTAACACTTCAACTATACGAGTATTTAAAACGGCTTCAAACTTCTAGATCGAATGAGCGCGGCGTTGAGAAGAGAGAGAGCCATATTTTCAATAAGAAATGCCCTCCATCCTTGAACCGGTTGCAAACTCTTACACCGCATATGTGCGGCGCGGAGAGGCGAGCCACATTTTTAAAACGGGCCGCCCTCCTTGTTTGAAACAGTTGCGATCTTTGAAGACGAATGCGCGCGGCGCTACAGAGAGAGCCACATTTTGATAGCGAGCCGCCCTCCATCTTTCGAATTGTTGTAAACTTTGAAGAAACATGTTCGCTGCGCTAAAGCGATAGCCACATTTTGCAGTCGGGCCGCCCTCCACATTTGTTTTTATTCCAAACTCTGAGACGAACGTGCAAGGTACCAAAGCGAGAGCCACATTTTGAAAACAACTCGCCTTCAATCCTTCTGTTGTAAGGTTCAAGCTTCAGGATCACAAGTGGTGAAGAAGTCTCAGGCGAAACGCCCGGTCCGCCCGACCGAAACGTTTGGGGGTGCGACAGGGAGGAGTCATTTCTAAGGACATGAGATGGGGGGTGAGGAGGAACGAGGAGATTGATCAGGAGGAGGTGGTGGTGGTGGAGGAGGAGGAGGAGAAAGAGGAAGGGAAACGAGGAGGAGGATTCTGGGCTGGGATGCGGATGAGGATGATGATGCTGCTGATAATGATGATGCTGCTGATAGTGATGATGAGGAGGAGGAGGATGAGGATGAGGATGAGGGTGATGTTGTGGATGATGCTGATGATGATAACGATGATGATAAGCAGAAGATGATGATGGTGATGATGATGAGGAGGAGTTGTATGATGATGCTGCTGATGATGAGGATGATGCTGAGGATGAGAACGAATATTTGGATGGCGATGGTGATGGTGATGGTGATTGTGACGGTGATGGTGGTTGTGATGATATGTTTGTTGTTGGTGTTGTTGTGGTTGCTCTTTCTCTTGTGATGGTTGTTGTTGATGCTGATGTTGAGGTTGTTGTTGCTATTGATGATGCTGATTCCCTATTATTATGATGCTGATGATGGTCATGATGTGGATGTTGATGATGATGATGATGATGATGACGATGATGATGGTGATGATGGTGACGATGATGCTGCTGATGATGATGTTGGCAATGATGGTGATGCTGATGATAACGATGACGATGCTGATGACGATAATGGTGGTGGTGGTGATGGTGACGATGATGTTGATGATGTTGTTGTCGATGATGCTGATGATGCTGATGATGATGTTGGTGGTGGTGATGATGCTGATTGTGATTCTGACTATGAGAATGATTACAGGATGACGACGTTGATGCTGCTGCTGCTGATGATGATGGTTATGCTGATGATGATGATGATGATGATGATGATGATGATGATGATGATGATGATGATGATGATGGAAGTGATGATGATGATGTTGTTGGTGGTGATGATGCTGATTGTGATTCTGACTATGAGAAGGATTACAGGATGACGATGTTGATGCTGCTGCTGATGATGATGATGATGTTTATGATGATGATGATGATGATGATGATGATGATGATGATGATGGTGGTGGTGGTGGTGGTGGTGGTGGTGGTATGATGCTGATGATGATGATGATGACGGTGATGATGATGATGATGCTGCTGCTGCTGATGATGATGATTCTTAGGAGGGGGATGATGATGATGATGATGATGATGATGATGATGATGATGATGATGGTGATGGTGATGGTGATGGTGATGGTGATGGTGATGGTGGTGGTGGTGGTGAGGAGGAGGGGGAGGAGGAGGAGGAGGAGGAGGAGGAGGAGGAGGAGGAGGAATAATAAGAATATTAAGAAGAATAATCAGAAAAATAAGAATAATAATACGACTAATCATAATACTAATAATACTAATAGTAATAATAGTAATATTTGCAATGCTATTATTATTATTATTTTTATTATTATTATTTTTATTAATAATAATAGTAATAATAATGATAATGATAATAATAATCATAATAATAAGAGTAATAACAATAATCGTATTAATGATAGTAGTAATATTGAGAATAATAGTAAACATATTAATAAGACTAAGAGGAATAAGAACATGAAGGAAGAGGAGGAGGAGGAGGAGGAGGAGGAGGAGGAGGAGGATAGGAGGAGGAGGAGGAGGAGGAGGATGGCGGTTTTGTATGCTCTCGTCCTGGCTCCCCCTCGCCGAGGCACCCTCTGGGCCACCTGCTGGTGAGCGGGTCTCACGACTACACCGCGCGCTGGTGGTCTAGAGCGCGTCCTGGAGCAGCGCTGGGGTAGTATCCTGATTCTCTTCCCCCTTCTCTCCTTTTTGCTCCTCCCCCCTCCGTCAGCCTGTTCCGTGTTCGCTCCTTCTCCCTCCTCCCTCCCCGTTCCCGGCTCCCTTCTCCTGCTCCTCCTTCCCCCCTCCTCCCTGCTCCGCTTCCTGTCTGCGAGGATGGCGGGTCGAGGATGGGAGGAGGGAGGGGAGGATACAGTCGAAACCGATAGTAAGGATGATCGACTTCCAGGGGTCCCCTCCTCCTCCTCCTTTTCCTCCTCCTCCTCCTCCTCCTCCTCCTCCTCCTCCTCCTCTCTCCTCCTCCCCCTCCCCCCCCCTCCCTCACCCTACCCCTCCCCCTCCCACTCCCCCTCCCACTCCCCCTCCTCCCCCTCCTCCCCCTCTTCGGGCATCTGCGGTCCATCCTCAATCACTCTCGATGACCAGCCCTCCCAGGGGTACCCCTCGCATCCTTGTCTCTTCGGTCATCTGCGGTCTGTCCTCAACCACTCTCGATGGCCAGCCCCGCTCGAAAAGCCTCCGCATGGGCGTCCAAGGCCCTTGCACCTTCACCGCGCATCCCTGCTATCGGTTTTGACCGTATCGAGGATCGGTGCTCTGGCCACAGCGCTGTCCACGTTGCAATTGCGCCAGCGTTGGGGCCTCGGAGAGGAGGGGGAGGAGGGGGAGGAGGAGGAGGAGGAGGAGGAGGAGGAGGAGAAGGATGAGGATGAGGATGATGATGAGGAGGAGGAGGAGGAGGAGGAGGAGGAGGAGGAGGAGGAGGAGGAGGAGGAGGAGGAGAGAAGGGGAGGAGGAGGAGAGAGGAGGAGTGAGTAGAGGAGGGGAGGAGGAGAAGGGGGGGGGGAGGGAGGTCCGTCCAGCCTCTAATCTGGCTCCCTGGGGTTAGATCCTTGGTCGAAAGCCTCATGGAACGACTGGCTGACGGGGAGGCTCGAACCTTTCCGAGGTCAGTCCTCTCACTCAACAGACGTGCGCCAAGGCACGCTCCGTTCCAGCTTGTGCGTTTCATTGCCGTGGGTGCTCATACCTTGTATAAGCGAAGCAATGCACGCAGATGGCGGCGTCCCAGTTTCCGAGGCGGAACGTCAGGCGCTGGCAGCTCAGCTGGATGCAGCATCAACATTCCCGTCGCAGCCTCGTGCTGGTACTGGCGGCCCAGCTCCTCCTCAAGCTGATCGTGGCGCTCGTGGCAGGTGGCGTGACCCTCAGCGCCCAGAAGATCCTCGCAGCAGGTCCCGCAGCTCAGTATTCCAGGACCCCGACATGGACCTCAAGGCCTACGTCGACACCACTCGTGACGAGCTGCTGGCGTCCATCAATTCCATCCAGACCTCCATCGGCTCTTTGGCGAATACGGTCAAGGACACCAGTTGCAAGTTATCTAAGCAAGTTGAAGTTCGTCTCTCAGGAGTGGAAAAGGAGCAGAAGGCCACGAACAACAAGGTCGACCTGCTGGCCGCCAAGGTCAAGCATCTGGAAGAGTTGCTCGGCCTCATGCAGACAGAGCGCCCTGAGGTTGTGGAAGAAGCAGCATCGCCTTCATTCGACAGGGCCCCTGATCCTACCATCCTGGTCATTCGGTCGAAGAGCTACGCCACCACGTCAGCCGTGCAGCAGTCAGTCGTGGCCCCGATTTTGGCGCAGAACAATATGGGGGACTCGGAAGCAGTGCTGGAGGGCGAGCCCGCTGGCAAGCGCTTCGTTCTACGGGTTCAGGGTCACACGAACTACGCTGCGCGCAAGATCAACCAGATCGTCGGCAGCTTCAAGATCAGCGCGCAGCAGTGGCAGACGTTCGCGACCACCGGCGCCATGGGGGTGCAGTGCGAATGCTACGTGTCCGTGGACAAAAGCCCCGCCCAGGTCAAGCGCGAGATTCTCGCCAAGCAGATCAAGCGTGTGCTATCCTCTCTGTGCCCACAGCATCGTTTTCACATTAACAAGGCCAAGGGCGAAGTATCGCTACAATGGAAACCTCTCGTTCGCGGAGTTCCGCGTGCTGGCGACGAGCTCCCCCAGATCGAATATGCAGCTGATAATTTGGCAGCCTTCCAGCTCGTCAAGTCGGGCATCGAGGAGGCCCTGGCCGCCGTCATCAGGCCGCCTGAGCCCGTCGCGTGGCAGGTATAACTCGTTCTTTGCGGCGTGGAGCAGCTCTTCCTCGGGCCCAACTTCTCTGGTGGTGGGGACTTGGAATGCGCAAACGCTGTTTCGTTACAGGCCGCAGGTCAAATCCAGAAAGGTCAAATACATCAGGTCCCTGTTGGGGTCAGGCTCGATTTTGGGGATCCAGGAGTCCCGCGGTACCGAGGCTGAAATCAGAGATCTGCTGTACCATCTACACCGTCCCGTCCAGGCCTTCTTCTCGCTCCACCCTCCGTCTCCTCATCCAGCTGGTGGGGTGATCGCGTTCCTCCCCGATTTTAAGCAGACGCACGGCTGCCAGCGGCAGCCGACGGTAGTGCCGATCGAGTCGGTCATCGCCCGAGCCCTGAATGTTCGAGTTTTGTTTCCAGGAGGTGTCTGGATTTCCCATTCCAACATTCACAACCACGGGCTGAGTACTTCTCAGAGGCAGAAGATCCTAGAGGCTATCTCCCAGGACATCCTAGAGGCGCCCAGGGACTCCACCAAGGGCTTCGCGTTCATAGGTGGTGACTTCAACTTCTCAGATGAGGCCCCCAGAGTGCTGCATGATACCTCTCCGTGTTCCCCTTCGGCCCCCAGCAGTGCCCCTACTCGTTCTGGAGGACCCTGGAGGACCGTCTTGGGCCAACTTGTGGAGATCAACGTCTCCGATCCTACCCACTTCTGTGCAGCACAGGGGACTCTTGGGAAGCTGGGTCGGCTCTTTGTCTCATCACCAGGATGGTGCATTACCCAGATGTGCACAGGAGCTCGCGTCCACGGCTACCCAGAGGTGCTTGCTGGGACGCGCGTCTCCGACCGCGCCGCCGTCGGCGCCACGTTTGCTGCCCGGGTGACTATGAAGCCGCACGAGCAGAAGATCCATCAGGATGTCCTCAAAAGGCCAGAGTATTTCAGGTTCATAGCAAAGGTTTTACAAGGAGTCGACGATTCAGATTTATCGCCGTCGCTCCGAGTTGACTTTCATAAAAACTTGATGCACGAGGCCGCCAGATTTGCCCGAAACGCTATTCTCCGTGGTAAACATCAAGACCCCCTCGCTCGATATCTAGCGTGTCGAACCATCGCTCGAGCTGTGTGGCATCAAGATATAGTATTGGCCGAGAAGATAATATACTCACACCCCTACGGCAAGCAGTTTTTGTCGATAGATGTGCGCGCACGTGGTCACGGTGGTCAGCCCCGTGAGTTTCAAGGCCGCCTCCGACGAGGCGCACCTTGCCATGTTCAATGCCGCCGGAGCCGAGGCCCGCAAAAGACTTCAGGACGAGGACCTGCCAGAAAATGTTAGGGCTAAGCTGGCCCGACGGATGCGTAGTCCCCAGGTTCGGTGCAAACTCTGGTCCCCGTTCGACCGCAAGTTGCAGCTCCAGGGGTTGAGGCTGGGTCCTAATCAGGTTGTTTCAGATTCTTCCAGTATGCTGCACGGGCTTGCTTGGCATTGGGGGCCGGTTTTTGCGAAGAAGGAGGTCGACAAGGCCGCCGCTTTTGTGTGCGCCGAGAGGTTTAAGCCAGAGGTTGACCTGAGTGGACTGCCACCGCCAACGGAAAGAGATATATCCCGCTTTCTCGCCAGAGTCACCCCCAGTGCCCCTGGCCCTGATGAGCTCCCATGCGGAGCTTGGAAGCACCACCCTCTGGCTCCAAGGTCCTGTCGGAGCTTCTGGACTGGCTGTTGGCTGACAATCCCCCTCTCTTCGGCTTTAATATCTTGAAGGGGGCCTTCTTGGTCAAGGGCGACGAGCCCGAGGACTCAGAGGTTGTGATCCGAGACCCGAGCGGAACCAGACCCCTGGGCATGACAAACACAGATTGCAAGATTTTGACATCGGTTTGCGTTGGGCCGCTCGCTAACAAGCTGCCGTCGTGTATACATGGGTCCCAGCGGGGCTTTATTCCAACGCGCAATTTCGGGGACAACATTATCCAACTCGATACACAAGCTCGGGTCACATCCATGATGCCAGACGTTCAGACACGTATGCCAGCCCTGCTGGCGTTCGACTACGGGCAGGCCTTCCCTTCGGTCGCCCAGCACTGGATCTTCCTGATGCTGCGCGCGCTCAGCCTGCCGCCGCCCCTGTGCGCGTTCCTGGAAATGATATATTCCGAAGTCTCGTGTTGGGGACAGATTGGGCCCACAGTTTTCTTCGTGTTCATGATCGAATCAGGCATTATCCAGGGCTGTCAAGCTAGCGGTGCTCTCTACGCGGTAGCCTCCCACGCCTTCGCTGCCCACTTCGACTGGTTGCTAGAAAAACGTGGTCACGGATTAGCTCGTCTGTGTGCAGATGATGTAGGTAGCGTAATTAAACAGCTCAAACATCTTAGATATTTACATGCCGTCTTTCGGGCGTCGAAACGGGTGGCCAATCTTACTCTGGAACTCCCAAAGTGTAAACTAGTACCCCTAGTAGGTGAGTGCACTCCAGATGTGGTCGCATCGTGCAAGGCCTGGATTCAGGCTAATCTTCCATAGTGGCGCGAATTTCAGGTGGTGCCCAAACTTTTGTACCTCGGGATTTTTTCTGGGCCCCTCGGCCGCGCCGTCTTCCTGGGGCGCCCCCGTCGCGAAATGGTCCCTGAGGGCCGGCCAAATCTCCCGTGCTGGCACGCCTTTTTCGGTAGCCGCGGCGATGTGCGACAACCGTGCTGTGTCCTGTTTGGGATATGTCGCCCAGTTCTTCTGGGCCCCGAAAACAGTTCTCCCGCGAGAACACGCCGTCTTTGCGGCTCTTTTTAAGATGCCCCACTGCTCTCTTTCTCGGCAGGCATTCTTCTCCCTGGAAAGTTGGAGGCCCCAAGCTTCGAAGTATATTTGCTTTCGGTCTTGCGTCTCTAATTCGAGCGTCAATTAGTGCGTTCTCAGCTTGGCGCAGTTGTGTTGAGGTTCTCTCGGGGGCTGGAATGCACTTCCCTCTGGAAGATGTCGGGCGCCGCAGACGGGGCCCAGCTTTGTGGGCCGAGCCTCCGATTGCAGATGCCCTTGCAGACGCATGCCGTGGTTTTGTTTCAGACCCGAAGCTAGCTCCGATCGGAGCTCGTGCAGTACAGGCCGCTCTTGTGAGGGGTGAGGTTGGGGGTGGGTGGGGGTGGTGGGTTGGGGGGCTTGTTGGGGGTATGGGGGGGGGGGGATGGGGGGTGTGGGGGGGTGTTCGTGGGGGGGATAGGTGTTGGAATTGGTGGTGGGGTGGCTTGTTGTGGGGGGGGTTTGGGGGGGGGAGAGGGGGGGATGTGTGGTGGGGGGGGGGGGGGGGGGTGGTTGGGCTGTGTTGTTGTGGGGGGGTGGGTGGTTGGGGGGATGGGGTTGGGTGGGGTTGAGGGGGTGGGGGGGGGGGGGGGGGGTTGGGGTGGGTGGGGGGTGGGGGGGGGGTGGATTGCCAAATAATAAAAAAAAAAAACCAACCAAAACGCAAAGAGAAGAAAAAAAAAAAAAAAAAAAAAACACAAAACAAATTAAAATCAAAAAAAAAAAAAAAATCACAAAAAAAAAATAAAAAGAAAGAAAAACAATAAAAAAATAAAATACACAAAAAAAACAAATTCCAAACAAAAAGCTTCAGGTGCGATGAAACTCCAGCGAGCTGCCTATAATGTGATTGTTTCCTCTGTGTTCCCTCCCTCCCTTGCTCCCTCCTTCGTGTCCCGCCTGCTCCACCTTCTCCCTCGCGTGCCTCCTGTGCGCGTCAGAGGCGTCGACTGGAGTGCCGTGCAGACTGCAACCTCACAGTGCCCGCCAGCGTGGCGGCAGGCGATCATAAAAGCGTTAGCTGGTGCTTGGACTACTGACAGTCGATTTCAACAGAATCGCCCGTGTATGTTCAACTGTCCGAATTGTGTTGACTCACGAGCCCATTATCTCATGCGTCCTAGATTTTGGGGTATGTTGGTTGAGTTTCAGGGCCACCCGTTGCCAGGCGACCCCCTGGAAAGGTTAGGTCTTTTGAACCCCGCCCCCAAATCGCTGTCCATCACTGTTGCTGCCTTTTACTTTTTCACCCTCGCCCATCCCTGTCCGCATCCGCTCTCGTCTGATGCCGCTCTCGCTCTGATCCCCCAGCCCCGCTCCTCTGTCCGTCGCGTTGTGCGACCGCATACGACGGCTACGGGCGACCGCAGAACTGCGGCTTCTGCCAGGCCGCCCCGCTCTTACAGCAGCAGCGGGTGCAGCAGTAGCAGTAGCAGTAGCAGTAGTAGCAGCTGTAGTGGCGATTGCGAAAAACCCGAACCTGACCGATGGGTGCGAGCGCAGGAGGAGGGGGGGGGGGGGGAAGAGGGTGCCCTCTGGCCAGGCGCTGCTCTGCACAAGATCCCCTGCTGCGCCTTGTGTGCCGGCACTCTTCGCTCTGGCACCCTTGAATTTTGAGAATATTACGCGGTAGGATCACCAGTCGGGTCGAGGAGGAGGAGGAGGAGGAGGATCAGCAGGAGGAGGAGCAGGAGGAGGAGGAGGAGGAGGAAGAGGAGGGGGAGGAGGAGGGATCGAGGCTCGAGGGATCGAGGCTCGAGGGGTCGGGGCCCGAGGCGAGGCGGGGCGGGGAGGGGGCGGGGCTGGGGCAGGCGGGGGCAGAGCGTCCTGCGACCGCGGAGACGGCGTTGAGCCTCCATCCTGCTCCGAACGTTGCGGCGCAAAGTGTTCCGAGCCTGCGCCCGCCGGCGCCTCCACTGTGTCGAGTCGCGGGCCTCGCGAGGCCACCCGGGCCCTCCAGGGGTCATCAGAGGCCTCCAGGGGCCCAGCAAGAGACACGAGCGTCCATGAGCCTCCCTCCCTCGAGCCTCGAGCTGCCTTCGCCGAGCCTCCCGGTTCGAACCCCCCTCGAAGCCCAGACGCCCCCGACGTCGTGGTTTTCGGAGAGTGGCCCCCCAGGGGTCCAGATGCCTTTCCGGGGGCAAGTTTTTCATGCCGAGCAGGCTTTCCCCGCGGCCAGAGGGCGGACCCCAGAGTCGCGTGCTTCCAAAGTTGTTCTCGCCCAAGGTGTTGTGGGCGCGCAAACTCGCTTGTTCGCGGGCGCAATCCGCGGGGGGGGGGCAGCGGGAAGCCGCGCGCGGCCGGCAGGCGACGCGCGCGGTGCGCGTCCTGCGGCAGGCGCGCGCGCGGGGTGGGGCCCGAGCGCGCGCGCGCCTTCGCTGCGCCGCTGCGCAGGCGGGGCTCGCAGGTGCGCGCGAGGCCCGTCGGTGGCGCGCGCGCGCCGCGGCGCCGCGCAGGCGATCGCTATTGCCGCGGGCGCGTGCAGGCCCGCTGCCTGCTGGGTTTCTGGGCCACCGCCATGGAAGAAGGTTGGCAGGTGTGGGTTGGCAGAGTTCCCACGAAGGTCAACATAGCTGACCTGCCGTCGCGGGAGTGTTACGACCTCCTCGGGCGCCTCGGTGCAGAGCGCGTCGCGCCGCGTTTTGCATCAATTTGGTGTGCCCCTGAAGCGTGGCATGGCGGTCCACGAGCCGCGCGGGGTCTGGTCAAAGTAAGGTTTGCGCAAGTCAGGCGAGGTAACCGGGCGCGCCCGCGCGCGATCGGCATGCTCTCTGGGCGGTTTCGAGCGGCGAGCGAAGTTCTCCGTCGAAGGTGAGTTTGCGCGGCGGCGCCCCCCCCCCCCCCCCCCCCCCCCCCCCCCCCCCCCCCCCGCCCCCCCCCCCCCCCCCCCCCCCCCCCCCCCCCCCCCCCCCCCCCTCCCCCCCCCCCCCCCCCCCCCCCCCCCCCCCCCCCCCCCCCCCCCCCCCCCCCCCCCCCCCTTCGGTGACGAGGTCGTACCGTGTCGTGAGTCTTCACGATGCCCTTGCTCGTCGCTCCCCTTCGTTCTGTGCGGCCGCCATGCGCGGGGCGGTGGGGCCCCTCGTCGCCAACGACGTCATGTCGCTCGACGACGTCAGTAAAGCGCCGGACTGCCGGAGCTCCGGAGCTGGCGTGGCAGCCAGGCGCGCGATCGCGCGCGCGCCGCGCAGACGCGCGGCTCCCCTGCGCAGGCGGCGAGCGTCGGGTGCATGAGGCTGTTGCGCGCCGCGCAGCAGTGCGCCCCTTCGGCGGGGCCGCCGCCGCCCGGTGTCCGCGGGGCCGCGCCGAGTTGAAAGCGACCGCGCACCGCGCCGAGCGCCCGCAGCCCCTCGCCCTCGGACGACAGCAGCGGCAGCAGTAGCTCGTCGGAGTCATCCGGGCCCGCCCGCGCGCCGCCCACGTGCAGCCGGGGGCGCGACGACGCAGAAAGCTCTGTGACGAGGCTGTGTGCGAAGGTGCGGCTGTTCGGAAGAATTCAGGCGAACTCTTCGGGGCAGCGCGGGCAAGTCGCGGCGGTGACCAACGACGCGCAGTCGTGGCGCGAGCGCGAGCGCCTGCGCGCTCTACTGGGCTCGTGTCCTCGCTCCCTGGGCACGCTGACGGCGGCGGCGAAGTCTTGGTTCAATTTCGCCGAGAAACGGCTGCGCCGCGCGGGCAACGAGCTAGCCCCAGATGCGGACGGCCTGCTGGTGTGGTCGTGCACTTTCAAGTCTGCCGGCGCCTTCAGCAATTGCGTGAGCGCGCTTCGAACAGCTTGCGAGGCGCGGGGGGGCGACACGCCGGTGCGCTCGCCCGGGGCGCGCCTGGCGCAAAGGTGCCACGGCTGAATGCGGACTGCTTCGGGGCGCGGGAAGTCGGGGGAGCACGCGCTGCCATCTCGAAGCGCAACCCGCGGGAGCGCCCCGAGAAGCGTTACCTATTGCACAACGACCTCCTGCGTCTCCTGCCTCACGTGGCAGACCCCGCGCTCCGTGCGCTGTACACCATATGTTTCGCCTTCGCCCTCGGGTTGCCGTCCGAGGGCCCGGGGGTCGCGGTCCACCGCGCAAGCCCGTCGCAGCGATCTGTTTTCAGCGGCGAAGAGCTTCGCGCAAGGGCCATCCTGGCCAGGCTCGCCGTCGGCGAACGCAGTGCGACGCTGCATTTAAGCAGACGGAAAAACGCACCGCACCCGTGCAGAGTGACGCGTAACTGCTGGTGCACGGAGTGCCGGGCGACATGCCCCGTGCACGCGCCCATGGCCGCCCTGGGCAAGGTGCCGACGGGCGCGCTCCCCTTTGTCGGCCTGCGTCGTGAGTTGGAGGACGGGGCAATCAACGCGCTGCCCGTGGTTGTGCGGCAGCTGAGGTCCGCGGCCACGACCGCAGGTATCCCTGAGCCGGAGGGCTTCACATCGAAGCGCCTGCGGCGAGGCCGCGCGGAGACCGTCCGCAGGGCGGGGGGCCGCCTCAGCGACATCTTGAGGGCGGGCGGCTGGTCCTCCAGGGCATTCAAAGAATACCTGGACCGCCCGGAGCTCGAGTGCGCTGCCACCGGGGCGGCGATGTCGCTGGCATCCGCGCCCGTCGCCCCTTGAGTCGGCCTTCAGCGGAGCATGTTTCCGCGCGTGCCCCCTCTGCGGACCATGTGTCCGCGCGTTCGTAGCTGCCGTCGCGCGCAGCTTGCATTGGGTGTCCGACGTCGTCGGCAGCGGCGTTCGGGTTCGCAGTGGGTGTCAGGCCCGTGCGCTGCTCCCTCGCCGCGCGCCGCGGTGGTTTCTACCACAGTGGCGGCGCCGCGCCGCAGTGGGCTCTGCCCCTCATGCGGCGCTCGCGAGGGGGCGCGTCACACCCATCGTTGGGGCGTGGCGCGCCTGGACGCTTGTCGCCACCAGGATAGTGGTGGGCGCACAATCTCGCTTGTTCGCGGGCACAATTCGCGGGGGGGGCAGCGGGAAGCCGCGCGCGGCCGGCAGGCGACGCGCGCGGTGCGCGTCCTGCGGCAGGTGCGCGCGCGCGGAGTGGGGCCCGAGCGCGCGCGTGCGCCTTCGCTGCGCCGCTGCGCAGGCGGGGCTCGCAGGTGCGCACGAGGCCCGTCGGTGGCGCGCGCGCGCCGCGGCGCCGCGCAGGCGATCGCTATTGCCGCGGGCGCGTGCAGGCCCGCTGCCTGTTGGGTTTCCCCGCCCACCCACACCTGGCGCGCCGTGTTGCGCGCGTTGGGTGCAACAGTGGCTTTGCGTCCAGGGGTGTCAGGCCCGTGCGCTGCTCCCTCGCCGCGCGCCGCGGTGGTTTCTACCGCAGTCGCGCGGCAGTGGGCTCTGCCCCTCATGCGGCGCTCGCG
>CAUYUJ010016252.1:0-17500 GCA_963575745.1 Prorocentrum cordatum
GAGGCCCGTTTCTAGGGCGGGCCGGGCTTTTCGCTTGAGACTGTCTCACCCTGTATGAGTCTGAAGCTTAAGAAGTGGCCGCAGTTTCACAGGTGGAGGGCGGGTGTTTTTTTACACGTGGCTCTCGTCTACGCGCCGCGCACATTCGCTCTGAATAAGCCTGCGCGCCGTTGCCTTTGGCTCAAGGCACGCGCACCCTATTTGCCCGGACACTTACCTTTGTGTTCGTTATGTGCTGGAAAGATCACTACATCGATCTTGTCCTATCCTATCCATCCACTCCCCATGGAATCGGATGCTATCTGACTTGCCAGAGTCATGTCAGACTTGGTAGCGGAGCTGGCCGCACTCTCGTGTGGTCAGCTCTTGCTCTTCTTATCCTCACGCTATCCGGCACGATCTTCGTGACCAACTACCACCTTGCGCCACCACTCCAAGTACCTTTTACGATGATCATTTCAAGAGCAAGAAGCAACACGAGAGGTACGACGTCTGGACAACAACATTGGTACCATATACGCTTCATCACTACGCTACTACCAACCGCTCGGCAACGAGCCAAAAGCGCAGTACTTGAAGCAGAGGCGGGGAGACCCGCAAGATAAAGCGCCTCGTAGACTTGACAAGGCGTTACCAGCCCTACCCCAGCGCGGCAACGCGCCTGATAACCACCCATCTCTTCACAGCCTTGGGTTGGTTATCTTCGCCATCATATGGTTTGCGCTGGGGGCAGCAATCGGACACATGCGCCGAGGAGACAACAGCACAGATGGACAAACGCATGGCCCATACTGGGACCCTCAAGGCAACGTACCTTTCCGCGAATACGTTTATGAGGTCAACGCGTGGCTTAACGTCACAAGCGGACGCATGACGCCACAAACCCAATCAGCCGCCATACAACGCGGCCTGGGTGGCCTAGCGAGGACACTCGGCATGAGGGCACCACCTGACATTATAAACTATGGCGCGGACATCGATGGTGTCCACACCGACCCAGTAACCTACATTATGTTCCTCTAAAGCATGAAGTTCAATTGCCTGGAAGATGAGCGCCAGCTCACTTCAGGCACTCAGCTCATCGACTTTCATGTGCCTCACGGAGAACGAATCGACGTAACCCTTACTCGGTTCGAGATGGCCCGTCTTGAGGCACAGTCGGTGGGTTTTGACCTTCCCAACTTCCAACTGCTCACTGCTATCCTGTTCCGCGCTCTAGGCGTTGGCAACCAGCGAACCATGCAACTCTTACAGCCACTCAACCATCAAATGCCCCGAACACAACAGCAGCATGACGAATTGTGTGAGAGGATGCGTTCGATAGGCCATTTGTCAGAACGTTCTCCTGGCAACATAGGATCAGTGTTTGGAAGGGGAACGGGAACTGGCAGTGGAAATTGCTATACTACCTTAACCACTGAAGCTCAGCCTGGCAACGGGCCCTCAAACATATGGGCCGACGATCTTGGAGAATCCACTACCCTACTAACAGGGGATCGATCACAACCAAGCTGGGCAACCAGCCCTCCTCCTAGAGAACCTCAACCACACCGTTCCCTATGGGGTGAAGCGAATCCCCTAAACGACGGTGTATCCACCTACCTAGGTAACGACGACTTCGACTCCTGCACCGACACCGATACCATATCATCAGATGGTATCGAACCCCTAGATTGGTCAGATATCACGCAAATTGAAGGGGGCAATCAGCGTGCCGAACACCTGTTCTGGTTATTACAACAAGCAAAGCGTAGGTGGAGGACGTTTACACGAAAACCAGTGCGTCGTGTGAGGAGGAGGATACGGAGGAGCTTCAAAGGGAAAGATAAAGGCAAACGGGGTCGCCGAAGGTTGAACGGACGATGCATCTCGGCTTTCCTCCAGAGTCTTTCAGATGATCAGTATGATGAGATATTTTTTTCGGGGGAAAAGGCAGTGAAAAAGGCCGTAGGGAGACCGCAGGCAAAGGTAAAGGTAGGCGGGGGCACCCGCGAGGTAGAGACGGCCAGATCCTAAAGTGCCATGAGTGTGATAGTACCGATCAGCTTTTAAAGGATTGTCCAGCGAAGGGAAATGGAAAGGGTAGATCGACCGAAGTCCATTTAGGCTCAAGTGAACCGTCTATTGAATATCTGAGCCTCCAAGATATCGAGGCTGTGGAACAGATATTTTTCACTTGGGCTAGCAGTGTGGACAATTTGGATGAGCTCGAGGCGTACGGCCATGGGCTGTGCGCGCACTACCTCGAGTACCTCCGCAGGTTTGTTCTCGGAAAGATCGAGCTTACGCCTGTGGAGAACGGAACGCTGGGAAACCAGCCCCTATCTTTCTTCGACTGGATGTTCGGTAACCCAGGCAACATCATAGCCTACGAGAGCAGCGACGAGGAGGTCACTGTTGAGGCCTCGCCTTCGGAGGTTGACCACAACCTTCGACGTCGACCCGACCTCATGCCTGGAAACAGGCCCACTCCAGTATATCCTCCAAATTATGGTGATCTGATGGAATTAGAGGCTCAAGCATCCACCGCGGGCGTGCCAGGAAACCCACACGTGCCACCTGGCATGCTCGCGCCAGGCGAGTACGAACCGCACGCGATACTGCAGACTCTCATGCAGATGCACGCTGCACTGGTCGTAGCATATCCCGAGAGTCAAGAGAGTGTCGAAAATGGCCACATGATGCTACAAGACACCGATACATGTGACGACTCGGAGTTATTGTTAGCGGCCCTTACTCTCATCGACAGCGCGCACCCTGAGGACTTGCAGCGACATGCGTGGTATTCTAGAGGGAGATGGCGCCAAGCCCTTGAAAAGGGCCATCTCCATGCGTGGACAGGCCCCCCCTCCGCCGGGATGGGGTCTCCAGGCGGCGGGACTACAGCCCAACCACACGGCCATGCGACATGTTATCGGGCAGCCTTCATACGACTATGATCATCTCGAGGCGCACGCTATGCTCGGTAACGAGCCTGAGCCGAATGCCGTGCCGCCGACTCCGGGACAGCCAAGCGGTGCTCAGACGCCTGTGCAGCAGGGAAACCTGCCAGTCCCGGCTGGGCCAATGACCATTGTCATTGGCAACCCTACGTCAGAAGTTGCAGAAGATGATGGATGTGGAACGTGCGAGGACGAGACCACCATCCTCATGATGGAAGACAATGGTAAAGACGAGGAGGTGGACTATGACCCAGACAGTCCTGACGCACTACCACTCGCACAAGAGCAAATTGTGCCAGACTCCAGTCAGCAGGGAGACCTGCCTGCTCAAGATGCGCCGCCTGCGGCCCCGCAGGAACCCCCGCCGGCTCCTGCTCAGGCTACGTCGGCGGCATCATCTGATGAACGTGCCAGGAGGTCTCGCTCGCATCCACGCCTTAGGGGCGACCCTCACCCTCAAGCACGGCTCCCACGCGAATGGAGACAAGCAGCCCCATCAGAGCATGCCTCTCGACGAGGGGGCCAGTTGCTCGCCTACAACGACCCTAGGCGTCAAACGGGTGAGCACTCTGCCTTTGGAAAAGGCAACCCAGCCTACAGGGGCGCCCAAGGCAGGTCCATACGGGGTGGCTATCAGCTCGCGACGAATAGTCGTCGTCCTGAGATTGAGGCAGTGCGGAAACAGCTGCAGACCATCATTGAGGAGCGCAAGCGCTACAGGCCAGACGCGGTCTGCGGCCCGTGCTCACAGCTGTTCCCGGAACACAGACCTGGGTGTCCTGTAGGTCTCAATGAGGGCGTAAGCCCGAACAGAGACCGCACTCCTGCAAAGGAGGGTCATCCGCCGTTGGTTCCTACGACCCAAGCAGAGATCGACGAGGTCAATCGTCGTCTCGGAACCACGGCTCACAGGAGCTCTACAGCCGAGGAGATCCAACCTCCGCGGGGACTTGTGCCTATGACCCAGGAAGAGAAAGATGCGCTCAACCGTCTTCCTGATATGCGGGGAAACCCGCCTGGCGTCTCCAGTCAGGCCCAACAGCTAGAGATGATGGATGACGATGAACAGGAGGTTCAGCGAGCCGCAGCAGAAACGGAGCGCAAGCGAGTGGCAGAAGAACGCGCCCGCGAGGCAACTCGCCAAATGCTGCTGGAGTCACAAAAAGAGGGGCAAGGAAGCCCCCACTCCAACCGAAGGCCAAAAGCGAAACACGAGCACCTAGGACGCCTTCGGGGGAAAGACAGAAAGCGTCGACCCGCTCAGAGGAACTCGGGTTCGATGTGCAGATGGGGGGCCCCTTTCGGAAGCGCCAAAGTCACCGACTCGTGCAGCTCCTGCGCAGAGACCCGACCCTAGGCAACAACCTCAGGACTCCGTGGAGATCCGCAGACGACAACCTAGCCGTAGCGGCTCTATCGCCGGCAAGGCCAAGGCATTCGAGCGTGCAGGTTTTACCCCTACGCCGGCCTCGCCTGTGGCGACGCGCTCCAAGAGATCTGAGGGAGGTGCTCTGTCTAGGGGTACCTGGGTGCCTAAGATCACGGGCAGCGCCAGCCGAGAAACGCTGCGGGGAAACCCGCCAGGCGCTGCAGCCGCAGCATCCTCATCCTCAGGAGCCGCAGCCTCATCGGCGACAGAGGCTCCTTTGCGGGAAAACCCGCCAGAGGATAAGCTGCATCACCCAGGGGATACTTCCTTTATTAGCGGGAGTCAGGCATTAATCAATGACCGACGTGCCCTGCGGAGTCTTCCACCGATGCGCTCGGTGGATGAGGCATTCATGGAGAGCTACAGGCAGAAAAATATGGTTCCGAGAAGTAATCGCACACTCAAGCAGCTTAGTAAATGCCTCAACAAGATCTGCAGACACGCGCCTGACAGACTACACAATCCAGTGTGGGGCCTTGACGTTCGACGATCATGACGGGTGGATCAATCTCTATGAGCTCGTACACGAGTTTCCGTGGCACAACGGTCGTGCGAGACAGGGCGGGTAGAACCCGAGAATGTATGATGCCAAGATCATCGCCGAGACCTTTTACCAAAGAACGGTTGACCAGATGGCTGCCATCATGATGGCGATCGTCCACGTCCGCGAGGCGGACGGTGAGGAGAAGCAGCGTCTGCAGTTCACGGTCCTGGTGCGAGATTCTGCCTCGCAAGGGCGCTCGTGGACGCTCGAGGCCCCTTGGTCGTTGTGCAAGTACATTGTACTGCGCGACAATCCTGCCGGGAGACCGGCCCCATGCCCCGAGGTTGCCATGCACGGCGCGCGGTGGGCAGCCTTTGAGGGCATCATGTGGCATGGCCCTTCCTGCCGCAAAGAACACAACGCCAAGAAGAGAGGGACTGGCCGATCACACATCCACTTTGTTCCGACGCTTTGTCGTCGCGGCGTGCAGAGTGGATGGGGCCCCGACTCTGAGATCGTTATCTTTGTGGATTGGCACCAAGCCCTGAAGGGCGGGATCGACTTTTGCTGGTCCGACAATGGGGTTCTCTTATCAGAAGGAAAAGACGGCATTATTGAGCCGTATTACATTACACACGTGGAGGAATTATCCACAGGAAAGCAATGGCGGAACCCAGAATATCTGGGTAGTCGCCATGCACGCGTCTCCACTGCCATAATGACGGCACCGAATAGGTGGAGAACTGTGGGCAGTGCTAGTATTATGCACAGATGGTCTCTTGACCGAGATGCTAATGAGCCTCATACGGTTCATGGTCAAAGAGAGGTATGGGACCATTACAGCCCAACAGTGCTGGGAAACCAGCCCGAAATCCACCATATCCTCATGATCAACGAGAGTGAGGCAGGAAGCGCGGCTCCAAGTCGTGCTCCAAGCCAAGGGCACAGTGCCATATCTTGGCAGGTCCTCAGCACCTCGGATCTGGATCAGATCGCGGCTGCTCTAAATCCTGAGCAGGTGGAACAGCTAGCAGCTAGCGGACAGACTGTGCCAGCAAGATCCCTGGGCCGCAGGTCAGGGAGCTATGTCCGCCATGGTGACACGCAACCGCCAGGCCATGCAGGGAAACCTGCCCGTTAATGGACTCAGAAACGACATGCCCGAACCGCGGGGAGACCCGCAAACGTTCGGCCGCATCTTCGGAGAGCCTGCTCGATTCGAGCAGATGCCAGGAAGCCCCTCGCATAGCATGCACACACCGAGGGGCATGACCCCAGTGGCGACACCACCAGCACAGTCTCCGTTTGGGACTCCTGGTCGATCTGCCACGAATGGCACTCTCATGGAGCGGATTGCCGCGGCCAGAGCTGAGCATGGCACAGCTCTTTTGAGCATGATGCCACCGGGCACGCCAGGCCTTGGCACTCCAGTACACCACCGACCTTTTGCTGGCCAAACCACTGCTGCTGGAGTGCCTGATGACTGCCGCGCAAGGGTGGCAGCTGCGGTACAACAGGTGCAGAGTCGCAACCTGCCCCACCCGGGCGGTCAGAGGTGGAGGCCAGCCTGGTCCTGGGAGCCAGAGGGTCCGAATCCACTTGACCCTGCTCGGCAACGAGCCTTTATCCCGGCCTTCAATGCTCATCCGAGCATGGCTCAGGGCCAGAGGCCAGCGCCAGCACCAATGGATCCGTTACTGTACCCAGACGGGTCTAGGGTCCCGAACAGATTTGTTCGCGAGACTGCGGATCAGTTTCATAGCCTCACGAATGTGCGCTGCAATGATCAGTCCATGTACCCGCACATGGCTTTCATGCCTGCACCAGCGACGCCAGAGGTGGCCGTCCAGTCTACTGCCCACTCGATATCATCAGGCAGTAGGGGAGTACCAGACTACATCAGGCAGACGTACCACACTCAACAGGCGTGTTTTAGGCGCAGGCAGGCGGTGCAGAGTGCACGTGACCAAGCACGCGCAGCCGCGCTTGAGGTCGTGAGGAACAGAGGCTCACCATGCGAGGAAACTCGCCAGCCGCGTCGCCCGCAGCCTCCACATCGGCAGCTCCTCCAGCATTGGTTGCCGTAGCGCCGGAGGTACTGGCCCCCGCAGGAGATCCTCCAGCTGCTTTCCTGGGCTCCGAAACAGTCCTGGAGCGGCAGCGGCGGGTGCGCCGTAGGGCGGCAGACGTGGAAATCTATACTGGGATGGAAGACACCTGCGCGGTATGCCTCGAGGAGTTTTTGCCGAGGGAGAACATCTACCGCTTGAGGTGCAACCATCTGTTCCACGAGGAGTGCTGGAACTCGAATGTGGTGGGCCACGTTGCGAATCAGCGAGAAGGAGACCCTCAGCAACCAGCATGTGCTATCTGCCGAGCGCCGGGCATTATAGCGCCATCGTTCCCATGGACCGGCTCCGTCACTCAGGCCCCCGAACAGGCAGCGAGTGGGCTGCGAGAGTTGAGGGGCATTGGGGGGAATGACAGCCAGTATGCTGGACAGGCAGACAGCGCAGTCTCAACAGCGGGGAAACCCGCCGGAGGAGGTGAGGACGCCGATGGAGACGGGATATTCCGATTAGCTTATCCCGATGACGGCGCCGCAGCAGGGAAACCTGCCCAATACCCCACCTGTGCCGATCCCTCCGACTCATTACGAGCCTGGAGTCGGGCAGGTGGCTCCTCCGATGTCACCCCGAGGTGGGTGGGGCCGAGCTGCCACTGGACCCTGAACAACTGCGAGAACTACGTGTTCGCCACTTCCAGACCCAGATGGACAATGCACACACCACGTTCATGCTGGACGCCGATAATCCTGAGAGCGAGTCGTTTGACCTCTCAGACTCTTCAGTGGCGACAGCGGCAACAGCAGTCAGGGCCGTCGAACTCTCAGCCACGAACAACGAGTTCGACGAGTGGTTGCAGTACAGGGACCACCTTACGAGTGAGGGATTACAGGACATCGCCCTTCATTCGTACTTGACGCTGACGCGGCGCACTGCCCGCGAACAGTACACGAGCATACGCGATGAGTATGCAAACTGGCGGGGGCAACAGGGCGCTCAAGCCCAGAACGTGTCGCACTTCCAGTGCATCGACCTGGCACGTATGGCCGCAGGAAGGCCAGGTGCCAGCACGACGCGGGGAGACCCGCCAAGAAGTGCGACCGAGATGCGGGGAAACCCGCCAGACAGCGCAGCCGGCACGTCAGAGACAGTGCACATCAAGCAGCCGAGTAAGACATCTCTTGAGGATGGTGGAAATTCAATCCTCATAGACGTGGGCTCGAAGATTAACATAATGGGAGAAAATATGAGCCGCAAGTTTGTCCAGGCTGCTGAGGCACATAATCGTCCTTGTACGTTTGAACCTCGTTCTCGATTGAACATCAACGGGGTAGGCGAGGGGTCGGCCCCAGCTGATACCGTGGGCACCTTCAGCATTGCCTGCGAGTACCAGGGCTCGACCCAGCTCGACTCGTACAAGGCTAATGTTGTGTCAGGCTGTGGCAAGGACCTGCCAGCTATCCTGGGCCTCGAACGAGGCCAGGAGAAGCTGATATCCCCTGGGAAGGGACAGGTCAAGATGGAACTCCCCGTGGGCTCCAAGATCATGCCGACAACGAAGTTGCCATCAGGACATCTGTCCATCAGGTGTGATCGACTTGGAGCCGCGGGGCAACCCGCCTCGAGTACAAGTACAACATCGTTCCAGACGGTGCTGACAGGCGAGCCGTCCCCTGCGCAAGAGCGCCAACAACTGCAGGGAAACCTGCCTCAAGGGTTGCTCGCGATACTCGCCAAGGCGACGATGAGAGGTGACAGCATTGATGATGTGGAGACGGTCGATTGCTTCGTAGCCAGGACACTGGCCCAGCATGGCGGACTTGTACCCATGGATGCTGCACGGCCCCGCCGGAAGATAGCGATGGGATACACGAATCATGAGCTGCAGACGGTCAGCGACGCCAGGTCGAAAGGCCGATTGAAGCAGCCGGTGGATAATCCATCCATGCTGGCTACGTTTGCGGAGCAATCCGCCTCTGAGGCTACCGCGCGCTGCAGCGCAGAGCTCTACCATCTGAGGGAAGCCCAGATGCTGGCAGATGTTGCAGGCGCATCTTCTTTATCTTGAAGATGGCAGGGCGACGCTGCCCCCTCGTCGCCTTGCCTGATAGCCGAGAGGCCAGGGGGTAACATGGACAGCGGGGCAACCTGCCATAGTAAAAGAGCTTTCGTTATCGAAGATGCGAGAGAGGCTTGCGCTGACCTTCGCACCCGAGGATACATCTGTGATCGCATTTCCCACAATGAGCTTATGACGACTGTGGGCGCAGATTGCCTGGGTGCGGTGATCAGTGGGGATTATACTCTAATGTGGGTTAGTACCCCGAGTGGCCTGGTACGTACGAACCCCAGGAAAGAGAGTAGCCCCACACTGGCCGCGCATTCAGAACCTTCTGACAAAAGCCAAGAAGCCCCGCATGACAATTATAGTGTTTGGCCCCCCAGGATGCGTTTGAAAGTTGTCTCCAATACGTGATACTCTGGAAGATCTTAAGTTGACGGTAGTACGGATGCGGTTATGTCATGTCGGTATTAGGTTTAAGATGCAAGACAATACACCGAGTGGCACCTATATGCAGGTAGCCACATCGATACCGAATAGATCTAGGTTATGAGCATGTACGTGCAAACTGGCGATACCACAACATGTATTGGATTGGTACGGCCAAACGGTACGACATGCTGAGTGGCGAGCCCAGACACGCATCACGCTTATCCGTCACCTCAACGACAGAATCCTGGGAAGCAACACTACGCACGGAAACGTGCCGATATACTTGAACACCTATACACGTACGGAACACAACATAAATCACTATGTGACGACAAACAAAAGAGGACCGAAATGGTCTGATGTCATCCGACGTGTAACGATTATCCTGGATACCAACGCGATTATTCAGGATATAGCAGTAGCCGATCAACCAACGGGATACGATTGGCATGCGCCACTACCTGCAGGGGTTGCTAACATCAGTACACGGATGTACTGGCAGCCCGAGGAACCTGTAATGCTCGGAAACGAGCCTACTCAATCACCACAGAAGCCGAGACGCGTCATCATAGATGACTGTCCTTCTTCCCTCCCGACTCTGGCGATTGACGCAGGTGCCCACTCATCAACGACGATGGGCACGCAGACGGGTGAACAAGACGAGCAAGTCTTACCTACGGAGTCGCGTATCAAACAGAAGGAAAGGCTGAAAGCCGAAAAGGAGGCAGGCATCAAGCCTCGCCGCATCAAAAAACACGTTGAAGATGGGAACGATGATTGCGGTGACGACTTGTCAGGACTCGGACAGGATTTTATGGCGACCTGGAGCACTGACGTCCCTGTCGAGCTGATTAGCTCAGATGAGGAAGATGACCTGTTCCTTACCCTCCCCCCATCTATGCCCGACACACACGCGGACATATACAGCATAGTGGCTACTCTATGTTATGGTCACAACAATTGCGTGGATATGTTGGAGCTTTGTGGAGGTGAGGGTGGCATGTCAGAGCTTGCCTTCTCAAGGGGTCTCTCCTCAGGAGGCAACTTAGACAGGACCACGTGTGTCGACCTGGGAGACCCCTTCGGTGCAGAGAGCTGTAGACCACTTCTTCGCAGTATACCGCGTACGAGTAGCCATGCTACAGCACAGCTGCCGCACCACAGGGCCACCATCCTACTACAACTACAAAGCCAGCTATAGCACTTGGGAACAGCATCATAAATAAGATTTACCACACATAACTTATTGTGGTAAAATAGCTGTTACTCAAGATAATTCACAGAGGTGGTTTATACGCGAACAACCCACAGGAGCATGGGTGGATGACATTTCCCCATGGAAAGAACTTGCCGACCGATCACATATCACGACCGTGCGCATCGACCAATGTGCGCCGGGACTTAAAGATACGGCTGGTGACTATATCAAGAAGCCGACAAATATCACCAGCAACGACGAGACAATTCTTAAACCTTTTGAGCGACTCAAGTGCAACGGTCAGCATGTGCACGCACAACCGTGCAACAGGGAGCTTTCACTGGCACAAAAATACACTCGACGACTGCAGTCTGCCTTTGTGGAAGCCGTCTATCTGGCGAAAGCCATCGACACCAAGCGCGGAGACGCGCCTGCACGAACTGCGCTGGCTTACCCTGCTGACCTTCCTGATCAAGCTGAACCAGGAGAGGGTATGAGACGCATCGGCGATCGTATCATCCCAACAGTGGCTACATGCCCAGCATGCATCGACAATGTCCGAAAGGGCAGTCCCAGCCACAACAGAGGTCCTGCACGGTGTAAGTATCATGACTCTATCTCTGTATACTGGCCATGTCCTTCATGCCAGAGGGATCTTACGAGAAGCAAGGGTGTTAATAACCACCTCGACACGGAGCCTGGCAAATGCCGTTTTGCCGAGCCGTTCAAACTCCCAGATGATCATGATCCCGAGGGCCGCAATGCGCCAGCTTGGTGGAAACCCTTACCCGAGCCTGGGGAGGGCCAAGCTTCGGCATCGGGTGGCCGTCAGGGCGCCCGCGCCAGGCCACCGCGACCATGAGCCTTTGGGAACGCTGATCGTACATCTGGCGCCAGCAGTTACGACGTACTGCGAGACGCGCCCGAGCGTGGAAACACGCCCTCCGCGTCTTCGGGCGAGCCGCCACAAGTAGCGGCCCGCCGTGGTCGCCTACAAGGCGTACCTCCACCACCAGATGCAGTTGACGAAGGAGACCGACTGCGGAGAGCTACGAGGAACCCTCTCGCCTCAACCGGCTCGGGGGCTCCGCGACTGCCCGACTGGGCGAGGTTCGACATCCAGCACAGTTTGCAGAACCTCCGCAATCACGAACCTCACGTAGTCAAGAAGGAACTCCGTAAACTGCACTTACGGTGGTATCATGCGAAGGAACCAAAGATGAGGCTGATCCTAGATAAAGTGGGACTGGATAGCGTTCGATTAAATATGATCAAGGAATCTGTGACACATGTCGGGAATGTAGAGCATGGGAACGTCCAGGTAATTCTACGCTACCTTCCGTAAGCCTTCCTGGAAATTGGCTTGACGAAGGCGAAGTAGATCTCATGTTTTACAGGAAACGGACCATATTTCATATTATGGACCGATGTATCCGCTTGGCAGCAGGCCAAGAGATTCCTGATAGAGAACGTGACACTATACTCGACGCCTACCACTACTGCTGGATTGCTTATCATGACCCTTCAAAGTCTTGTATTCATATGGAGAAGGCGCCCTCAACAATGACACTGCCAAGGCCATGATGGCGAACAAAGGTGCGACACTTCGTATCCGAGCGCCTGGCCAACACGCGACCTCGATCGAGTCACGCAACGGCATTCTTAGGGGCACTCTCAATATGATTGAGGAAGAGCTGAACAGACAAAACATCCCCGTTGTATTTACTAGAGTATTGGCTGAAGGCATCTTCGTCACCAACGCTTTCACGTTTTACAACGGAGTATCGGCGTACCAAGCACACACTTGGCGACAGCCCTCTTTTCTTCCTGACCTCGACACCCTTGACTTCCCTAAGGGACCCGAGACGTCAGGCCACGAACGAGAACGCCGTGTGAGGGAAGTTAGCCTGGAAGCAATAACTCAAGCCACGGCGGTAGCTAAGACAAATCGTGCTCTCAGGGCCAAGACGGCCCCAGATGGTGTTCACCTGTACTCAGCTGGAGACTTGGTCGATTAGCACCGACCTACAGGCACTAAGGACGACCATGGAGGCTGGAATCGCCCGTTTCCTGTGATCCGTAACGTGCCTGAACGAGGACACGTCGTCGTCAAGGCAGGATCGCGTGAGGTAATTGTACTGTGCCCTGATGCTCGCCACACGCTATACATTCAATGCCTTATGACCAGGGAACTCGGCATGGACAACATGGCCATGCAAACCGTCCGTACATATGTGGCACACCCTGGTGCAGGGAAACCTGCCAAAGTCTTTGGCTATATTCCAGACTACAAAGGAAACCTCAATCTTTCCGACGACAGCAAGTTTCACTCGCGCGTACGTTTTGCACTGCAGTATCTCGTGCGAAACTATTTCCAAGTTGAACGTGTAGTAGCCGTGAGATTGGCCAAGAGCGTTCCCAATCTACCTGCAGTAAAGTACGCCACCGGGTCTACACTCATCCACTACGACAATGATGCTAACCCAGCCTTCCACTATTATGAGTGTGTGGGCACCAGCCTGAACATCTCTCAAATCACTGGTAGCACTCACTCCAGACTCATCCAGTGCCTGACGTCACAAGGTCCTTCCCTAGGATTTCATGACGACCTTGCCAAGTATCAGCACTTGGGCACAACGTCTGGAGAACGCGACCAGCCTGGAGACAGGCCTCCTCCGGACACCCCAGGTGTTTCATCACCAAGTGAAGGCCGCCTGTCTACAATCTATGAAGAAAGCGAGGAACACGACATCGAGACTATGATGATGGAGGAGTGGTACGATGAGTTACGTATGGACCTTCATCCCACAACGGTTATCGACGACTATCTCTACTGCGTCCCAACAACCATGCTGCCCGACCAATGTGTCTTGGCCTCAGCATCCGTGGACGAGGAAGATACCGTAGTGTCGGAGATGCTCGGAGACGAGCCTGAACTACAAGAGCCCTGTCTTATCTCTCTATGCTCGACTACAACTGACGAGGGCTATTCTCTTGACAGTGATGAACATGTTCCCTATGTTGAGCTATCTTTCACGCCAGAAATGTCAAAGGTAGTTCTGGATCAGACACAACTTGCAAAGCTTGAAACAGACATGGTCGCAACGATGAGAGTACATGTATCATCGGCTGCTAAACGTGCTGTGGTAGTCAAGGAAGACGACCTACTCACTAAAGCCGGTATCGCAGCACATCCTAAAGAGGTTAGTGAAGCCCTGTACACCGAACTCAAGATCTGGCTTGACAACCGATGCTTTGAGATGTATGACCTATCTAAAGCTTCCAACATCATGACATCCAGATATGTGTACAAGTGGAAGTTTGTGAAGGTAGGCACCGAGAATGTTAAAACCATCAGTCTTAGACTTGTCCTTCGTGGATTTATGGACGCGGAGGCGTTCGATGTAGAAACCTTCTCAGGAACTGCTCGAAGACAGCCCCAGAGGCTCCTGGCAACTGAGGCGGCATGTCATCCAAAATGGATCTTAGTATCTATGGATATCGACAAAGCGTTCCTCAAAGGACTGACCTATGAGGAACTTGCTCATGCCACTGGCGAGGAAACTCGCATGCTTTGCTTCACCCTTCGCCAGGAAGTGCCCAGGTGCTTCGTGCACTACCAGGCTTCTCTTCCTACGATGAAAGCCGACGCTGCCTGAGGTGTCTCAAGCCAGGAACGGGTGCAAAGGACGCCCCAAGAGCGTTCTCCCTCAAGCTTCGTGCGACTACACGAGCTATAGGCCTCACACCGACAAGTTACGATCCTGAGTTTGAATTCAGTCAGGATCTGTTAACGGCAGAACATGTCGACGACGTCAATATGACAGGCCTAGAGAAAAACGTAGATGACTATGTACAACGTGTCGAAAAGGTGTTTGGTAAATGCAAGCTCAACAAACATTCTTACACGAACTGCGCCGTTCGCTACACGAAGAATGAACAAGGGGATGTGATCATGGACCGGGACGAGTACATTAAACAACTACGTCCTATCACGCACCCTGAACATACGGGAGCGGCGGCAGACGCCAAAGCTACCAAACTCATCACCGACATGTTCTTTAGCCTGCGAGGAGCTCTCGCCTATGCCCTTCTTACTCAAGTCTGGTTTATGGTGTATGTGGTCTCTCTCCAGAAGATCCAAGAGCCCACCAATTTACAAGTCAGACGACTGAATGCTGTGACGCGAAAGCTGATCAGCAGCCCGAAACGCATCACCTTCCCTCGGATGAAACCGACGAATGAAGTAGACATACACAGAGATTCGGGGTATCGGAAGCTCACCGGAGAGGAGGGCGATGAAACCAAGGGCTACGGCATTCGTGGGGCTAACGTATTACGGCGAGGAAACTCGCCTCAAGGCAAATCCGTCATTCACCTTTGTGACGGACTATGCAAATCACACCGACTGCAGGTGAGGTCCAGCTATGCCGCTGAGGCACTTGCAGCTGCACACAATCTTGATGAATGCTATCCCACGCTCATCACTCTTCACGAGCTCAAGGCAGGGGCACTGACTCCACGACAACTACGAGATATGCGTGAAGTTGGAGGCCTAGCTACCAAAGTATCCCTCACGATAGACGCTGAGTCTGTATACAAATCTCTATCCAGCAAAAATCTTAAGATACCGACGGAACGGACTTTGCTGGGACATATCAGCTAGATACGTGAGCTCACGGATATAGGTATAGGGCAAAACGTACAGTGGTGTGATGCTAGAGACATGACCGCAGATGGGCATACAAAGGGGAGTATCGATCGCGAGTATGACGTGAAGCAGTTTGTTCCCTTTCGCGGCCCCGAGGACAGGAACAAGCCTAAGTCGAATCAGTTTTAGTCTGTCCGTGTTGCCCCCGCGGTCCAGTTTGCCAACACGGGCGCCTAATACAGAGGCGCCCTCTTAGCTGCTCGGAAACGGGCCATACTTTCCACGCTTGGAAACGAGCTTGTTCGGTTTGGTTCAGGCTCTTTGTTTTAATGCCCTTTTGCCTGGAGGGGAATGGCCTGTTTGGCTTACCTCTAGCCGGGCCGATAGCCCCTGTATATCCAAGGGGCTATCCTGCGCGTGCGTGGAAAAGTTTTGCGAGGAAACTCGCCGGCGAATAATCTCCCCCTTCAGTCTGGTGGTAGGCCAGACTGTGCGTACTGTTTTTCTTGCAAACAGTTGTGCGCGCGGCCTTTCTACAGCCTAACGGCTGCGCGGCTTTACTCTCCGTCTCCTCCCCTCCCGACTTTAAGGGTAGTTCTTTGGGGGATGTTATAGAGGATCGGGAGTATAGCCTGCGCGCCGTTGCCTTTGGCTTAAGGCACGCGCGTCCTATTTGCCCAGACATCTACCCTTGTGTTCGCTATGTGCTGGAAAGATCACTACATCGATCTTATCCTATCCTATCCATCCACTCCCCATGGAATCGGATGCTATTTGACTTGCCAGAATCATTTCAGACTGTGCGGTTTGACACCGGGAACGGGAGGACATTTCGCCTCGTGGGGCCCTCTTTGGGCTGCTCTTGGGGCTTTCTTGGAAGGCTTTTCGGGATTCCAGTCTGGGGACTCGGACCGTCGTCGGTGGCTCTGAAGGCCCTGCTGCGGCCGCACTGGGGTCTCGTTAGGCTTTCTTGGCCGTCTTTGAGACCTCAGGTGGAGTGGAAACCCATGCCAAGACCCCGCTGGCCTCCAGGGTGCCCTGGGTTTCTTGGGTCTCGACGGCTTTGCGATGGAAAGCGTGGCGATGCCACACCAGAAATCAATAGACGTCCTGGGCTCTCAGGATTGGGTTTCTCGTGGAAGGTTTCTTGTGGTCGAGCTCCTGCTGTACCAGGGGGGGCGGCCGGGGCCCCCCCTGAGGAGTCCAGTCGGGTGTCGTGCCGGGTGGAATTTCTTATTTCGGAAGGATCGAGATGTCGGGGGTGGACAGAGCCCCCACCCTGACGCGTCGATTAGTGAATTGTCCGTTTTCGGTTCTCGAGGGGGCGCCGCGGCCGTCATTTTCCAGGCTTGCGCTCGCCAGATTTGGGCCCGAGGTCGTTTTGCACGGGAGGAATGGGCTCGATGCCAAATAGCACTTATTGCTCATTTTCAACAGGACTTGCTGTCCGCGCCGTCGCGGACTGGGTCGTTGTCGGTTTTGGACAACATTTGTTGTTTGGCGTCGTACCGGTTTTCTTCGTCCTTATTTCTGGCGTCCAAATGGTTGGGGTCCAGGAGGGGGTGGGAAGGGGGGGGATTCTCGCACTCGCCTGGAGAGCCACAAGGGTTCGGCGGATTTCATGGGCTCCACCAACACTGAACAGGAGCAGTTTTTGTTTTTGCCCAGACCGTGCAACCCCACATCCAAGACGTTCTCCTGCAACGCGTTTGAGCCCTGGACCACCAACTTAGATGTTCATACCAAAATGGATGATGCTAGTTGTTCCTTCGGAGCCCGCAAACCGCTTTGCGCGCGTCAGCGATCAATTAAAACTTGTTGGGCATGGTCTGGGTGAACAGCTTGCCTTCAGAGCGTTCTGGAGCTCGTTCAGGGAGTTCCAGATCGCACAGAAATGGCCGCCGCGCTCAGAGCTCGATTGTTATCACAGATCCCCGAGTCGTCCATACCCGATCTGTTCGAAACCAGACTTTTATTTGAGGATGCCACGCGGCGAGAGGCAGTAGTCTTGGATTTCCAGTCGTCCTCCACCGACCGGGTGCATCAGAAAACGATGTGCATGCCTTGCGCAACTGCGCAACTCCCTGTCGAGAAGTCGTGCTCGAGCGCAACTGACAGGGGCAGGTACTGCCCGTGGATGGACGCAGCGCTTCCAGGATGCTCACCGGGGCACGTCGAGCTCAGATGGTGCCCCGGGTATGCCGAGCACATGCCGAGAAGGGTTCCCCTCCGCTCG
>CAUYUJ010016252.1:22500-25000 GCA_963575745.1 Prorocentrum cordatum
CGACATGGCAACGCTGGCGGTCTGGGATCGCCCACCAGATCTTCACTTCTATTCCATCGGTTCAGCGACAGCAGTTCAACCGTCCGAAGTTCGCAGGGCGCTGGGGCCGTGGATCAACGCCGCTGGAGTTGCCATGTCAGACGTGGAGTTGGTGGGCGACGTTCCATCCAGGCGATTTCACCTGCGGGCATTGGGCGGCGCCGCGGCTTCCTCTCGCAGTGTGTCCCTGGCGAGGGGCCTCCGCCAGGGGGGGAAATGGGTGCGCTTCTCATGCAGCAACGCCAACGGCGCCGTCGCCCCGCTCTACATCAACGCAGACAAAGAGTCCCAAAACGCTTCGGCGCGCAATTCAGACGAAGCAACTTGTGCAGATACTCGGAGAGCGGCATGAGGGACTTTTCTTCAGGAAGGTGGGTAACGACGGGATTGCCTCGTGCAGCGCCATCCCCATTTTTGGCGTGGAGGTCGGAGACAGCGCCTCCGCAGCCACCCAGCTCAGATGGGATGGTGCTGCCATTGCCAGGCTCGGGATTGACAAACAAAACGCCAACGACACGTTCCAGCGCATATTTCGCGCCGCCGACGCATCACTCCGGTCTATATAACGGTAGGTCGTGCTCTTGGCGTATGATTCTGATTTGTTCAGTCTCAAGTTCAGGGCAAGTAGCGTCTTGGAATGCCGGGGGTCTCGTTGTCGCAATGCCCGACGTCGTAGACAGAAGCTACTTCGACTCGGAAGATATGCGCCAGGGTTCTCTCATTATGCTTCGAGAGACACATGGTGGCCGACTACAAATTGAAGTGCTCACTGCGTCGTCTCTTTTTCCGTATCGCGCACGGCATTCTTATGCGTCGCAGGCATGGGCGGGGGGAGTTGCGTTCCGACTGCCGTGGGTTCGGGACGTGCCCCCAGCACCTCGCCCTCCTGTTCAACTTCATGTCCTATTTCTGGGGCGGAGAGCTACATGTCGCATTGACTCCGCTGATGGCCATTGCTCCTTGCTGACCATGAATGTGCGCGGCTGTGATATCCCCCCTCGCTTCAAACACTCTGTTGCCAACGCTTGGAAAGACGAGGTTGAATTGAATCATGGTGCCCCCTTCATCGCGCGTTCATTGCCGTGGGCGACTTCGACATTCGCGAAGGGGGGTCTCTTAGTTACGGCGAGCCAGCTCCTTTGCAAACGCCATTAACGACGGCGCGGACATTCCAGCCGCTTGAGATACTTGGGCGCGCTCTCTTCCATCTGACACAGGAAGTGCAGGCCGGCGCCCCGACTCGTTTCAATCGCCAACAATGCATTGCCTCCGCCATAGTCAGGGGCTGTCTTGCTTTCCCAGAACACTTCCTCATCGACGCAGGTGTCTTCCTGAAGGTGGATTCTGACCCGCTCGAGGTGTCCCGGAGGGGGGGGCTCAACGACCACTCCACGCTGCCGCTCAACATGAAGTTCAAGGCGCCAGGGGGCGCCGCCGACCATCGCATCCCTGATGTGGTGTTCAGCGACGTAAGGTATAAGGATATCCTGGGCAAGTTGGTGGTTGCTGCGGACCTGGATCGTGTTCCTCCAGTTGCCAGCTGGCAGCATTTGAGTGATCCGATGATTGAAGCGGCCAACAAACGCGAACTCCAATGCAGCGACTTACATTTCGCGCCAATGACGAGCGTGCCTGAGAGGGGGCGCAACATCACACTGCGCAGCATTTCTCATGCCGACTGGAAGGCAAGACGCGAAGTTAACAGCTCTCATCATTGCCAGTTCAGACGTGGGCGCCAAGAATCTTCGCCCTCGAGATGGACGAGCTTGGCACCAAGGGCCCACTTCTTCCCGCCGTCAATGTTGTTCACCGCGCCCTGCAGAGCTTCGGGCCAACCACGATGTAGCCGTAGAAGCAGCTTAATGTTCTCTACGAGGAGGGCAACAGCAGGCTTGGATTTTCTCGGAGGGCCAGATCGAAGTCCTGCGCGGCCTCTTGCAGCACCTCATGGTGGGCCGCCATCCTCCAGTGGCCCTGAATGACTCCATCTTCGCCTTCCTACCCAAAGGGGGTGAGCCCAGTGACGCCAATGAGTGCATGCGGAGTCCAGACCAAACCCGCCCTCATTCGTTGCGCAACGCGGGTCCTGAGATCCGAGCTCCGACAATCAGAAGCTCGAAGGACTGGCCCGTGCGCGCACTCACCGAGTCCAGCAAGTATTTGTGCCAGGCAACAATGTTCTATCTAATTTGCTCCAGCTAGATTCAGCTGCCAGCTCAGTTAGCAGCAGCGAAGCAGCTGAAGCACAGGCGCCTTTCTTTGTTGCGCTCGATATAACCGCTGCGTTTCCGCCCCGTGACCAAGACTGGTTGCGGGAGGTGCTCTCTCGTTTTCGCGTGTCTATTGGATATCTGAATCTGCTTGCATCGCTGTAGTTTGAGCCTCGCATCTTTGCTCTGCTGCAAGGCGAAATGCCATGTGTGTTCCACTTGCGTTCAGGCGCGATGCAAGGCTGCCCACT
>CAUYUJ010016252.1:32500-52500 GCA_963575745.1 Prorocentrum cordatum
CTCAGATGTAACACCCGAGCTTCAGCCTTTTCAGCGGTCGTCTTTGGATGTTCAGCTATTAGGAACCCAAACTGGCCCCATGTGCGCGACGCTGGGGCGAGGTGCGCCACGCGTACCAGGCGCGCCACGCGTGCCAGGCACGCCTGGTGCGCTAGATGTGCTACGTGCTCCACATGCGCCAGGTGTGCCGCACACTCTAACCGCGCCAGGTGCGCTGCGTTCGGGGCACGTGCAGAGTGTATCAGGTGCGCCTGCTCACGTGACAGCACACATCGGGAAACATGTCGGCCCCCACCATTCTTGTCGAAAACAAATGCCCATCATGGTGTCTTGTGGGCCTGCACACAGCACGCCATGCGCCACCACCCCTGCCGTCCCTGTCAAAAATCACTTGACAGTGATCGCGGGGTGGCCACACATAATCCAGCTTTAGCCGCGAGGTGCATTCCTGTATTGCTTTTTGACAGGAATGGTGGCACTGCGCACAGCAGGCAATATTCTGACACCCCCGCCGCCCCAGTCAAAACACAATACAAAGTACCCGCGGGCCTCACGAACATGACTCAAGACTTTGCCCCAAAGTGTACTTTGTATTGTTTTTGATAGGGATGGTGTGGGGGGGCCCGCATCGGGTTGGCCGCGCATTTTCCAAATTTGGAGGCAGAATGTGTTTTGTATTGTTTTTTGACAGGGGTGTTTGGCGGGTGGGGAGCATGGGGTCGGCATTGTTGCTGGTTGGCTGCCGGTCGCCTGGGGGAGGGGGTCTACTTTAGTAGGGGAATTTTGATAAATTCCTCTCAGAAGGGGAAGAAGAGTTGGAGGAGGAGGAGGAGGAGGAGGAGGAGGAGGAGGGCCAGAACGATTTGGGATGACGAGAGGAGGGGGATGGGGGAAGGAGGAGGAGGAGAGGAGAGGAGGAGGAGGAGGAGGAGGAAATGGATGAGGGATGACGAGGAGGAGGAGGAGGGAGGAGGAGGAGGAGGAGGAGGAGGAGGAGGAGGAGGAGGAAATGCGCTAATCCATTCACGCCCTAAAGGGCTGATGGGATTTACAAGGAAACGGGATAAAGGCGGCGGCCGTGGTCCTCGGCATGGCGGACTCGCGAGCCCGAGCCAGACGGTGGCGCCCGCCGTGCCGATCGACGCAGGCGTGGAAGAGGCGCACGTGAGCGTCCCCGAGGCGCAGGGGCCTCTTCCCTCTGCCCCCCTCCCCCTCCCCTCCTTTCCCTCCTCCCCCCCCCCTCCCCCCCCTTTCCCCCCCCTTCCCCCCCCCCCCCCCCCCGTTCCCCCTGCCCTTCCTCTCCCCCCCCCCCCCCTCCACCTCCCCCACCCCTCTCTTCCGCACTGCTTCCCTCCACACCCTCCATGTCTTCTACCCCCCTCCTGGCAACAGGCTCACAGGATTTCGCAGGACCGCGTCTCCCTCCCTCTCGCCTCGCCTTCCTTCTCACCTCTGTACAGTTGTATACGTGTCCTTCTCGTTCTCTTTCCCTTTCTCTTTCCCTTTCCCTTTCTTTGTCCCGTTTTTTCCTCATTCTCATTCTCATTCTCATTCTCATTCTCATTCTCATTCTCATTCTCATTCGCATTCAGGCGGGAGGTGAGAAGAAGGAGTCCTTCTCACTGCTGAGAAGTCTCCTGTGTCCTCGGGGAAGGCTCAGGAAACTTCTCAGAAGGCCCGGCCCCTTCTCTCTTCCCCCCCGGGCGTGCCGCCGAAGACACAGCAGAGAACAGGCAGGCGGAGGAGACTGGCGCGCGGCTGCGGGGTGCGATCCATCCGGCCACACCGTTGGGCGCGCCCGCGCCCGCCGGACGCAAGAAGCGGGGGAGGCGGGGTGTGTGGAGCCTCCTCGGCGGCCCTCAAACGGGCGACGCGCGGACGATCCGCCTCGTTGGTGCCCGCCAAGCCGGCGTCGCACTCACCAAGAGACCCCATTTGCGAGAGCGACGCGCATGTTCGCGAGGACGGCTGGTTTCAACGGCGGGCGACACACGGGCGACGCACGCGCGACGCACCCTTTGTGGCGAGTGTCGGGGGTCAGCACGCCGGACGTTCAACTGGGCCTTAACATGTTCGCCAAGCGCGTTCCACTACTCGCAAAGAGCCCACTCGGAAACGTCAGAAAAACCATACGTTTGCTTGTGTTTATTATTATTATTATATATATATATATATATATATATATCGTGAATCCACTGCGGTGGACCCAGGCCATTTACGAGTAGATACTTTGCGAGTGGTGGAACGCGTTTGTCTACATATGGAGGGGGGGTGGGAGCTGCAAGAAATTCTGCAACTTCGTAACAATTCAAGTGGCCACGGGGCAGAGCTCGGCGAGGGGGGCCGAAGGAGACGGGGAAGGGGGCTGCCAACGAGCGTCACGTCCCCGGGCGAAGTGTTGCCCTGCGTGGCCACCCATTTTTTGTGGTGGCTGTGTCTCCGACTGTCATTGGCCCTGTTCCTGCACAGCACACGGTCGTCTCCTGTCCCGACGTCTGGGGTCCGCCAGCTTTCCTCAAAATGAAGCTCGGTGTTCTGATTAGAGTCACCCAGATTATGAACGCTTCGCGTGTCCCTATCACCAACCGAGTCAGGAAGAATGCCCCAGCGAGCTCTCGGAAGAAACGTTCGACAAGCAGGCTTGACACTTGTGACCTCAGACAGGGGCCTCTTGGAGCTCTCTTGTGGCCCTCTTGAGCCTTTGGGTGAGCCTTGGCGCCTCGCTTGGGGGCCTTGGGGACCCTTTGGGCCGTCTTCGAGGACGCCAATTACAAAAGAGAGGCATGCCAATTCCTTCGCGTGACCCCACCAGCCCTGATGTCCAGGCGATGCCCAGACGAGTTGCCCAGGAGAGGGAAATAGTGGATGAGGAGTCGGTGGAGGAATCGGAGAAGGAGGGGGAGAAGGATAATACTAGTGATGATGATGATGATGATGATGATGATGATGATGATGATGATGATGATGATGATGATGATGATGAGGATGAGGATGATGAGGATGATGATGATGATGATGATGATGATGATGATGATGATGATGATGATCGTGGTGGTGATGATGATGATAATGATGATGATGATGCTGATGATGATGATGATGATGATGATGATGATGATGATGATGATGATGATGATGATGATGATGATGATGATGATGATGATGATGATGATGATGATGAGATGATGATGATGATGATGATGATGAGGATGAGGATGAGGATGAGGATGAGGATGAGGATGATGATGAGGAGGAGGAGGAGGAGGAGGAGGAGGAGGAGGACGAGGACGAGGACGAGGACGAGGAGGACAGAGAGGGCGAAGGCGAGGATAGGATAATGATTACTCATGTAGAGAAAACGGGAGGAGGAGGAGGAGAAGGAGGAGGAGGAGGAGGAGGAGGAGGAGGACAGAGAGGACGATGGCGAGGATAGGATAATGAATCATGATGTAGAGAGAAAAGGAGGAGGAAGACGAGGAATAGTAGGAAGAAGGCGAGCAGAAAGTCCAGAGCCTTCTAGTCGAGAGTGCCAAGGTTGCCGCCCGGGGGGCCGGCGGGGCGGGCTTGGAGGCGGGTGGGCGGAATGGAAGAAGCCCGGATTCCGGCCCGTCGGCGAGTGGCCGGCAGGGAGCCGGCGCTCACGAGGGGAAGGGGCCGCGGCGGTTGGGTGAAGGCAGGCAACCGTGGTTGGGGCGACTGACGGTCGCGTGTCCAGGGGGGAGTGGGGAGCCCGCTGGTGCGAGCGGGAAGCTGTAGAGAGGGCGGCGTATGGCGGGGGAAGTCTACTGTCGCGTCCAAGGTTGGCGCGCTCGCGGCACGACCCGTAGCTCCTTGGTTTGCCTGCCAAGAGGTGCCGTCCGCCCAGTAGTCCTTGCCACTGCCCTTGATCGGGGTATCTGTTCCTTTCCCGGGGTCGCAAACTTGTCGCGGACGGCTGTCCAGTTGACCCGAAGCTGAAGGGCCCTGCCCATAGTGATTGGGTTGCAATCGCATTGGCGCCAGGCCCGGAGGAAGTCCTCGCAGGACCCAGGGACCTGCTTGGAGGGGTCTGTTCAGACGTAGCCAGTGCTGGCGGGGTGCGCGCGCGTCCACTGGTGCCAGATGCTACCGAGGTAATCCCCAAGCTTTCTCTGTAGGCGCTTTCCCGCGGCGGCGTGGTCCTCGCAACCGCTGGGGGAGAGTTGGACCTCCTTCAGCGGGGCCCTATACATGCACCGACCAGTGTCGGGGTCGCTTAAGTCATTCGAAGGGATGGGGTTGGGCCAAGGGGCCGACCGAGCGACTGTATACGTCTGCTGGGAGCGAATACGGCCCCGCGACTCACAGCGGTGAGCGGAGCTCCAGCTGGGCCAATCTGTCCGCCCACTCCAATTGCGGCCATAGGGCTCGCAGTTAAAATCGCAGTGCCTCCACGAGCGGTAAGGTTGTTCTCCTGCTGGCCTGAGGGGACTTGGAGGCCTGTTGCCATTGGAGGCGCCCTGGTTTCGGGTTCGATGAGGGGGGGAAACGTTTGATGCGTTCGCGGCGCCGTGGCGTGGCATCCTGCGAGCCAGGGAGAGTTGGGCGGCGATCTCCTGCCGCTGCTGCTCCGACAGGTTGCCCCCGGCGCCCGTCGCCACCATGCGACGGAGCAGGGCCATTGGAACGCAGGCGAACGGGGCTTCTGGGGAGCGAGGGGGCCCGCCGACGTGGCTAGAGTGCGCGGGGGCCAGCGCGAGCGGCGCCCATGGAGACGGCCGCATGTCTGGCGTTGATAGACCCCCCCCCTCGGGTTCCTCGCGCCGGGGGGGGCTGGTTAGCCCAGTATGCCCTGAGCAAACTTGGGAAGTGGAGGGGCGCGCCGTTGTTGAAGAAAACACGTCTGGCGCGCCCGTCGAGTTGCGGTGGGCTCCCGCGCCAGGCGACGCCGCTGAGGAGGCGCTGCCAACCGTCGAGGTTGGCTGGGTCGCTGAGTTGCTGTGCCAGCCGCTCATCCGAGGCCGAGGCGGCATTGGACAGTGCGACGGCAGTCCTTCGGAGGGCAGCGTCGCAGCCCCTCTCCATGCACGCTGGCAGGGCAGCGCTGAGGGGGGGTCGCCGCGTCCAAGGGGGTCGTCTGCAGCGCGGGCGCTGACTGTATCGGAAGGTGGGCGCGGGGGCCTCCACGACTCCTCCTTGGGTCTCTGGAACTGCCGGAGTTTGGCGCCGGCGCCCCGCTGCCCCGCTGGTTGGGTGCCCCCGGGGTGGAGGTCTGGCCCCCGGCGGGGGGCGACAGCGGGTTGTTGCCTCGGGCCGCGGGGGGCGGGGGTTCTGAGCAGGCTGGCTGGCTGCGGGACGGCGCCTGCGTTGGTTTGGGCGGTCCGCGGGAGACCTGTTACTGATGCAGCAGCGGCTGGGTTGGGCTGCCACGCGTGGCCCTGCGCGGTGTCCGCTGGGAGGGGAGCTGTCCGAATCCCCGTCCCTGGGGCGGGGTCTGGGTCGAGGGGCGTCGCAGCTGCGTGAGCTCGTGGGCCGGCAGATCCACTGCGCCCGGGGGCCCTCGCGCTTCTTCCCGGGTCCCCTCTTTGGCGATCGTCTCAGTGCTGTTGGGCGACTCTTTCCTGCAGGCCGTGGAGGAGCCGTTCCGCGCCTGGCTCAAAGGTGAGAGCACTGCCCCCGTCGGCATCTGAGCCGCGGGACCCCAGCACCTCGAGCTGGCGCGTGTGGGCGGTGTAAGTCGGGCCAGGTTGGGGGGCTAACCATTGGGTAAAAGGTGGATGCCTTAGGACCTCCTCTCTGATTTCGAGCTCACCGATCAGCTGGTAGACGAGGTCGCGGTCCAGTCGCACTTGGTTAGTGTACTGGATCAGCCACATGGCGGCGAACACGTCCCAGTTGTAGCGGGCTATCGGTCGCCCTTGGATATGTCTGTCCATCTCGTAGTTGAGGCGGGCCAGGCTGCTTCTTGCGAGCTCGCTGACCTGGGAGGGAGAAAAGCAAGCTCTGTCGGCACCGGAGGGCGTCGGGTGGAGGCGCGGGTCCCGTACTGGGGTCAGCGATAGGGAGGGCCCTGTTGACTCGGATGAGGGTCTCAGTGAGGTCCGGGGAACGAGCGGGCCTCGCTGGGCCAGGCTCAGGGTGGGGTTGAGGCTGAGGTCCTGGGTGGTAGAGGGGGAGGGTCCTCGCGGGGTGGACTGGAGGGGGTCGGGTAGGCTGCCTGGCCAGCAGAACGTCCCCGCTGACGAGTTGCATTCGGAGGCGGATGCAGGGCCGCCCCCCCCCCCGCGCTGCCGCCCGAAGATTGGCGCCCGCGGGGGGTACTACTGTGACCCAAGCGGGCAGAGTGGTGCGGAGGAGGGCGGGCCCCCGTCAGCGCTGACGTCAATTGCCCCCCCGGCCGCAAGGTCAGCGATCAGGTATCCGCCATGGAAGAGTGCGACGTCGACGCCGCGGAGGCCGCCCGGGAGGTCAGAGGGGTCATCCTGCGGTCGGGGTGCCTCAGCCCCAGCAGAGTTCTGCCTGAAGCCGTCGGCGTGACTGTTCACCCAGTCTGAGGTCACGGAGGGGGAAGCGGTCTGGACGCTGGCGGGGGCGCCATGTGGGAAGGGGCCAGACGCGGGCGCACAGCCTAGCCCCTACCGGCCCGACGGCAGCGGAGAAGAGACGGAGGGCATGGTGCCCGGGAAGCCGCGCCCGGGCGCACGTGCCTAGCCTGTGGTTCGCCGACCCGTTGGCCACAAGAGGACCTGAGGGTGAGAAGCAGCTCTGGAGGCCCTGCGGATCTCGGTACGGGCAACCTCGTCGAGGTGAGCGCGAACTGAGCGTGGCGTGGCCTGAGAGCCGTGCCCTGGGTCTCGGGTGGGCGATGCAGGAAAGATGCGAACCGACTGGATGCCCGCGTCGGCGCAGCTAGTCCCTGCGAAGGCGGCGGCCATGGTGTCCGGCACCTGCGGTTTGACCCTCGCTTGGGTGATCTGCTGGTACTCAGTTGCGTCTGGGAACCGAGCGAATGCAGTGGTGACCTGCTCGACCGTTCCACCCCCCGCGGTGGCCTCCGCTGTTTCCACCACCCTAGAGGAAGGAGTTGTCCAAGGTCAGCGAGGTCCCAGCGGAGGTGGGGCCCAAGCTCGGGGTTGACCAGCCAGATGAGGGAAGGGCCGCCATCCTAAGGGCCCCCCGTGAAGATCCTACGGGGGGATGCGGCAGCGCGTTCTCTTTCCTGGCCCAGGACCCCGGGGCAGCGCCCCAGGGGTGGCGGATAATGGGGCCGCGATCCTTGCGGAAGCTTGCAGGAGCAGGAGCCCCGCGTTGCATGCCCCTTACGCGGCATCCCAAGGTGCGCGCAGCCGTGGCTGTTATGAAGTGGCCCAGGAGGATGGCGGGGGCAGGGATGGGGATGTGAAACGAGTCGCTAGTCTCCTGCATACGCCACGCGTACGCAGTGGGCGCGGTCGCCATGACCCACCGCATGACGGCCTGGAGAGTGTTCCGCGGGGAGCGAAGGGGGTGGGCGCGCTGGAACCCATTCGTTTATTCGGGCCGATCACGGGCGTGATGGGGGGGGGACGCCCCGCCGATCACGCCGCGGCGGGGGTGCGCCTGGGGTGCCGCAACTTACTACTTTTACAGCTACAACTACAACTACTACTACTACTACTACTACTACTACTACTACTACTACTACTACCACTACCACTACCACTACCACTACTACTACTACTACTACTACTACTACTACTACTACTACTACTACTACTACTACTACTACTACTACTACTACTACTGAGACTACTACTATCACTACCCCTACCCCTACCCCTACCCCTACCCCTACCACTACCACGACCACTACCACGACCACTACCACTACCACAAGTACTACCAGTACCACCACTACCACCACCAGTACCACCATCATTACTACTACTACTACTACTACTACTACCACTACTACTACTACTACTACTTCTACTTCTACTTCTACTTCTACTTCTACTTCTACTTCTACTTCTACTTCTACTAGTACTACTAGTACGATCATTACTATTACTACTAGTACTACTACTACAACTTCTACTACTACTCCTACTTCTACTCCTACTCCTACTCCTACTCCGACTACTACTACTACTACTACTACTACTACTAAAACTACTACTACTACTACTACTACTACTACCACGACTACTACTACTACTACTACTACTACTACTACTACTACTACTACTACTACTACGACGACTACTACGACTACTACGACTGTTACGACTATCACCACTACTACTACTACTACTACTACTACTACTACTACTACTACTACTACTACTACTACTACTACACTACTACTACTACTACTACTACTACTACTACTACTACTACTACTACTACTACTACTACTACTACTACTACTACTACTACTACTACTACTACTACTACTACTACTACTACTACTACTACTACTACTACTACTACTACTACTACTACTACTACTACTACTACTACTACTACTACTACTACTACTACTACTACTACTACTACTACTACTACTACTACTACTACTACTACTGCTGCTACTGCTGCTGCTACTACTACTACTACTGCTGCTGCTACTACTACTACTAGAATTACTACTACTACTACTACTACTACTACTACTACTACTACTACTACTACTACTACTACTACTACTACTAGGGTCAAACTTCACCTTCGTGTCTATTAAGAATGAATGGGTCAGGATAAGGGTAAGGGTTCGGGTTCGGGTTCTACACAGTCATATAAAACCAAGTTGGATAGTCGGATTTCAATCGTACGCGAAGCAGAAGTTCGGAAACCCACAATTTCGCCATTCGCTGATAGGAAAACAATACAGGGGCTATAGACCTAATAGTACACGAAGATGAGGTTCGGAAGCCCACTGATTCTAATAGTACACGAAGAAGGGGTTCGGAAACCCACAATTTCGCCGTTCGCTCGTAAGAAAAGAATACAGGGGCTATAGAGCCAATGGTACACGAAGGTGAGGTTCGCAAACCCGTTGTGGAAGACGAGAAAACAGTGTTCCTCTTTTCCTGCTCGCTTTCCTCTTCCTCATCCTCCTCCTCCCCCTCCTCCTCCTCCTTCCCCTCTTCCTCCTCCTCCTCCTCCTCCTCCTCCTCCTCTTCCTCTTCTTCCTCCTAACCGTCACGAACCAGAAACGAATAAAACCAGAATGCGCTCCCGAATAAAACCAGAACGACGTCCTTATGAAAACCCACTCTCAAGTGGACCAGAGGGCCACGATCCTCGTGAGGGGTGTTCCCGCATTGGGCGTTGGTGGGCCGTCGGCAGCGCTCCACAGTGGGCCAGGGCCACGATCCATGTGAGAGGTGTGCCGAACTTCAGCGTCGGGCGGCGATCCAAATGTGGCGAGGTCTACGATCCGTGTGAGGGGTGCGCCGATATTGCTCATCGGTGGGCCGTCGGCAGCGCTCCCAGGTGGGCCAGGACACGATCCTCGTGAGCGGCGTGCCGGAATTGGACGTCGGTGGGCATTCGGCAGCGCTCCCACTTGGACCAGGGCCACGATCCTAGTGAAGTGCGCGCCGGAATCGCGCGTCGGAGTGCCAGGCCCACGATTTTCGAGAGGGTTGTGCCGAAATGTAGCGGCTGGCAGTGGCGGTTGCTCCAAATCCGACGTCGACACGAAAGACAGGTGTAAAACTGTCGTTTTTGTTCATTTTCTAATGCGAATCCAATCTACAGCCTCTACAGCGAATAGTGCACGAAGGTAGGCATTGGCGCGAAAGACACGAAGGCCAGGTTTGAAACTACGGTTTTTCGTAATTCCTGTTGTAGGAGTTCTATTAGGCCTGATACAAAATAATGATACACGAAGGTGAGGTTTGTAGCGACACGAAGACCAGGTGCACCCCTCCTCCTCCTCCTCCTCCTCCTCCTCCTACTACTACTACTACTACTTGTACTACTACTCCTATTACTCTACTACTACTCCTACTACTACTACTACTACTACTACTACTACTACTACTACTACTACTACTACTACTACTACTGCTACTACTACTACTACTACACTACTACTACTACTACTACTACTACTACTACTACTACTACTACTACTACTACTACTACTACTACTACTCTACTACTACTCTACTACTACTACTACTACTACTACTACTACTACTACTACTACTACTACTACTACTACTACTACTACTACTACTACTACTACTACTACTACTACTACTACTACTACTACTACTACTACTACTACTACTACTACTACTACTACTACTACTACTACTACCTACTACACTACTACTACGACTACTACTACTACTACTACTACTACTACTACTACTACTACTACTACTACTACTACTACTACTACTACTACTACTACTACTACTACTACTACTACTACTACTACTACTACTACTACTACTACTACTACTACTACTACTACTACTACTACTACTACTACTACTACTACTACTACTACTACTACTACTACTACTACTACGAAGTGTGTAACTGTTTGCTTAAAACGACTTCTGCGGATTCTCCACGGCACCCGCCCAGACCCCCTGGGGAGTCAAAATGCTCTCTTTTCACCCTACTAGAAACCTATCAGTCTTCGCTGTTAGGTAAACAAAAACTGTTCGCCTTCCGTTTTCTGCAGCCACCCCAGACCTCGCGCGTGAGGCCGCTGGGACACCCCCCCGGCCCAGGGCGCTGGTTTGCGGGCCTCCCCTTCCGTTGGGGGCTCTCCTGGCTGTCCCGGCGGTTTGCCAGCTGGCCTCCCCCTCCTTGGGGATCTCTCTCTGGCCGTCTGGCGGCCTGCGCCTCGCATTCCGCCTGCCGCCTGCCCCCCTCCCCGCCTGGGGTCGACAGACACCTGGTCATCCCCCTCGCTGCCCCGTATCTTGGGCCGTGCGTCCCGCCTCCTGGGCGTCTGCCGGTCGCACCTGCCCCTCTGGCTTCCCCGCCGTTCCTTGCCCTCTGGCCCTCTTGCCGTCCTCCTTCGCCTTGCAGAATGGACGGGTTCGCTTTCCCCGCTGCCCCTCGACACCACTCGGTGTCCGGCGATCCGGATCTCTCCGTTGAGCGCCCGCATGTCCAGTCATTCCTCCGTGTCGGAGGTCGCCGTCCTACGTCTTCCTCCCTGGCTTCGTCCTCGGCGTGCTGTTCGTCTTGCCGGCGGCGTTCCTCATCTGAGACGTGCTTGGCTACTTGAAGCACCACCTGGTGTTGCACTCCGCCCGGATGTTCCTCCTGGCGCTCGCGCTCCTTTGAGCGGCAGTGAGGCTCGCCTCCTGTTTGTCTCTCCCCTGCTTCTTTTTGTCTTCTTTTCGCCCTCCTTCCTTTTTCGCGCTAGTTTAGGCCGCTGCTTGTTTGCAGTGCCCTGGACGCCGCCCGACTTGCCTTCGCCGCGGTCGCGATCAAAATGTATACCCACCGGTGCATCCAGACACGAGCGGAGGCTTTCTTGAGGCATGTTGGAAGCTATCTCGAGCCATGCTCGGCCAGAGGTTGTCCGAGGTTATCCTGAGCCTTGCTCAGCTGTCATGGGCCACCGTGAGGCTGTCTTGAAGCCTGTTGGAGGTTTGTCGGAAGCTATATTGAACCATTGTCGACCTCTTGCGACCACGCTTGGGGCAGGAGGGGGAAGAGGAGGAGGAGAAAGAGGATGAGTGACAGAAAAGGACGATAAGGGGAAAGAGGAGGATCAGGAATGCGGCACCGTGAATCATATTATGTTGATGGTGATGATGGTGATGATGATGATTATGATGATTATGACGATGCAGACGACGATGACGACGATGATGATGATGATGCTGATGCTGATGTTGATGTTTCTGCTGATGATGCGTATGATGATGATGATGGTGGTGATGGTGATGATGGCACTGATGATGATGACGGTGATGTTGATGATTGTGATGGTGGCGATGATTGCGATGATAAAGAGGATGATGATGATTCTGATGCTGCTGACGTTATGGTGGTGTTGATGATGATGACGGTGATGAAGATGTCGATGACGATGCTGATGTTGGTGATGATGACGCTGATGATGATGGTGCTGCCGATGATGATGTAAATGCAGATGATGGTGATGCTCATGATGCTGATGATGATGGTGATGATGCTCACGAGGATATGGCTGGTCATGAGGATGTTGGCGATTATGAGAATGATCACGATGGCGATGACGATGACGATGACGCTGATGATGATGATGCTGGTGATGACGATGATGCGGAGGAGGACGATGCTGATGCTGATAATGATGATAGTTATGATGATGATGTTGATGATGATGACGATGATGATGATGATGATGATCAGGGTGGTGGTGGTGGTGATGAATGCTATGGTGCTGATGATGGTGCTGCTGATGCTGATGATGATGGTGATGATGATGACAGTGATGCTGGCTGCTGATGATGATGACGGCGATGATAATGGTGCTGCTGATGGTGTTGATGCTGATGATGATGATGACGATGATGATGTTGACAGTGATGATGCTTATGATGATGATGATGTTGATGATGCTGCTGATGATGACGATGCTGATGCTGATGCAGATGCTGCTCCTGAAGATGCTGATGCTGATTCTGATTATGATTAGTGTGGTGGTGGTGATGATGGTGGTGGTGATGATGCTGCTGCTGATGATGGTGGTGATGATGAAGATGCTGATGATGATGACGATGATGAAGAAGAGGATGAAGAAGATGAAGAAGATGATGATGATGATATCGCCCCCGTGACTCATCCCTCAACCCCCCAACCCCCCGGCCAGATTTTTTTTCTTCTTTCCGCGGGGGGTCAACCTTCGCGGCGACCCGTTAAACCCGGGACCCCTGGCGGCGCATGGATTTTTTTCCTTCTTCCCCGCGCGCGTTGCCGTTGGAACCCCTGAACCCCTCCGACTACCGTACAATTCGTACTTGAGTACAAGTTGGTACTATCATGTCCTATCGCGCAGTTGTTCCTAGAGAGCACGTTGTCCTGCCGTGCAAATATTCGAGTGCAGCTGGTATCATATTACAGCTGGTAAAATTGTACCCCCTAGAACAACGCCCTATCGCCAATCCCCAGTACTAGTACAACTCCATGGTACAACTCCCGAGCACAACTCCCCTGTACAATTCCCCGGTTTAAGTGGTACTATAACAACTCTCTGATCCAAGTTCCGAGTGCTAGTACAACTCCCTCGTACAAGTCCTTGATGCAACTCCTTGGTGCAATTCCCGAGTAATAGTACAACTTCTAGTGCAAGTCTGTAGTGCACTTCCCTAGTACTACTACAATTCCTTAGTACAGTTTAAAAAACCATTACATGCAGAACTCGTGTAACCCCCATTGTACAAATCATCGGGGAGACCACTCAGGCTTTAAGGGCCAAGGGTCTGGCCAGCCGCCTGCTTGCTTGCTTGCTGCTTTTCTCTGGAAGGGGGTAAGGGTGCGGGGGTGGTTTTGATTGCTTGCTGTTTTGCTGGCCTTTGCTCCCTGGTTCCTGGTAGTCCATCAAGCAGCCCTTGTGCTGACTGGATGGGCGTTCCAGTGGCATGGGCTCCTCTCTTGCTGTACTGCTCTGTATATTGAATCGCTTGTTGCGGGAATCATATGCATCTTGAAACTTCGGGTATCTGGCCCCATGTGTATCTTGAATCGCCTGCGCCATCATCGTGGCCATTTTCCGTCGTCATCTTTGTGGTCGTCGTCCTTGGTGCCATCGTCGTCGCCGTCTGTACCTTGAGCCAGCTGTATCTTGAATCGTATGTACATTGAGCCATGCGTACCTTGGGGTACTATTGGTCGTTTTGCGGGCCGTCTCGGTGCCCTCTTGCGCCACTATTGGATCTCTCTTGGGCCAGCTTGGAGGCATGTTGGAAGCCATCTTGATCGAATCTGCGCTGTCTTGGGCCGTTTGGGAGGTAATCGTGGGCTCGCGCGGGCCCTCATTGAGCCATCTTGGGCCATTTTGGAATCTCTATCTCGTCGGGCCCGCCCCCGTCCAGACCCCGGGGGAGGGGGTATGGGGGAAGGGTTTGAGGAGGGTGCGCTCTTAACCACAATCATTTGAGGTGGCGGATTTCACACATGACTTGGAGTACCCTCAGCATTTGTTGCCTCTCACATTTTCGGCTGCATGTTTTTGGAGTACGCTCAGAGACCACGCGCTAACGTGTTTGATGAAAGATTCTGCTGCGCACGGAAGATTCATGAAATATGTAATGGAGGATGCGTTGTGCAAGTGTTCCGACGTTTCTCTGCTCCTGGCTCTTTCACAGAAGCGACCCTGTGTTGATTATTTTGTATGTTTCCAAATTGCGCGTCCTCATACACCACGTCTCCCTCAACATCGTTCTCCCGTTACCTCCTCCTCCTCGCCCCTTCCTTTCTCCTCCTCTTCCTCTTCCTCGCCTGGTGGGCGCCCAGGGTCTCGTTTCGGGGGTGGGTGCCCCATGAGTGTCCTGCGGATTCAGTTCGGAAGGAGGGGTCCCATAGCCAAGCATTCCACGGCCTCGGATAGCATAGCACTGCACAGCATAGCAGATCATACGATAGCAGATCGTGGGATAGCGTAGCTGCGCATGGCGCAGCATAGCATAGCGTAGCGTAGCATCGCGTAGCATGACATATCATAGCGTGGCATAGCATGGCATAGCGTAGCATATCATACTGCAGCATAGCAGAGCATACCACATCATATCATAGCATCGCGCCGCACACTATAGCGTAGCATCGCATAGCATGGCATAGCATGCCATACCATGGCATAGCACCACGCCTATTGCAACGCGGAGGTTACCAGTCCAAAGTGCACCTGCTCATTGGGTCGACGCCAAGTTGCCATACATCCTTTCGTCATTTCCTCCTCCACCTCCTTTTCTCCCTCTGCCGCCTTTTTTTCGAGAGTGAGAGAGCAAAAAGGGGCTTTGCCCACAGCGCTTCTCATCTCAAGAGCTGTCGCTCGACCTCCGCCCCCTGCCAACCAGCTCTCGTTTGGAAGCTATGCATCGCATGCTATGCGGTGTAAACTACGTTGTGAAAACTGTATTGTGCAGGCTATGTGTTGTACGCAAACTGATGAAAGCTATGTGTTGCATTCTCACATGCCTGTGGGCTGCGCAGGCTTCGGGACCGTGGCCCGACCCGCGGCCAGCCCCAGCGACGAGGAGGGAGGGCGAGGAGCGGGGGGAAGGAACAGGAGGGGGGAGGAGGTGGAGGAGGAGGAGGAAGAGAGAGGACCACGGTCTGTCGGATCGGGGGGGCCTTTCTTGGGAACCTCAATGGCCGACGTGGAGCCCCATGACGTGGCCAGCTTGGGTGACAGTTGGATACGCATTCTGCCGCATGTCTTTCTGGCGTTCGGCCCTCGCGTGGCTAGGTGCGCCAGCCTTCCGCATGTGCATCCAGCAAGTGGCCCGAGCAAATCGGCAGAGGAGTGAACCATATATGCTTTGGCGGCCTCGTCGAATGATGAGGAGGCGGCAAAGGAGAACGATGAGGAGGCTCTCTGCATCCATTGCCATTTTGGCTCGAACACTGGCCAACCAGACCAGCTCGAAGGCTGGGTGACTGGGCAGCCGCGGGCGCCCAGCGTCATGAGCTCGGACGAAGACCTGTTCCAGCCCCCCCCGCGGGAAGCCGGGGACGAGGCCGCCCTCGCGTCCCTGGCTGCCCGCGGGGGGCCTGCGCAAGTGCGGGCGGCGCTGCCGCCCGCCGCAAGCCCCGCCCGGCGGCCGCCGCCGCCGCTGGCATCACCGCGGCCGGCCTACGGTGGCTGTCCGGCCACCCCGGCGAGAAAGCTCCCGGTCTTTCCAGATGTCACGCCTGCGAAGCCGATGCGCGTGTCGCTGGCCGCTATAACGGAGCTCGCTGAGAAAGCTGCAAAAGGCCGTTGTTTGGCGAAGGCGGCGACGGAGGAGGCGGCGAAGGAGAAGGCTAGCCGGGCGGCGACGGAGGCCGAGCTCGCCCGTGTCCAGGTCGGCTGACGACAACTATGCACCTACGCCGATCCATGCCGATCTTGTCCAGGCCCGTCTTGGGCCCGCGATCGGTGTACATGCTGACCTGGCTGGGCCAGGAAAGCGCATGCACCGATCGTGGGCCCATGGTTGGCCTCGGCAAGACCGGCGTCGGCGCATAGTTGCCGGCGTCCTACGAAGGCGAGGCTGAATGAGATAACTGGTTTGCGGAAGGCCGATGTGGCCCGATGCAAAGCCAGGGAGGAGGGCGCGGAGAAGAAACGGGACGCCGCGATAGCACAGGCGAAGGCCTGCAACACAGAGGTCGCGTCTCTCCAGGCGCGACTTCAGGAGGCGGCTGCGAGCCAGAAGAAAAACATGCGGCAGCAGGCGGCCTTGGAGAAGAAGTTGTCGGGGCAGTCCTCCGACAACAGAGTCCTGGAGGGCGACCTCAGAGACGCGGATCGAAGACTGGAGGAAGCACTTGCCCACCAGGTCAGTCTCCGCAGCGAGGCGGAAGAGCAGGCCAGGCAGTGCGAGAGGGAAATGTCCGAGCGCGCCGAGTCGAACTCGATCATGGCCAGGCAGATGGAACAGCAGGGCCTCGAGATTGCGCAGCTCATGCATCATGTCTCGACGCTCGAAGGACAGCTCCAGGCTGCTCAAGGACGGCAGCAGCAGGACGAGGGCCGCCCAGGCGCAGGCGAGGTGGCCAACTATGACACCGAGTTCGAGCGAGACTTGTTCCACGGGGACGAGGAGCCCGACGGTCTGCGGGCAGGGGGGGCCGCCGCTGCCGCGGAGGTCACTCAGCCCCCTCCGGCGGCCAGCGCCGCGGAGGACGCCCGGGCCAGGGCGCTGCGGGATCGCCTCGAAGTGTTTGTGCAGTGCCCGCTGCCGGCGGATGCGCGCGCCAAGCGCGTGGACGAGAAAGGGGTGGGGCACGTGACGTGCGGCTTCTGCGGGCAGGAGAAGGTCATGCGAAACCTGCGGTTTGATTTTTTCGACACCCACCTGGCTTCGTGTCGGAAGAAGAGCCACCGCCGCCAGGTGCCGCAGACGTCCACGCTGTCTCGCTTCCTCCAGCCGAGCGCGCGCCAGGCGGAAGGCGCCCCAGGCGACGAGGTCGTGCCTCAGCCAGCCCCCGCCGCGACGGCGCCGCCGCCGCCCGCACCGCCCGCGTGCCGCGGGCTTTACCCGCTGCACATCCTTCCCGACTTCGGCAGCACGGCGGAGGGGGCAATCCGCGGCCATCTGGCGACGGGGCGGTCATACGAGAAATACACTTACGAGCTCACAGTGGACGCCTACGTGCACTTCGAGAAGGCGTCCGAAGAATGTTGCCTGGCCTCGGCCGATGGCATCAAAGTGCTGCGCAGTCGCAGCTGCAGCAGCGGCGGCGCGGACCGGGATCGGGTGCTGTCGCGCGCGGTCCCCGAGCGCCATGCGGAGTGGATGGGCGCGACGTGGCCCCAGTGCGGGCAGTGCCAGAGCGAGGAGAGGCCGATCCAGTTAACCTTGAAGCGGCTGTCCACCCTCATCGTGCCACAGGCACTGCTTCGTCTGCCTTGCCCCCCCGCCGAGTGCGACGTCTTCTTCAAGAAGGCCATCCACTGCTCCCCCAGAGGGTGCCCGCAGTGGCGCGAAGAGCCGCTCGCGGACTTGATCAACGAGTGCATGGAGCGCCTATCGTTCTTCTCCACTGCGGGGAAGGTCGCCGCGGCGCTCCCCGCGGGAACTCAGCGGGACGCGGCCGAGTTCTTGAGGAAGATTTCCGCGATCGTCCTTCACAATTCAGGCGCGCTGAAGGACGAGGCGGTGTTCGGGGCGACGCAGGCCTGGATGCACCACCAGAGATTGAAGCACGGCGCCAAGGGCAACGGCATTCGGTACACCCCCGGCGCGAAGGACTTCATCTTGGGCTCCAACCTGGTGTGCCCTCGCAGCAAGCCTTTCAACGACGCCGCCCTCTTCAAGTTCACGACTGCGTCGACCCGCGCGCTGCGACAGTGGCGCGCTGCCGAGCGCCAGGCAGGCGACGAATCCTGCTTACTGGACTGCAGGAGGACGTCCGTGATTGAGCGCATCAGGGCAACGGCCCCTTCGCCCCCTCCCAGGGGCGCGGCGGCGGCCCACGTTCCCGTCGTCGTTGCCCCCATGGACGAGATTGCGGCGCTCAAGACGCTCATGCACAACAAGCGCCACAACATAGTCGTTGGGGGTGACGCGGTCAGCAACGCGCACATGGTGGAGTGGTCGGAGGAGGTGGACTGGCGGGGCCTCGGGGACGAGCTTGCGTCGAAGGTCAAGTTCGCCTGTACGAGCGTCGTGTCCCAGGGGGCGGCCCAGGACGCCGCCCGGCCCATCAAGATGAGGCCGGGGGGCGGGGCCGACGCTAGCGCCGAGAGCGCGTTCGACGAGGCGACCATGGACGAAGTGCGCGCAGCCTTGCCAGGATGCGCGGGACATATATACCCCCCGATCCTTCAATATATTCTCGTGCGCGGGGGCCGCGCCCGCCCCGAACGACCCTCTCCGGCTCGACGGCCTTGGGCGGCCAATGGTAGAGAGGGGTATCCGCTCACCTTCGGGCTGGCCCCGGCGGGCCTCAAGACGGCCCGAGAGGGCATCAAGAGGGGGCCAAGGCGGACCAGAATCGGCGCCGGACCTAGCATCCAAGAGGGCCCCGAGATGGCCCGAGGGCCCACCCCCTCCAGGCTTCCCATAGAGCGCCGCGAGGCCCCCGCGGCCACCCTGGCGGATTCCTGCGGCCCCCCGACGCTTTTCTATGCCTTTCTGAAACGCTTTCCAGGATGCCACGTCCTGGCGGGCTTCACTGACGGGGCGTCGCAGGAGCAGACGTGGATTCGCCAGACCCTCTGCGCGCGCGCCGCGCGCGAGGAGACGGCCCGCCACCCCGCGCAGCACGCAGCCACCCGCCCGTACTTCGCCGGCGTCGACTTGTACCATCTCCTGAAGGCGCTGCGCTCTGCCGCGGTGTACGGGGCCACGGTGGCGCCGTGGGGCGGGCGCGTGCTCGCGGCGCCGGCCGTCTTTTCGATGGTCGGCGCCTCGCAGGAGGACATCCGCGTCAGGGATGGCTTCTCGGATTGGCGCGTCGCCCGCCTGGAGAGGATGGTGCCGGATCTTCCCCGCGCGGGTGCCCCGACGCACTGGGTCGTCGGCACCATGATGTACTTCGGCTGCATGTCTCTTGCCCGCGTCGCGGGGGCCAGCAAGAGCGCGGGCCTGTCCCGGCGAAACCGTATGAAGCTCCTGATGGTATCCCTCTGCGTGTTGGACAGCTTCCACGTGTGGCCCGAGACGCGGAAAAACACCATAGCGTGTTTCGTCGCCCTCCTTTTCGTCCTGAAGCACGGGAACGTTGCCTTTCCGCACCGCTGCGCCACGCTGCCGCTGGAGTACTTCTTCGGCGTTCTCCGCGCAGCGCAGACGTCGGACCAGCTCAGCGTGAACCAGATGCTGAACTTGGTCGAGAAGACGAGGGACTTGAACGCTCTCGCCGCCAAGAACAATTGGGCGGAGTGGTCGTGGTCAGCGGCGGGGCTCTCCCGAGTTGCGAGCACTGGCTTACCTACGGGGGAGGACATCACCGATGACGACTTTGTCAGCGTAGCCTCCGAAGCCGCCGTTGTTGCGGCGTCCGTGCTGCGCGCCGCCGGGTGGGGGCGCGCTGCTCTGAGCCCGTTCCTGTTCTGCTTCACTTCGTGGGGCTCTTTCGCGGCCGCGCTGGAACAGGCGCTCCGTCGCGCCCGCGACCCGGCCGCCGAGGGGGGGGCCCTCGGGGAGGACGCGGAGCCGCCCCGCAAGAAGAGAAGGCGGAAGGCCGCCGCGGCCTCGGGAACGGATCCAGTCCTTCAGGGTTCCGATCAGGCGGCCGCCCTTCAGGCCCTTGCCGACGACGCCGTCCTCGGGCCCATCGAGGACCGCGACGCGGGGGTCCTGGTGCCGCGAGAGGAGTCGCCAGTCAGCTGCGCGCAGCCCACCGAGGACAGCGTCGACTTGCTGATGCGGCGGCTGGGGGCT
>CAUYUJ010016252.1:60000-67557 GCA_963575745.1 Prorocentrum cordatum
GGCTTAGGTTGACGCGGGCGCTGGGGCTTAAGCTTAGGCGTGGCTAGTGCTTGGCTTAGCCTCAGGCCGAGGCCGAGGCCGAGGCTGTGGGCGTGAACGTTGCTAGACTTAGGCTGGGGCACATGCTAGGCTGGTTTGAAGCCCAGGCTTACGTTTTGATTTAGGCGAGTTGAGGCCCAAACTAGGATTAGGCTGGCGCTTGGGCCGCGGCTTGGGTCATGCCGAAGCTTAGGCTTACGTATTTGGGCTGAGGCTCGAGCAGAGGCGTGGGCAGTGTCTGGGACCTCGGCTTGGGCACCGCTTAGGCTTGGCCGAGGCTATGCTTCGGCTGGGCTGAGGCTAACGTTTAGGCTGGGGCTTGGCTTAGGGCTACGGCCGCGGCTCATGCCAGGCTGGTGCTGGGGCTTGGGCTAGGCTGAGGGCGAGGCTTGGGCTGAGGCCGGGCAACGCTTAGGCTGCGGCTGGGGCCAGTCTGAGGCTGAGGGGGCTATGCCTCAGCCTGTGCTTATTAGTCTGGGCTTAGGCTGATGCCCAGGCTTGGGCTTAGGCTGAGCAGGGCAGGCGTTGAGGCTTATGCTGAGGCTGTTGCCTATACTTGGGACGGGCTCAAACCAGTCTTTGGGTGACGCTTGGGCTGGGCTGAGGCTTGGGTTCAGGCTGAAGCTGAAGCTATGTGCAGCTTAGGCTGGACTTCGGCTGGGCTTCGGCCAGGCTGAGGCTCAGGCTGGGCTGACCAAGGCTGCGGCTTAGACACAGGCCGTGGCTTGGGCTAGACTTCTTATTGCGCTAAGCGGAGGCTGGGGCTCGGGCTGAGGCCGATTTGGCTGGGGTGATGTATAGGATGGGTCTCAGGCTGGGATGAGGCTTAGCGCGAGGCTTGGGCGCGAGCTGAGGCTGAGGCCTGGGCTGGGCCAGATTGTGGCTCAAGGATTTGCTGGAGCTTAGGCTGTGCTCGTTCGCGGGTTCGGCTTAGCTGAGGCTGCGCGTCCACGGTGCGGGCGGGCCCCTCCGCGTTCTTCGGTCACCATGTCTGGGTGCTGCTTCCGCAAACCACGCGCTCGTCGATGATGGCGGCGCGGAGACTTGCGCCCTCGCCTGTCCTTGGGGGACAGCCGCCTGGAGGCGGGGGGCCGAGGGCTGCAGGGGCAGGGCGCGCGGCCGCGGCCTGGCGCCCCGGGCGGTCGTGCGAGGTCGCGCGCGGCTCCCTGGCGCAGGGGCTTCGGCGGGATCTTGGGCTCATGCATGAATGCCAGGGCGTGCGACGTAGCGCTGAGGCCCACTGCTGAGGCCCGACGGAGTGGGTCGCAGGCCTCGCGCACCCGCGGCGCGGGCAGGGCCCTCCATGTTCTTGGGTCTCGAATGTTCTTCGGTTTCGGTGTCAAGGCGCTGGCTCCAGCAACCGCGCGCTCGTGGGCGATGGCGGCGCGGAGACGCACACCCTCGCATGTTCTTGTTTTTCGGGGACAGCGGCCTGGAGCTGCTGGGCCTCAGGTGGCGGGGCCAGGCCGCGCGGCCGCGGCCTTGAGTCTGGGGCTGGCAGGCCAGGTCGCGCGCGGCTCGCTGGGGCATGAGGTCGAGGGCGAGAGCTTGGGCGGGTGCGCGCATGAGTGCCAGGGCGTGCGACGCGGCGCTGAGGCCCACTCCTAAGGCTCAGAGTCCGAGGCCGCAGGCCTCGCGCGTCCGCGGCGTGGGCAGGACCCTCCATGTTCTTCGGTCTTGGTGTCAATGCGTCGCCTCCAGCAGCCGCGCGCTCGTGGATGACGGCGGCGCGGAGACGCACACCCTCGCATGTTCTTGTTTTGGGGCAACAGCAGCCTGGAGCTGGGCCTAGGGTGGCGGGGGCCAGGCCGCGCGGCCGCGGCCTTGAGTCTGGGGCGAGCAGGCGAGGTCGCGCGAGGCTCCCTGGGGCGCCGCGGGGTTGGGGCGAGAGCTCGCGCGCGTGCATGAGTGCCAGGGCGTGAGACGTGGCGCTGAGGCCCACTGCTAGAGCCCGACTAAGCTGGTCGCAGGCCTCGCGCGTCCGCGGCGCGGGCAAGACCCTCCATGTTCTTCGGTCTCGATGTCAACGTGCTGCCTCCAGCAACCGCGCGCTCGTGGATGACGACGGACGCGCGGAGGCAGATCCAGGGCACAGGAACACAGCGTGGGTCTCGGGGGGCGGGGGGGGGGGTCAGGGCTTCGGGGTTGCGTGGTCCAGGCTGTGCAGTCGAAGGCTTTAGGCTGGGGGCTGAACCAGATGCGTACTTACGCGCGTTGGCTCGGAAGTGAAGGTCGGGGACACCTCGGAAGGGCGTCCTCGACGTCCTTATGGTTTGGGGTACTTTGGCCCGCGGAGAATCTCATGTTCTTGTCCGATGTTCTTGTGGCCTTGTTCCGGCCGTAGTGGTCACGTGAAGGCGCAGTTTCTCACGCGAGCCCTCCCAATTCGCTGCGATCGGTACAGATCCAAAGTTGGCCAGATGTGTTTTTTTTTCGTGTCGGGTGTTTTTGTATTTCTCCTTTTGTTTTCTCCCTCTCATTGTTTCTGTTGTCCCCGATCGCGCGTGAAGTTTTTTATATGAAAAGACATGGAAAGACCACCATTCTTTCCTTGGGCGGTGTTGCCAGAGTTTTTTTTGTTTTTTTGTTGCGTGCCGCGATCACTTGTTCTTTACGTCTCGGCAGCCGGAGGGATCTCTGTCAAAACGAAAAGAACAATGAGGGAACACTCTCGAAAAGGAGCTCGGCCGTTCCTTGTAAATGTATTAATTTATTATGAAAAACAAAGCTTTGTTCTTTATGTAGCGTTCATTTTTTGGAAGAATCCTGAGTATATTGGGTTTCAATATATTGGGTTTCCAATATTAAGTTCCCAATATATTGGGTTTCCAATATACTGAGTTTCAGCTGTGTCGGTTTCCTATATATTGGGTTTCTAATTTCTTGAGTTTCCAATATATTCGGTTTCCAATATATTGGGTTTCCAAGATATTGGGTTTCCAATATGTTGGGTTTCCAATATATTGGGTTTCCAATATACTGGGTTTCCAATATATTGGGTTTCCAATATATTGGGTTTCCAATATAATGGGTTTCAAATATATTGGGTTTCCAATGTATTAGGTTTCCAATATATTGGGTTTCCAATGTATTGGGTTCCTAATATATTGGGTTCCCAATATTTTGGGTTTCCAATATATCGGGTTTCTAATATATTGGGTTTCGAATATATTGGGTTTCCAATATAGTGGGTTTCCAATATATGGAGTTTCCAATATATTGCGTTTCCAATATACTGGGTTCCAATATATAAGCCCGAACCCGAACCCAAACCTCACCGGCTGTAATTCAGTTGTTCCCGTACTAATACAAATCCCTAGTGCAACCGCGATTAAGGTGTTGTTGCATTGCACTTACAGTCTCGGCTCTCACGCTTTTCTTCCTCTGGTTGCGCTTGGGGGGGTGGGACCCCTCGCGCGGGCACCCCCGCGGCTGGGAGTTCATTCCTCTTCCGGAATTTGAGGGGGGGGTAACCCCCGTGCTCGAACCCCATCGCCAGGGTTTTTTTCTTTCCTCCGCGGAAACCGGACCCCCTGGGTTCTTCGGCGCGCCCCATTTTTTTTCTTCTTTCCGGTTGGGCCTCCATGGGTCTTAGGTTGGAGTCACCCGGGTGATACGAAAACTAAAGAGTGCCCCAAAAGTAGCCCAAAACTAGTCCAAAAGTTGTCCGGGGATTATTTTTGGAGCATTATTTTTTATACCTTTTTGGGACATGTTTGGGGTATGTCTTATTCTGCGTCGAAAATCCCCCTGTGAGGGGGACACGCCCGACGCAATACCAGGCGTTCGCGCTGCGGTTGTCGGGCGAATAGAACTATGCACATGCACCGATCCTGGCAAGGCCCATCCTTGACCCAGGATCGGTGCATATGCCTTCCTGGCCAAGGTAGGAGGGCGTATGCACCGATGCCTGGCTCAGGATGGGCCTGGCCAGAATCGGTGTATGTGCATAGTTCTGTTTCCTCTAGGTTGGAGTACATGCTGCAGACCACCATGCCCGAGGGCAGGACCCCCGAGGTGGTGTGCAGCAGGCTGGCTGGGCGGGCCGCGGCCGGCCCCCAGACGGCCTCGGACGCGGATCCCCCCACGGCTTCTGGGTCCCCCTCCTCCTCCTCCTCCTCCTGCTGCTCCTCCTCCTCCTCCTCCTCCTCCTCCTCTCCTTCCTCGCTCCTCCACTAGCCTCTCCTCCCCTCACTCCTCCTTCCTCTCCGCTCTCCTCCTCCTACCATTCCTCCTAGCCTTCCTCCTCCTCCCTCCTCCTCCTCCGCCTCCTGCCCAATCCTCCTCCCTCCTTCCTCCTTCCTCCTCCTCCTCCTACCTCCTCCCGCTCTCCTCCCCCTCCTGCCCTCCCTCCCGCCCCCCCACCCCCCACCCCACCCCCGTCGCTCCCCCACACCACACAAACCCCCCACACAACACAGCGACGACTGGCCTCTCCTCCGTCGACTCCTCTCCCGGCCTCGTCCCTCCTCCTCCCGCTCCTCCTCCGCCTCCCCCTCACTCCTCTCCTTCCTACCCGCTCCTCCCCTCCGCCTCCTCACTCTCCGCGCTCTCCGCCGCCTCCGCACCCACCTCACTCCTTCTGCCAGTCTCCCTCCTCCATCCTCCTGCCTCCTCCTCACTCTCCTCCTGCCTCCTACCTTCTCCGAGCGAGTCCTCCGGCCTCCTCCTGCCTCCATCTCTCCTCCTGCACGCCAAACCTCCTCATACTTTCGGGCCGAATCGAAAGGGGGGGAGGCGACATGGTGCTGCGACGGCCTCCGGGGGCAGTGATGGCCTCCCGACGGGCGAGCGGCAGGGGGGTGGTAGATATAGAGAGGCCTGGGAATCCAGAACCAGAAGGCTGGGACATCCACCCGGCCCTCTGAGAGGTTTCCTAAGAAGAGCCTTCCCCGAAGACGCAGGAGGCTTCCCAGCAGGCGCGAGGGCTTCTGAGAAGTCCCGCCGCCTTCTGAGAAGGCCTTCTCCTTATCACTGACCCCCTCGCTCGCCGCCGACTCACGCGCACACGGTGATCACGTGCTGCCCCGTGCCAGAGGGCGGATGTGAGCACCAACGTGTCCTCAGGAGCTCGTCGGCGCGCAAGAGTGAGACCCTTCGCCGGAGTGCCCTTTGGTGCGGGCCCACACAGGGGGCCCCCCAGCACTGGCTGTCGCGCTTGGACTTGGCCCCCCCGTGGCCCCCTGAAGCCGCGCACCGAAGGTCACTCTTGCCCAGGGCCTAGGGTTACTCTTGCGCGCACGCGAGGGATGGGCATCGGAGTCTCTCCCTGGGGAGGCTGGAGCGGAACAGCACGGACAGCTCCTACGTCGTGCGCTCGTGCCCAGGCAGCGCGGCAAGCGGGTGCTCGGCCGACTGCGGCAGCTGTGTGCAGGACATGGTCCGCCACTTCACCCTGGACCGCTGCGCGGCGGGGTGGAAGCTCCACCAGGGCGCCGCTCCGGAGGACTGCGCCGGCGAGCGCAAGGAGTGCGCCGGCCTCAACCAGGTGCTCGGCATCACCCAAACATACGTTATACTGTGTGATCATCGTTTTTTTTCTTCATCGTTTTGTCGATGGGCGCGGGCCCTCGCACCCCCCCTACTCCCCCCCCCCTATGGAGTAGATCTTGGCTGCTTTTGACGCCTGTGTCAAGCATGTGGAGCCTCCCCCAGAGGGCGCACGGTTCCAAACAGTCGCACGGAGCAGAGGTCTGGAGCCAGACCCCCCCCTTTTCCCCCCCCTTCCGCTCAAAGTCGAAACGCCGAATAAGAAAGCGCTCACTACGTGTGCGGCCGTACCCCAGGGGCGCAGCGCGTGCTGAGAAATCACATAATAATTATAGGCTCGGTGGCGGGCGCTGTCTGGCCGTACCGGTCGGGAAACGACCTGCTACAGGATGCTTGCACGAGTCGGATCGGACGTGCGCCTTCAACAGGGGCACAACGAATCGTGCTACGGTCGGGGCCCTGAAGAAGGAACCCTTTTCGTTGGGGAGGGGCTCCGTGTTCCTTGATTGTTCCGCGGCTTGCCTCAGGGGTTCCTCATGTTTTCGATGGGAAGTCGAAGTTCAACTCATGGAAAAAAGGTGCCTCGTTCCTTATTTGGGGCTCCTGGGGTCAACGCCCCGACCGTAATATGTCCTTGTGCGTCCCAAGGTGGACGTGGGGCTGTCCAGGTGGTGCAACCGCTGGCCCGTTGCGGGAGAGACCTCTTCCGCAAAGAGTTCGGATGAATTGAGCGGGAGCGCGGCGGCCTGACCCGTAGACGGGCTAACGGCGATGTAGGTAGCGGCGATGTAGGTTTCGGTATTGTGGAAACGCGTGGCTCGCGCTTTCCTACAATTCGCCGTGTCGTGCTCGCTCGGTCCATTCGCAGACTGGGAGTGTAGAAAAGTGTGGTTCGTGATTTCCTTCACTGTGGTCCCTTCCCAACATCACCGTTAAGCAAAATCGCCGTTAGCCCGGCCTTGGCTGACGGCGTCTGACCCTCAGGGCCAGTGATGGGGATCCTCCTTGTTCGATCCTCGAAGACGTGGCGTCGTCCTCTTTCCTCCTGCTGCTGCTCCTGCTCATCCTCCTTCCGCTCGCAGCGCCTCGTCTCACAATACTTGTCCTAAGAAAATAGCTACTTCCTGTCGCACCCCGAGGCCAGTCGGAAGGGCGGGCCAGGCGTTTCGCTTGAGATTTCTTTGCCATGTCTGATCCTGAAGCCAACAAGTTGACGACAGTTTCATAGATGGAGGGCGGGTTGCTTCCAACATGTGGCTCTCACATTTGCGCCGCGTACATTCGCTTTAAAGAAATGCAAAAGCTTAACGTATTGAGGGCGAGCGGTTTTCAAAATGTGGTTTTCGCCTAAGCGCCGCGCACATTCGTTCTCACAAATTGCAAGAGCTTCACGGCTTGAGGGATGTTCCTTTTCAAACTGTGGTTCTCGCTTTAGAGCCGCGCGCATTCGTGGAAACAGTTGCAAGAGTTTCACGGACTCCCGCGCGGATTCGCGGTGTCGAAGTCCCAGGAATGGTTTTTTGGCACGGTTCAGGATTGCCAAGACGCAACAGGCTGGTTGGTTCGTAGCGCTGAAGTTCCGATAATGGTGTTTTGACACGCTTCAGGATCTTCAAGCGGCTGTCTCCCAACGGGGCACTTCACCCAGAGGAAATGAATCCCTGTATGGGGCCATTGACGAGGGGACTGGGAGGGAAGGTTTATTCCAACATCTTTGATGAGTCTTGGGTTTGCACTGGTCCTCCTCCTCCTCCTCCTCCTCCTCCTCCTCCTCCTCCTCCTCTCCTGCATCCGTCCGCACGTGTGAAGAGGACCCCTGCCGCCCCGCGAGCCGGCGGAGCCGTGGGGAGCCAAAGGCGGGGCAGCAGCATAGTCTTATGTTTCTTGGGAGCCGACTGCACAGATTGCAGATCTCAGGAGGTCCTGGCTGCCTATCGTCACTTGACGTCCGAGGGAGATCCTTGGAAGATCCCTCTTCCTCCAAGAGGAGGAGGAGGGATACCTACATGTATATATGTATATATATAC
>CAUYUJ010016252.1:67657-75157 GCA_963575745.1 Prorocentrum cordatum
ATTACTACTACTACTACTACTACTTTTACTACTACTACTACTACTACTACTACTAATACTAATACTAGTGCTACCACTACTACTACTACTACTACTCGTACTCGTACTCGTACTACTACTACTACTACTACTACTACTACTACTACTACTAAGACTACTACTACTACTACTACCACTACCGCTACTACTATTACCACTCCTTCTACTACTACTACTACTACTACTACTACTACTACTACTACTACTACTACTACTACTACGAATACTACGACGACTACTACTACTACTACTACTACTATTATTACTACTACTACTACTACTACTACTAGTACTACTACTACTACTACTACTACTACTACTACTACTACTACTACTACTACAGTTGGATACACATGCTGCCGCATGTCTTTCTGGCGTTCGGCCCTCGCGTGGCTAGGTACGCCAGCCTTCCGCATGTGTATCCAGCAAGTGGCCCGAGCAAATCGGCAGAGGCGGCCTCGTCGACTGATGAGGAGGCGGCAAAGGAGAACGATGAGGAGGCTCTCCGCATCCATTGCCATTTTGGCTCGAACACTGGCCAACCAGACCAGCTCGAAGGCTGGGTGACTGGGCCGCCGCGGGCGCCCAGCGTCATCGACCAACCTCGCATCGCACGTGGCAGACTTCGTCGCTCCAGGCCATTGGCTGTCTAGAACTGCGCCGCCCACTCGCCCGCCATGGGCCGCAACAAGAAGCCCTTGAGCGCACTGGCGGAGGCACCCGGTAACACCGGCAACGGGAAACTTCAGCGCGTGTACGACGCGCTGTTGCAGTCGGACGCGACGACGCCTCTGAATGAGCCCCGTCGGTTCGGCGTGGCCCTCACTGCTGTGCACCGGTGCGCCCTGTCGGACTTGGCGAGCGAACAGGCTTTCGAGTACGGGGAAAATCTCTTCATGGCCGGAGAGTTGTTAGCTACGTGCGTGACTCTACGGGACGGTCTCGAAGAGAGCCCGCGGGTGACGAAGATAGCCGACTCGCCCAACAATAACCTCTCAGAGAACAAGACAATGAGGGACATCGTGAAGCGCTTGCGGCTACACGCCGCCAAGAAAACTAGCGGCGCCGACCCTTTCTTTGATCGCCTGAAGAAGTTCGTGCAGCCAACGAAGGACAAGCTGGGCAAGACCTGCTTGTTCGGAGTCGAGGGCGACGAGGACGTGCCGGTGGTGCGCGAGCTCCTGGTGAAATTGCTTTTGGTGCTCGCAGTGAGGTCGGAAAGCCTTTTGGCTCTGTTTGAGGGGTCAGATTTTTCCGTCGCGAAGCCAGACTGCTTGCCGCGCCTGTACCAATGCTGTTTGGACAATGGGTCTCCCTTCCCTGGGCTCCGCAAGCACCGGGGGAGGAACGTCCACACGGCGGAGCAGAAGGTATGGGGGATGGGCCGCCTGGTGGATGCCATGCTGTTCCCGTTCTGGGCCAACCCGACATGCTTCGACAGCCTGCTGGAGAGCGCGGAAAATTTGCATTTCTGCAAGCTCTTCCGCTCCGGCCTGGTCTTCAGCCACGCGAGTATTCTTGACGCTTCGCGTCTCCTCGTCAGCCCATCCAGAATCGGTGCCCAGGCGAGTCGAGGAGACCAGGTGCGCGAGGGAGCACGCGGAGGAATAAAGAGGGGAGGGCGGATGAGGATTAGGAGGAGGGGGGGGGAGGAGGAGGAGGAGGAGGAGGAGGAGGAATGCGGGGGAGGAGGGAGGAAGCGGAAGCTGGGAGAGGCAACGCTGCAAACCAGTTCGGCCCAGAGGGCCGGTGGGATTTGTACCTCCTCTTGGCGAACGAGGCCCTGGCGGCGAAGTGCCTCGTGGACGGCCCAGTGGAGTCCGGCAAAAACGGAAAAGCTTTCCTGGCGATGGTCAACGCGCGCCCTGCCGGGGCAGACGAAGTCAAGCCGCGGGGCTGGCCAGTCGTCACGAAGGTTGTTAAAAAGCACCTTCCGGACGGGTGCGAATTCAACGTCTTCGAAGCTCAGTCGAACTCATGCAAGTTCATTCAAGTGTCCCAGACGCTCTTCTCGGGCTCCTTGATGGGCAAGGAGAGGAACAAAAAGACGCTCGTGGTCGGCAAGAAGGTGCGCAAGCTGAAGAAGGGGCGCCCCAGACGGCGGCAGGTGGCGGGCGGGGCGCGGAAGCGTCCAGCAGCGGCAATGTCGTGTTCACGTGCGCGCCGGATCGAGACTGGCAGGCAAAACAAGCCATAAAATCCGGATCTTGAAGCCATGTGCACGCCGACTCTGGAGCGGGAGCGCGGCGGAACCTCGGCATACCCACCCAGTTCTTTGGTAACAGAGGCAAGAGCCCTTAAGTGCAAGCATTGTTGTGGGAATGTGAAATGCAGCTCTCGTTGAGGCCGCGCGTCCTGCAATCTCAAAATGCAGCTCTCGCAGAGGCCCTGGCGGTCCATTGTAGGGGGCGCGCGAGGGTCACATCTTTCAGTATCAAAATGCAGCTCTTGCTGGGCCCCTGGTGATCCCGGGTGGAGAGCGCGCGAGGGTTGGAACTTCACAAAACTGAAAGTGAAGCTCTGGCTTGGACCCCAGCAGTCCAGGGTGGAGAACGCGTTGTTGCATCATGCAGTCTGAGAAGTTCAGCTCTCCCTGAGCCCCTGGCGGGCAAAAGCTTGGAACATGAAACGCATTACAAACACTGTTCGCCAGCTTGGGCCACAAGTACCATTACTACTAGTAGTAGTAGTACTACTACTACTACTACTACTACTACTACTACTACTACTATTACTACTACTACTACTATTACTACTACTACTACTACTACTATTACTACTACTACTACTACACTAACTACTACCACTACTACTACTACTACTACTACTACTACTACTACTACTACTAGTAACTACTACTTACAACCTACTAACTACCACTACTACTACTACACTAACTACTACTACTACTACTACTACTATTACTACTACGACGACTACGTGTAGGACTACTACGACTACTACTACTACTACTTACTACTACCTACTACTACTACTCTACTACTAAACTACTACTACTACTCTACTACTACTACTACTAACTACTACGACTACTACACTACACGTACTTATCGTACTAACTACTACTACTACTACTACTACTACTACCACTACTACTACTACTACTACTACTACTACTACTGATACTAACTACTACTACTACTAGTACTACTACTACTACTACTACACTACTACTACTAGTGCTACTTTACTACTACTGCTACTACTACTACTACTATTACTACTAGCACTACTACTACTACTACTCCTACTACTACTACTACTACTACTACTACTACTATTACTACTACTACTACTACTACGGCTACGATTACTACGACTACGACTACGACTACTACCACTACTACTACTACTACTACTACTACTACTACTACTACTACTACCACTACTATTATTACTACTACCACTACTACTACTAATACTACTACTACTATTACTACTACTACTACTACTACTACTACTACCACTACTACTACTACTACTACTACTACTACTACTACTACTACTATTGTTACTATTACTAATACTGTTACTATTACTACGACGCCGTCGCCGCCGCCGCCGTCGCCGTCGCCGCCGCCGCCGCCTTCGTCGTGGTGCACCCCCCGACCCCTGAATCACCCAGGCTTTCTGGCCTTCGGGTGCCCCCCTCGCCGCCGCGGCCGCGCGCGGCGGCGCCGCCGCGCGCGCGGCGGCGCAGGGGCGTGGGGCGCTCAGTGTTATCAGCAGTAGAAGAAGCGCCATGTTGGCCTGGAGAATCAAAGTGGACCACTAGCGGTTGCCGATTGGATTTCCAAGTCAACATGGGTTCTGGTGTACGTGTCTTGCAACGGCGTATACAACAACCCCTCGCCGCGCGCGCGGCGGCGCCGCCGCGCGCGCGGCGGCGCGTGCGCGTGGGGCGCCCCGCGTTATCAGCAATAGAAAAGTTGCCATGTTGGCCTGGGAAATCAAAGTGAACCCTTAGTGGTTGCCGATTGGATTTCGAAGTTAACATGGGTTTTGGTGCATGTGTTCTACAACAGCGCAGACAAACACTCCTCGCGCGCGCCTGCGCCGCCGCGCGCGCGGCGGCGTGTGCGCGTGCGGAGCTTCGCGTTATCGGCAATAGAAGAGTCGCCATGTTGGCCTGGAAAATCAAAGTGAACCCTTAGCGGTTGCCACTTGGATTTCCAAGTTACCATGGTTTCTGGTGCATGTCTTCTGCAACAGCGCGCGCAAAACTTCTCGCGCGTTCCTGCGCCGCCGCGCGCGCGGCGGCGCCGCCGCGCGCGCGGCGGCGCGTGCGCGTGGGGCGCCCCGCGTTATCAGCAATAGAAAAGTTGCCATGTTGGCCTGGGAAATCAAAGTGAACCCTTAGTGGTTGCCGATTGGATTTCGAAGTTAACATGGGTTTTGGTGCATGTGTTCTACAACAGCGCAGACAAACACTCCTCGCGCGCGCCTGCGCCGCCGCGCGCGCGGCGGCGTGTGCGCGTGCGGAGCTTCGCGTTATCGGCAATAGAAGAGTCGCCATGTTGGCCTGGAAAATCAAAGTGAACCCTTAGCGGTTGCCACTTGGATTTCCAAGTTAACATGGTTTCTGGTGCATGTCTTCTGCAACAGCGCGCGCAAAACTTCTCGCGCGTTCCTGCGCCGCCGCGCGCGCGGCGGCGCGCGCGCGCGAGAAACGCCGCAGCGCCAGCAATAGGACAGTTGCCGCGTTGACTGGGGAATTCAAAGGGAGCCCATGGAAGTGGGCAGTTTGATGTCCAAGTTAACATGGGTTAACAAGGCTGGATCATCGGCTTAGGTTGACGCGGACGCTGGGGCTTAAGCTTAGGCGTGGCTAGTGCTTGGCTTAGCCTCAGGCCGAGGCCGAGGCCGAGGCTGTGGGCGTGAACGTTGCTAGACTTAGGCTGGGGCACATGCTAGGCTGGTTTGAAGCCCAGGCTTACGTTTTGATTTAGGCGAGTTGAGGCCCAAACTAGGATTAGGCTGGCGCTTGGGCCGCGGCTTGGGTCATGCCGAAGCTTAGGCTTACGTATTTGGGCTGAGGCTCGAGCAGAGGCGCGGGCAGTGTCTGGGACCTCGGCTTGGGCACCGCTTAGGCTTGGCCGAGGCTATGCTTCGGCTGGGCTGAGGCTAACGTTTAGGCTGGGGCTTGGCTTAGGGCTACGGTCGCGGCTCATGCCAGGCTGGTGCTGGGGCTTGGGCTAGGCTGAGGGCGAGGCTTGGGCTGGGGCCGGGCAACGCTTAGGCTGCGGCTGGGGCCAGTCTGAGGCTGAGGGGGCTATATGCCTCAGCCTGTGCTTATTAGTCTGGGCTTAGGCTGATGCCCAGGCTTGGGCTTAGGCTGAGCAGGGCAGGCGTTGAGGCTTATGCTGAGGCTGTTGCCTATACTTGGGACGGGCTCAAACCAGTCTTTGGGTGACGCTTGGGCTGGGCTGAGGCTTGGGTTCAGGCTGAAGCTGAAGCTATGTGCAGCTTAGGCTGGACTTCGGCTGGGCTTCGGCCAGGCTGAGGCTCAGGCTGGGCTGACCAAGGCTGCGGCTTAGACACAGGCCGTGGCTTGGGCTAGACTTCTTATTGCGCTAAGCGGAGGCTGGGGCTCGGGCTGAGGCCGATTTGGCTGGGGTGATGTATAGGATGGGTCTCAGGCTGGGATGAGGCTTAGCGCGAGGCTTGGGCGCGAGCTGAGGCTGAGGCCTGGGCTGGGCCAGATTGTGGCTCAAGGATTTGCTGGAGCTTAGGCTGTGCTCGTTCGCGGGTTCGGCTTAGCTGAGGCTGCGCGTCCACGGTGCGGGCGGGCCCCTCCGCGTTCTTCGGTCACCATGTCTGGGTGCTGCTTCCGCAAACCACGCGCTCGTCGATGATGGCGGCGCGGAGACTTGCGCCCTCGCCTGTCCTTGGGGGACAGCCGCCTGGAGGCGGGGGGCCGAGGGCTGCAGGGGCAGGGCGCGCGGCCGCGGCCTGGCGCCCCGGGCGGTCGTGCGAGGTCGCGCGCGGCTCCCTGGCGCAGGGGCTTCGGCGGGATCTTGGGCTCATGCATGAATGCCAGGGCGTGCGACGTAGCGCTGAGGCCCACTGCTGAGGCCCGACGGAGTGGGTCGCAGGCCTCGCGCACCCGCGGCGCGGGCAGGGCCCTCCATGTTCTTGGGTCTCGAATGTTCTTCGGTTTCGGTGTCAAGGCGCTGGCTCCAGCAACCGCGCGCTCGTGGGCGATGGCGGCGCGGAGACGCACACCCTCGCATGTTCTTGTTTTTCGGGGACAGCGGCCTGGAGCTGCTGGGCCTCAGGTGGCGGGGCCAGGCCGCGCGGCCGCGGCCTTGAGTCTGGGGCTGGCAGGCCAGGTCGCGCGCGGCTCGCTGGGGCATGAGGTCGAGGGCGAGAGCTTGGGCGGGTGCGCGCATGAGTGCCAGGGCGTGCGACGCGGCGCTGAGGCCCACTCCTAAGGCTCAGAGTCCGAGGCCGCAGGCCTCGCGCGTCCGCGGCGTGGGCAGGACCCTCCATGTTCTTCGGTCTTGGTGTCAATGCGTCGCCTCCAGCAGCCGCGCGCTCGTGGATGACGGCGGCGCGGAGACGCACACCCTCGCATGTTCTTGTTTTGGGGCAACAGCAGCCTGGAGCTGGGCCTAGGGTGGCGGGGGCCAGGCCGCGCGGCCGCGGCCTTGAGTCTGGGGCGAGCAGGCGAGGTCGCGCGAGGCTCCCTGGGGCGCCGCGGGGTTGGGGCGAGAGCTCGCGCGCGTGCATGAGTGCCAGGGCGTGAGACGTGGCGCTGAGGCCCACTGCTAGAGCCCGACTAAGCTGGTCGCAGGCCTCGCGCGTCCGCGGCGCGGGCAAGACCCTCCATGTTCTTCGGTCTCGATGTCAACGTGCTGCCTCCAGCAACCGCGCGCTCGTGGATGACGACGGACGCGCGGAGGCAGATCCAGGGCACAGGAACACAGCGTGGGTCTCGGGGGGCGGGGGGGGGGGTCAGGGCTTCGGGGTTGCGTGGTCCAGGCTGTGCAGTCGAAGGCTTCAGGCTGGGGGCTGAACCAGATGCGTACTTACGCGCGTTGGCTCGGAAGTGAAGGTCGGGGACACCTCGGAAGGGCGTCCTCGACGTCCTTATGGTTTGGGGTACTTTGGCCCGCGGAGAATCTCATGTTCTTGTCCGATGTTCTTGTGGCCTTGTTCCGGCCGTAGTGGTCACGTGAAGGCGCAGTTTCTCACGCGAGCCCTCCCAATTCGCTGCGATCGGTACAGATCCAAAGTTGGCCAGATGTGTTTTTTTTTCGTGTCGGGTGTTTTTGTATTTCTCCTTTTGTTTTCTCCCTCTCATTGTTTCTGTTGTCCCCGATCGCGCGTGAAGTTTTTTATATGAAAAGACATGGAAAGACCACCATTCTTTCCTTGGGCGGTGTTGCCAGAGTTTTTTTTGTTTTTTTGTTGCGTGCCGCGATCACTTGTTCTTTA
>CAUYUJ010016252.1:80157-102657 GCA_963575745.1 Prorocentrum cordatum
TACAGCGATTGAAAGGCTACACTGAAGCTGGATTGGCTCGTCAGTACATGCCCGCATTCCAGATGGAATACTGGTCGGCTCAGGATTGGAATGGCATCACATTCTGCATTGGTATTCTCTTCGCCAGGTCAAACGAGATGATGCAGGCGATATCCTGCGCTCAAAGGCGGGACCAACCAAATCGCAAGATAAGATGGTCGCGCGCGGCATCAAAAGGGCCATCATCGAGGATCGAGAGCTCCACAGGGGCGCTTGTTGCACATGCCCCAGTTATGCTGACCGCAGGCTCGGCTGCCCCATGAGGCGCTCATCAGGAAGCCCGAAGTTCAAAAGAACGCTGTGGGTTTGGTCTCATGGAGATGGTCGGGGTCACTGAACTGATCCCAATACTGCGCCATATCTTGAACAGCTGACGGAGAAAGATTACGACCCCGCCACCGCTGAATAAATAGTTCATTCAAACCTCGCCTGGCAAAACTTGATACCTACTCACTATTTGGCGTCGTTGAATCGCGGGTGGCACGCGGGGGAACCTGCTGATCATAAAACAGAAGAAAAAGGCCAACAAGAAGCTGGCGAATATGAAGATGATGAAATGGCTGAGGAAGTTGATCCTACGGGCGCAGCCCCTGGAGGCTGCGAGTCCAGCAACTCGGGCGATACGGGCGTTGCGTGCAGATACTCCGATCGACCTGATTACGTTGTCACAAGAGATATGGATCTATCTCCTGGGAGGCTGATAGTTTGCCGCGCTGAAGCTATTGGCTGGATAAAGACAAGCATAATCGAGAGACGAACCGCTGATACTCATCTAGTTTCAGGTAAACACAATATCCCCATTAAGAATATGGCCCTCAGGAAGCCAGATGGCGCCGATCTGAATCCCGACCGAGGTCCCATGCGTTATTTGCCTGGGGCGCCGGCAGGAGCCGCGGCAAAGGCAACTCCTAAGCCAAAGCCAGAGATGGTCGATCTTCCTCAATTTTCTGACTCATCAAGCCCATCTCTTGGTCTTGATCAGCTCAAGCCCCAGGAAAAGAAGAGGGGGGGCCCAGATGATCACAGCCCTGGGGGCCGCAAGCAGCAGCGATGCGCGGGGCAACCTGCTGATCGACTACGATCCAGAGGGCCAGCAGTGGCCGCCGCAGCAGCTAGATTTCAGGGCGCCAGTGCGCCTGCTCCAAAGGATCCTGTGCCGCGTCGCGGCCCTGCGCCAGGTCGGGCGCGCAGGGCAGGATGGGTGCCCGCGCTGGAAGGGCGGGCGCGGGATGCTTCCTCTACGAAACGCGGTGCTGAGAAGCTCCTTGCCACCGCGCCAACTGTGCCAGGAGCATCGCCCAGCGATGAGACAGCCGAGCCCTACAACATCAAGGAAAATAGACGCCAGGTTTCGATATCAGTACCCCGCCAGGAACTCCACGGACGCCCAGGGGATCTGCTGTTGCTGCCATATCGGCGGCGTGCGCCGCAGCGCCTGCCGCGCCAATGGCAGCCCCGCGTTGGGCGGGGCAACCTGCTCTGAGTTCTGCGGGGCAACCTGCTCAGAATTCAGCGGGGCGCCCTGCCCCCGCGTTGGAGGTGCCAGCGGAATGCCGAGAGTTCTGGTAACATATGCGCACGCCCAATCGCACGAATATCAACCCAGCGCATCATTCTCGGATTGACGACGGGTCCGATCGATATGGTGGTGCAGCGCAACATCGTGGATATTGCTATTCATCCTGGCCCAGATTCACACGCGCGCCAAGTAGCGCGCAACATCCGGAGGAAACGCCCAGTACTCACGTTTGACTATGAAAGGGAACATCTGGAAATATCATCATATCAGAAAATATTCACAGGCCGAAGTTCAGGCACGACGATCAGCGTAAGATTTCAAAGTGGCTGACGACGGCCCTCCGTCACAAGCCTTTTCATATGGGGCCAATTGTCGGACGTGTTCATTCGGGAAGTTACATCGTATGACGGGTACGACGGATGGGCATAATTATCACAGTTACGCAACAACTGGTTTGCGGAAGCGTACGACAGCTACCACCACAAGCACCTGGACAGGGTGCGCTACAAGCTCAAGAACGAGCACTGGGCGTGCCAGGCTTATGCTGTTCTGGAACTTATTGGCATGGTTGATGAGTCTGGAATGAAAAAGAACAGGCTGGCTGCATATCAAGAAGTTGAAGTGCTCCTCCGAGAAGCACGACACGTACTTCATCCGTCCAAGTAACGGACACAGCAGCCCTGGTATTAAGTGCCCCGAATCATTATGTGTGCGAATTACGGACCTGTCCGCTCCTGGGGCACCCTGTTATTTCATCCACGGAACTCAATGAGGGAATATGTCGGGTATCCTCAGCATTGGATTAGCATGCCGCTCCGACGACACCAGCAAGAAGAGGGGCAGACAGTTTGTACACGGCTGCCCATAGCTTCCTGGTGACAATCGGATTCAGTCCGGCCTGCGTGTCGACTCCGAGGTTCTGGTCATGGTTAGCATGCAGAACCTGCTTCGGGACAACATTCCGATTTGGCGCTCAGCGAATGACATCGTCATGACAGCTGGCCGGAATGGCAGGATTCCTCCAACCCACATCGCCCAGTTGATCGGGATTCTGCCCAGCTATGCTTGTCAGTGCAATCGTGCGGGGCAGATATGGGTCAATCCTTTATTTGCGGGGCAGTAATCAGCCGTGCTCGAGCAGTAAAACTGAAGATATGTACGAGATCCGCAATGATGCATCGTCTTTGAAGGATTGGTTCATACCAAAGACCCCCTTACAATTTGAAGTGTCCCGATCCGCTTCCAGTTCAGGAGGTCGTGTTCTCAACCGTGATCATGATGGGCACATATCATGCGGGGACACCTGCAGGGGGATCTGATGGACCATGGATACAGGCTGAGAACGCCGATGTGACAGGCATTACTTCAAGCGGTATTACGCCCTCCGACACTCTGTGCGCCAACGATCCGTGGCGTGCTCATGTACAATAACTGCCAGTACCTGCAGGGCAACCTGCTGCATTTGCTCCAGTGCTACTACACCATTTGGTACTCCACAGGGTGCTGGGAGCAACAATAGCCTGCAGGCGAGGCTTCAAAGCATTCGGATGGATCCGCAGCTCTATCAGGCTTTACAGGCGACATCGCCATTTGCATCGCCACATCCACATGCGGGGCAACCTGCTTCTCCTGACCAATATGCCGCACAGAGAAGTTTAGTTGGTCAGCACGAATGGATGTATCGGCAGATGCGTGAAGCCGCTCAGAGTATGCGGAGGGGCGGCATGGACCTCCCCAGTGCCAACTGGACAGTCCCGTGGGAGTATGTTCCGGATCCAAATCCATCACCGGACAACCCCAGTCGGTTTGGATACGTGCCAGCATTCTTCAGTCATCCGACATGCGATCCAACGTCTGCTGGGTCATCCACTCTTTCCTGATTATCACGCTCAGGTGAGTGGTACTCCCCGAGTGGGAACACAGCCCGAGAACCCATATGTTCGGGCGACGGCCGACGATTTCTACCAGTCGCAGCTGACGCGTGGTTCAGGGCATGCATCAGGTGTGCCAGGACAGATACCTCACTATGGATATCTGGCTCCCTCCATGGATCCAGATGTGCAGCACCAGGCCCCTGGCCTAGTGCTGCCAACAACCATGGGAGAGCTGCGCCCTGATATCCTAGCCATATACGAGGCCCAGCAGGCCAAATTGATTATGCAGGCTACCCGCCAGCGCCGAAATCAGGATCGTCAGGCCAACAGAATGCTGAGCCGCGCGGGGCAGCCTGCTAATCGCAATACAGCAGGGACACCTGCGAGCAGTCCAGCCATGCTTGCATATGCAGCTACCGACGGTATCACCTATTCGGTTCGAGGCTGGTGAATCCACCCTGGAGCGTCAGACGCGTATCAGGCCATTGGCAACACTGCCCATCATCAGTGACGGCGATTTCGGTAAGTGTGCCATATGCCCGGGCCAGTTCATGAACCGCGACAAGGTCTGGCGGCTCCAGTGCGGCCACATATTCCACGCACAATGCTGGGATCGAGTGGTACATGCTCATGTGGATAGACAGTTGGCTGGGAACATGGAAGGTTCCGCAAGCGAGGCCCCCTGCGCCATTTGCAGGGGTGTTGGCCTCATTACTGCCGAGTGCCACTACGCCCTTGCCGGAGATCAGGAGTCACTCAATCGCCATGAAGATATACTCCGAGGGGCGAACGAGCTCAGGGACCTCCGTGAAGAGCTTAACCGCGTCACGGCGATGATGACGGGCACCGCGGCAGACTCGATGACGACGCCAGCGGGGCAACCTGCATCATCAGCCAACGCGGGGCCAGTAGCGTAGGCAACCGCACTTCCAGGGGCACCTGCTACAGATGCGCCTATGCCATTGGTGGCAGAGACCGATAACAACGCAGGGGCACCTGCTAGATCAGCACCACCTTCGGTGCCGGTGAACGATACGTGGTTGAGGCGCATGGAAAGGGCTACCGACGGGAGCGCTCAGTGGCTTCAGTCTTCACACACATACATGCCATATGGGCGAGACCTTCGTCCACGTAGTCAGCGCAGGACGGAGGGCCCTGTGGGCATGCGCAGTGGCAATAGTGGGACATCCGAACGCGATTTGCTGCACACGGTATTTATGATAAATATTGATGGTCAGATGGGCATGCGCGCGGATGATGACACGTTCGTGAATGTGCCCACTACCTCCGCGTCACACCCATGTACGCATGACGAGTATCATACTTTCTGGATCTTTGAAAGGAATCCCATTACGGAAGAAGTGGCTCGTGGATATGAATGTTTTCGCATCTTTGTCACGAAACGATTGGGCGTTGGAGCAGAGGCGCCGCAAAAGCTTGCATGGCACGACAGTGTCTGCAGTTCATTGGCTATTCGGTGAACGCCGTGAGCTAGCCTTGGCAGCTAACAGTGGAACTATGATCAATTGTATGTTTACTATTGTTCTGGCTATTGGCAGTAATATCAATATCATTCGTTTAAAGACGGCACAGACCTTTGAGCAGGCATCGCGCTCCCACGGACACGCTATCAGGAGGCTGAATTTGGCAAAGAGGCCTTACGTGTCAGGAGTGGGACATGGCGCCGCGATATGTGATAAATCCTTGCGCTGCAAGATTGCATGCAAAGAAAGGGGAGATCCCCCGAGGGGGCACCTGCTGTGCCGAGACTCGATACCCTCAGCAAATGTATCCGGGGGTTCTGGGAAGAACCTCCCTGCCATCCTGGGTTTGAGGAGCATGTGCAACATGGGGGCCATTCTGATCCTGGAGCAGGGGCGCGAGAAGACGATCATCCCTGGCGCGGGGATGTATAAGGTTTTGCTAGGAAAAGGTGCCAGTGTATTCGACCTGATGAAGACGCCTTCTAGACATCTGGCACTCAAAGCTGACGGGTACGGTGCGGCTACTGAGGATCAAGGGTCGATGTCGTTTACTATTGCGACCAATCCTCAGCGCGAAGATGCCCCATTGCTCGTCGAGAAGACATCTGATCCAGAGCCAATTGCAGGGGCCTGTGCATGATGCTCACGCATATATGATGTCACAGTATACGAAGGGCATCAGTTTCTCCATCAACGAGGAGACGCTCACTTTCACGATCCAGTCTTTGGTGAACAACACCTTGAAGACATGGCATCGCAGGAATATGTCCTTTGGGACTAACCCTACCTCGGCCGACAAGGACTTCGCCCTGCGCAATTGGCAGGCGAAGATATATCAGGCCATATACGAGGAGGGCACGAAGTGGACGCCTCCCGACGCGCGGGCAGGGGCACCTGCGGAAGGGGATGATGCCGCTGAGAAGTTTAATATTTTTACTCCAAGCAGCGGCTCTGCAGCGCAGCATGGCACAGGCATTTGGGCGCCCCCATCGCCAAACGAGTGACGGGGGCAGGCGGCCACCGCTCGCGCTTGCTCAGACAGGCCGAACACTCAGGTGCTGTCAGCAAACGCGGGAAAACCTGCATTCTTCCCCCAGGCGCCGGCTGTGCGCGCCAGGGGCCGCGGCAAGCCCGGTTGCGCGGCTGCCGCGAACAGCGGTGGACCCGGCTGTGTGGCCGCTGCAGAAAAAGAAGGATTGCCGCATCATTCTCATTCTCGTGCATTTGTCATTGCGGATCTACGGACAGCTCGCGCTGAACTCCGAGCTTGTGGATACATGTGTGACCGTATTACGCATGCAGAGGTAATGACCTCTACTGGTACACAGTATTCGGGTGCATTACTTTCGGGCGATTACCAACATGTGTGGGTGGCAACACCTGCTGATTGGTATGTGAGGCTGCCTGGTAAGAGGGCAGGGCCACACTACCAGCGCATCCAAAGTTTGTCGTCCAAAGCTCGGGTTCTACGTATGACAATTGCACTTGTAGGGCCATCGGGATACTTCTGGAAACAAGGTCCCATACGAGACGCTACTGAATATTTTGATTTACAAGTTATGCGTGTGCGTTTTTGCCACTTCGGCCTCATGCACGACCGCGCTAACACGTTGCCCAGCGGATCATATCTGCAAGTGGCGACTACCTCTACGCGGATCCCGACCAACCGATGGCGATGCGCATGAAACATAGCAGGGGAACCTGCAGAACCTACTGAGCATATTCTAGATTGGTACGGACAAGGTGCTCAGAAGGCCGAATGGCGCAACAAGACTCTAGCGATCTTGACCGCAAGGTTAATTAAGTAAATGAGTTTGCATAAAACGCAAAGCAATCATACAAGCGCTGTACATCTTAGTATCCATACTCGAGTTGATAAATGAGCTCGAACTTACTTTCAGTCTCCTAAGAATGGCCCCGAGTGGGACCATGTTGCGAGACGGGTGGCGATGAACCTGGACGACAACGCGATCATCCAAGACATCGAGATCCAGGACCAGCCTATCGGGCACAATTACAGCGCACCATTACCCAACGGTGTTACCAACATCCGTGCCCGACTGTGCTGGGAGCAGCCGGAACCGACTCTCTTGGGATATGGCAGCTCACGTCCACGCTCAAGCCGAGTGGCGATCATCGATGACGATCGTCTCCGTCCCCCTTCGATTGAGCGCGGCCGCGTGCTCTCCTCTATTTCCGAATTTCCGACACTAGCTCACCTGAGACAGAACAACAGACAGCGCTACCAACCGATGCCAGAGTTGAACGAAAAGAATCACAGAAAGCAGACAAAGAAGCTGGCATCAAACCACGCAAGATACCCCAAATGGTCGAAGAAGGCAACGGCGACAGTGGAGGCGATCTGAAAGGACTCGGATGTAGCACGTACTACACCGGCGTACCTCTGGACTCCGACACGGATAGTGACGATGGAGAGGAGACCTCCATCGCCGTACTTGCGGGGGCATCCTGCTGAATCCGATGCAGATGTATTCTCCATAATCCCCACCTTGTGCTACGGACGACGCAACAAGGTAGATGTTAGAACTGTGTGGAGGAATTGGAGGCATCTCTCAACTGGCATTCCGCTGGGGTCTGTCTTCAGGGGGAAACCTCGACAAACGCGCCTTTGTTGACCTTGGCAACAAGGATGTCCAAGATGCAGTGATGCATTATCTAGACGTTTGTTTCGTCAAGGTTGTCATGCGAAAGCCCAGCTGCAGAACGACTGGTTTACCTTCTTATTTCAATGCAAAGGTTAATTGCGACATTCGGCATGCACATCATATAGAAGACTTACCACATATCAAGTTCTGTGGGAAGGTGGCTGTACGTCAAAATGATATTCGACGGTTCTACTTACGAGAGCAGCCAGTGGGGACTTGGGTGGATCAGATACCACCATGGACTACGTTTGCCAAAGACAAGGGCACTTGCAAGGTGAACGTGGATCAATGCGCTACTGGCTTAGGTGACTCCCATGGGGTACTGATACGAAAGCCGACCGAGATCATGGCCAACCATCGTCTTTTATTCACCCCTTGTGAACGACAACGATGTACTGGCCATCATCAACACGCGTCGGTATGTAACAGGGAACTGTCCATGGTTGCACAGCAAACTTCGAAGGTGCAGTCGCTCTTCGTCGAGGCTGTTCAGATCGCAAACGATCTCTTCCAGGTAACTCGTGATCCTTTCTTTCCACGGCTACCCATATTCGTCCACCGTGCTGGTCGCTAGCGCAAGGGGATGCGACTTGGATGACCCGAGTCTCCCTCGACAACCTGATGGCTCGATTGCGAGACCTCCGTCGGGGGGGCTTGGGTGTTCTGCGTGCGCGGACAACGTTAACGTTCATTCTCCCTCTCATGATATAGAGATCCGAGACACTGCAGGTGGTGCGGTAAGGCGACTACCATTGGGAATGTCCGAGCTGTAAGAAGAACTACGGGAATAACAAGCCTGGACACGTACTAACACCTGGCAAATGCAAGTTTGCCAAGCCTTTGAAGTTGCCCGACAATCATGGACAGATACCGCCGGTTCCTGCCGAGCCGGCAGCAGGGCCTGCACCGCCAGATCCTGCTGAGTGAGCAGCGCCACCACCCGAGGCGCCAGCCGCATCACCGCGTGCGCGGCTGAGAGCACCGAGACCCGGCTCAAGAGCTGGACCTACAGCGGGCGCAAGCAGTCACGACATTACTGTAGGAAGACATGCTGCTGAACATGCTGCAGGGCAACCTGCCTCGAGTGGAGCTGGTATTTCGGATGACCATTTCCGATTATCACAGGTTAGAGTCAGACGTGGTCGACGCCAAGGCGGAGAAGCACCTCCATCACCACCAGCGGGGAACCCTGCTGCACGACCACGACTACCAGACTGGTCACGGTTCGATGTACAAATCAGTTTACAAAACTTACGAAGCCTGGATCCCAGCGTGGTAACACGCGAGTTGTGAAAGCTACACTTACGTTGGTTCCATGCAAAGGAGCCTAAGATGGGACCCATCTTGAGCAAGATAGGCCTGGACAATGTCTGACTCAACCTAACCAAAGGTGTCTGCGACACATGCCGAGAATGCAGAGCTTGGGACAAGCCTGGGCACACTGTTATGCCCTCGACTGCATTAGCTGGTAAATATAATGAGGAAGCGGACTGTGATCTGATGTTCTACACACAAGGACACAACATCTACCATCTTATCGATCGCTGTATACCATATGCTACTGGGATTGAGATACTAGACAAGACTATGACCAGTATCTTGGATGCATATCATCAGTGTTGGATGCAGTTTGGACCGGCAAAGGTACTCTACTCTGATAAGCAGTCCTCAAGGCAAAAGGCACTGATCTAAGGATACGTGCGCGTGGACGGCACGCTACAACGATCGAGGCTTTACTTCACGTCATGGAGGCTGAACTCAGTATATTAGAAGATATACCTCTTGTGTTCACCCGACTACTGCATGGAGCCCTGTTCGCCGCTCACGCGTTCACCTTCTATAGCGAGGTGTCTCCATGCAACGCTCTATTTGGACGGCAACCAGCAATGCTCCCTGACCTACCTGTCTTGGACCGCGAGCAGCCGACGGAAACATCGGACCACTCTCGTGAACAGACGATACGCAGGGTATGTATTGAAGCTATTACAAAGGCCACAACAGTAACTAAGACCAATCGTGCCTCACGCGCTAGAGCGACTATTACTGGTCAGCACTATTACGATGAAGGAGACTTGGTCGATTACCATCGCCCTACGACCACGAAGGATGACTGGGGAGGCTGGAATGGCCCATTCCCAGTTGTAAAGAATGATCCCGAAAGGGGTCAGGTCATCATTCGAGTGGGCAATCGAGATGTTCAAGTGCATGTCGGCGATGCAAGGCATTCGTTATACATTGAGGCACTCATGGCCAGATTGGCTCCGACAGCACTGCACTAAGCACAGCGTTAACATTCGTAGCCAGCCTATCAGCGGGGAGACCTGCCTTGACCTTTGGCTATGTGCCCACCAAGAAAGGGGCGCTTCAGATGACGACCGCAAGCCGTCTATCTCCCAATGTACACTTGGCTCTACAGTATCATATCAGAAACTTCCTTCGCATTGAGAATATAGTTTCAGTCAGGTTAGCTAAGGGTATCCATCAACTGCCTCCGGTTACTTATGCCGACAGCTGCACAATGGCTCATTACGACAACGACGTGAATCCAGGATTTCATTATTATGCAGCAGAAGGTACTGCTCTGAATATACACGATACAACTGGATCAGCACATTCACGAATAATCTGATGCCTGAGTCCACTAAACCTCAAGCAGGTTTGGATCAGGACATGTCAGAATTTGAGTAATTGGCAGAGACACCGACGCCGGATGGAACCGCGAGAGAAGCCTCAGAAGCCGAACCATCACATGATGACGAACGGCTCTCTACGGTTTACGAAGAATCATCGGCTGATCTTGAGTCGCATGTTATGGAGGTGTGGCATGCTGAACTACAAGATGACAGGGAACTGTTGGAGGCAGCTCCACCAGAGGACTTCTTCGCCATGCCTGCGCAGATGGTTCTAGATCAAGGTGCGCGGATCACTGCAGCTGATGAACAGCGGGGGCACCTGCCGAAGCGGGGGCGCACTCGCGACTCCGATGCCGAGGAGACGTACAGCGCCCCAATGTGCACCATGGTCGAAGACGACAATTACGGACTAGACTCAGACGAAAATGGTCGATATGTCGAACTATGTTTTACGACAGATGTCGAAGGTAGTCTTGTCCGAACAACAACATATGATATTAGATGCCGGCCGGATGACCACTTTGCGAGTATGCGTAACCGCCGCTGGAAAGCGAGCTGTGGTCGTCAAGGAAGACGACCTCCTCGCTAAAGCGGACATTCCGGCGAACCCCGATAAAGGATCGAAGGCCCTCTACACTGATCTCAAGACATGGTTTGACAACAAATTCTTTAAGATGCAGGAGATAGCCAAAGCGTCGAACATCAGGACTTCGAGGTGCGTGTACACATGGAAGTTCGTGAAGAACGAGAAGGGCGAGATGGGACGTACCATCCGACTACGCTTGGTTCTCCGAGATTTCATGGACCTTCAAGCCTTCGACGTAGAAACATGTTCGGGAGCAGCGAGACGGTCAAGCCAGAGGTTACTCGCTAGCACGGCAGCGTGCAAGAAGCTGTGGATTATTGCTTCCATCGACATCAACATGGCCTTCCTGGAAGGACTGACCTATCGGGAACTTGCTGAGGCTACTGGTGAAAAGGAACGTCTGGTGCGTTTTACTCTGCCGCCTGGATCGGCCACAGTGCTCCGAACTCTCCCAGAATTCGAGCACTATGACCAGTCAAAACACTGCCTGCAGTGCGTGAAACCAAGCACAGGCACCAAAGACGCTCCACGGGCTTTCTCACTTAAGCTCAGGAGGGCCACCAGAGGATTTGGCATCCGCCCCACGTCCTACGACGAGGAGTTCGGGACGAGCAACAACTTGCGCACGGCCAAGCATGCTGATGACATCAATATGGCCGGTACTGAGGACACCATTGTCAAGTATGTCAAATGCGTTGAAGATACCTTTGGTAAGTGTAAACTCAACAAGCACACATCTACCACTTGTGCTGTGAGATACACCAAGGACGAGGGCGGCGATGTCACTTAGGATCCAGATGATTTTATCGAACAGCTCCGCCCTATACAACATTCCGAACTGACCGGCGCCGACGCTGACGCTCAGGCAACCAAGATGGTTGCAGACATGTTCGTCAGCCTCAGAGGTGCGCTGGCGTATGCATTAATCACCCAGGTGTGGTTGATGGTGCATGTTGCATCTCTACAACGTGTCCAAGAACCGACCAACATTCAAGTGCGACGACTGAACGCGTCTACCAGGCGATGAATCCTACGGGCGAGGTCGACCTACATAGTGACTCAGGATATCGACGCCTGAGTGGAGACGCCGATGATGACGTCAAAGGCTATGGTATTCGCGGGCAAACCTGCTACGACGTGGAAACACGTCATTCCATAAGCCTGTGGTTCGCTTGGTCGATGCGTACTGCAAGTCTCGCCGCTTGCAGGTCCGCTCGAGCTATTCAGCAGAGACTAGCAGCAGCCCATAACTTGGGGGACCGTTATCCCCCGATTGTGACTCTGCACGAGTTCCACGCAGGGCCGCTCACGCCCACTCAGTTGAAAGATGTACTGGAGTTGGGTGGCCTGAGCATCAATGTCACTTTGACCATCTATGCTGAGTCTGTTTTTAAGTCCTTGTCAAGCAAAGACTTGAAGAAGCCGACTGATTGTACCCTTGTAGGACACATCAGTTGGATACGACAGATGATGGAGCGTGGAATCGTGCATAGCATTCAGTGGTGTGACACCTGCGATATGACTGCGGATGGCCACGCCAAGGGGAGCATCGTCAGAGAGATGCTCCTACAAGTCATGGGCGGCATACAGACCTTCAAGCATGACCAGAAGAGACATACTTCATATTTGGGGGTGGCCAAGCATCAAGTTCTGACGCCGCCTGGTGAGTGCGTCACGTACATGCGAGGCAACTTGCCAGCGGGTCCGCCTTCCTTTAGGCCAGCTTCCCTTTTCTGTCCTTGTGTATGTTAGCTGCTATGCCTGCTGCATATGGGGCGACGGGCTCACGCTTCGTCTCCCCCCCCCCAGACTCTAAAGCGAGCTGAGGGACGTAAGGAGTGGAAGCGTGCTTGCGCCCGCGGCCGCGTTGGCTCAAGCGGCCGGCCGCCCAAATATGACTGCGCCCCATTGCGAGGCACACAATCGCTATCGAGACCAAAAGGATCTTCCTATTGCTTGAGATGGCATCTCCCTCTCATACTGGGACTATCGTTACTATGGTACAACAGAGCGGGAGCTTGGCTTTTCCTGAGGCGAGGCTGTTGGCCGGGCCTTCCAGCCCCCTTCAAACTCTTGGAACCGTCTTGGGGCTGCCCTGGGGCCTCTTGGAGGTAGGTCGGAGGCTATGTTGAACCATCTTCGGCTATCTTGAGCGGTCCTGGATGCCTTCTTAGGTTGCTGCGGGTCCTCTTGGGGCCATCCTGGGTTTATTTTGGAACTCTAACTGCCCTCCCCCCCTCCTAGGCCCAGGGGGGGGGGTAGGGGGAGTGGTCAAGACACCCACCCGCCCGCAAGCCGTCTAGCTGACTTCCACCCGCCTTCCCTACACATCAGTAGGACCCGAGCTTCAGCATGTTCAGCTGTCGTCTTTGGATGGGCAGCTATTGGGAACCAAAGCCAACCCCAGGCGCGCGACGTTTGGACGAGGTACGCCACGCGTGCCAGGCGCGCCACGCGCGCCAGGCACACCTGGGACCCAAGCGTGCCAGGCACGCCTGGTCCGCCAGATGCGCCACGTGGTCCGAATGCGCCAGGTGTGCTGCACACTCCAGCTGCGCCAGGTGCGCCGCGTTCGGGGCACTTGCACAGTGCGTCAGGTGCGCCTGTGCACGTGACAGCGCGCATCGGGAAACATGTCGGCCCCCGCTATCCTTGTCGTGTCAGCTGGGCCTGCGCACAGCAGTCCACGCGCCACCACCCCCGCCGTCCCTGTCAAAAACAGTTTGACAGTGATCGCGGGATGGCTGCGCATTATCGAGATTTTTGCCGCGTTCTTTTCCGTCAGGAATGGTAGCCCTGCGCTCAGCAGGCAATATGCTGACACCCCCGCCGTTTCTGTCAAAAACAGTACAAAGTGCTTGCGGGCCCCACGAACATGATTCATTTGCCCCAAAGTGTACTTTGTCTTGCTTTTTGACATGGATGGCGAGGGGCGCTGCATCAGGTTGGCCGCGCATGCTCCAAATGTGGAGGCAGAGTGCGGGTTGCATTTTTTTTTAGGGATGGTGGGGGGCCGGTGGTCATGCTGTCGGCACGGTACTTGGTTGGCCCCTGGTCGCCTCGTGGAGGGGTGTATATTGATAGAGAGCATTGATCAAGACACCCCCCAGATAGCAAGCCGTCTACCTTACTCCCACCCGCCCTCCCAACACATAAGTAACACCCGAGCTTCAGCATGTGCAGCGGTCGTCTTCGGATGCGCAGCTACTTGGAACCCATACCGACCCCATGTACGAGACGCTGACGCGAGGTGCGCCACGCATGCCAGGCGCTCCACGCGCGCCTGGTACCCCTGGGGCCCGAGCGTGCCAGTCACGCCTGGTCCGCCAGATGCGCCACGTGCCTCCGAGTGCGCCAGGAGTGCCGCATACCCCAGCCGCGCCAGGTGCGCCACGTTCGGGGCACGTGTAAAGTGTGTCTGTCATGTGCGCCTTCGCGCGTGACAGCACACATCGGGAACCATGTCGGCCCCCGCTATCCTTGTCGAAAACCACTGCACATCATTGTGAGCAGGCCATACGCCACCACCCCTGCCGTCCCTTTCAACAACCACTTGACAATGATCGCGGGGTGGTCGCGCATGGTCAAGGTTTTTGCCGCGAAGTGTTTTTTTTGAGGGGGGTACAGTGTTTTGTCAGGGATGGTAACCCTGCGCGCAGCAGGCAATATGCTGACACCCCTGCCGTCCAGTTTGGCTCAAGCGATCTCGGCTCAAACTTTGAGCTGATTCCTTGGCTGACAACACTAGGTATCGCTGCGCCGCGCTACTCTGCGCAACGCTTCGGTACAATACTCTACGCTACTCTACGTACCATGATGAAGTTGTGTTCGTTCCTTGTACGCGTGCTTCTTGGCAGCGCACTCACATCTCATGGTCTGTACGTTCAGCCATCGAGTCAAGACTCCAGAGCCCGAAGCGGAGACAGGCATAATGGGTACGGAGATACGTGGTTGCGAACGGCTGAAGGTTGCCCCAGTCGGTCAATACCATATAATGCGAGCACGTGTGTGACAGATGTAATGGATTACGAATCTTGGTTGCCTCCTCCAGCCTTGTACAACTACTACAAGTCGCACGAAGATTGGTCACGAGATCAGAATGAGTTATGGGAACACATCACTAAGCTACAAGAACCTGCATCGTGCAACAACCAAGAGTGGCACCTCATAAAGTTCACTGTGCACGGCTTCGCATACAATTTGTACAACTTTGTATTTCTCGCTGCAAGATATTTGGACAATCATGCGCCAGTATTGGTTGGCAATTCCAAGTACCGCTTGACGGATACCAAGTGTGGACGAGGATATCTATGCACCCTGTCGCCGTTAACACACTGTCGTATCGAGAACATCGATCCTTCTCTGGTCAAGGTAACAGGAGAAAATCCAGGGGCATCGGATCTAAGCACGATATGCTCGCCAGGTGGTAAATATGATGTTGAACTTGGTGGATGTAAATGCGACGAGGGTTATTTTCCATGGACGGAGGGATGCAGTCAGTCGCCTGATGATGAAGATAAGGTATTGTGGCAGGAGTGGTATACTGCGCATCCCTTGAGGTACATGATCTCAAGAGGTTACTATTACAAGGCACCCGGGGAATCCAATTGGCGGAGCAATCCAGAGAGCGCTGCATTTAACACACCTGATGATTCGTGGTCAGAAAAACGATCGCTGACATGGTGGCATGCGCAGCACCTCTGGTATTTCTACAAAGATTCACCTGAAACCAAAGAAATGGATAAATGGCTTGCAACCATGCATATGTCACCCTCGTGCGTCGCCGTGCATGTCCGGCATAACGATGCGTGTGAGGATGAGTTTAACACATGGAAGCGTTGCTTCAAATTCGAGGACTATTCGACTCAATTGGACGTCATGGATAGATTGTACGGTCCATTCGAACACGTCTACTTGGCCACGGATGATCATGCTGTAATTGAGGACGCCCAGCAGAGTCGATGGTCTTCACGCCTCATCCGCCAAGGGTATGATCGTGCCGAGCATCGTGGCAACGTTGACAACTCGGACATATTCGAAAAAGATTCGGCCACAATAGCAATCAAGCGTGATATATTTGCCATGTCAAAGTGTAAAGCATTCATCGGGACAATGTCGAGTTCCGTCGCCTGGGTTACATATGAGCTGATGATGGCAAGACATGGGCATTTCGTACCTTTCATCTCGTTGCAAGGGGCTTTCAATGATAAACATATCGGCGGAAGACCATTTCGCCCGGAGGTCTTTTAATTTTGGTGCCAGCCGCTATTTGTTTGTGTAGCGGACCCGGCACCCTTTCACGCTCGAGCGCGTTCTCTCGTCAGCAGATGTTCAGAGACAGGTGCTATGAGAATCTCGTATTGTTCAGCACTGGCTTGAACGACACAGTAACCTGTGGGTGACACCTTCCGTCCTCAATCATGAGCAAGCACTGGCTGCTCAGAGGGTGCGGACATGGCCTTGGCAGTCAACTCCGCCGTGGCAGTGTGACAACAGCCAGGGTTCGCGTTTGCTGCCGGCCGTTCAAAGTGTCATCAGGGGCGGTGCAGTGGGTCAAGTGAGACATTGGGACGGGATGGGCCAGGTTCGGTGGGACGAGGGTGTCGCTTCTGTGCGGTCTTATGTGTTGCAGCTCTCAAGAGTCGGCCTCCTGTTGGCGTAGGTGGCAATCGCCAGACCGGTGCCACCAGTCGCCAGTTTATGTTGGGGAGGGGGGCCGCAACGCACGCGCGAACTAATACAATATCAGTCCTCGATCTCGATTTCCCGCTTCCTATATTTTAGTGGATCGAGTCGCCTTTGCGGTTTCGATTCGGAGCTCGTGCAACCGCGCAGTGTATGCCGAGGCTTCCTCTGCACTACGTCCGTTTGCCTCCTCTGCGTGGGTGCCTCCGCGCCTGCTGCTTCAGCGGATAGGCCAGCTCCTCTTTCCGGCGCCTTCCGGCGAGCTGTTCCTGCTGTTTCCGCGGTCACCCAATATGCAGAGGAGCGAGTTCTGTGAAAAAATGTAACATGTATTTTGTATTATTTTTGATAGGGATGGTGGGGGGGGGCCCGCATCGGGTTGGTTGCGAATGCTCCGAATTTGGAGGCAGAGTGTGTTTTGCCTTGTTTTTTGAAAGGGATGGTGTGTGTGTGTGTGAGTGTGTGTGTGTGAGCACGAGCACGGTTCCTGTTGGTTGCCGGTCGCCTGGGGGAGGGGGTGTGTATTGATAGGGAGCAGTGATGAAGCCATCCCCCGAGCAGGGGAAGGAGGGGGAGAACATACTACATTCGTTAGGCCACCTACGCCCAGAGGGCTGGTGGGATTCATGATTTTGGCATTCTCGCCGAGGCCTCTTGGGCGTCTTGGGTGCCTTTGCAAGGCCTCTTGGGGCGTCTTGGGTGTCTCTTGGGAGCGTCTTTGGGGCATCCTGGGGCCTCATGGGGGTCTCTTGGGGCCTCCTGGGCACCTCTTGGGGCTATCTTGGGCCACCCTGGGGAGCTCCCCAATTAGGGCCCCCCAGGATGCCGAAATGTGGCCCAAACCGTAGTACAATCGATGATTTTGGCTTCCTCGCCGAGGCCATTTTGGACGCTCCAGCGTTTTGCGAACCCCTCCATCCAAACCCAGAGGGAGACGGCAGGGGCAGGGGTCAAGCTACCGTCCTGGATGGCAGGCCGTTTGGCTCGCTCTCACTTACCCTCCCAGCACAAAGTAACACCCGAGTGTCAGCAGATCGCTTAGGAACGCCACACGTTCCCGACTCCCGCTCCCACTTTTCCGACCCCGGCTCCTACATCTCCGAGTCCAGCTCCCAAATTTCCGACTCCGACGCCCGTCTCTCCGCCTCCGGCTCCCAGCTTTCCGACTTTTGGCTGCCAACTTTCCGAACCCACACCGGCCTTCCGATTCCAGCGTCTAAGTTTCCGACTGCAGCTCCCTACGTTCGGATTTCGGCCGAGTTCCGAGTTCAGACCTGAGGCGCCCCGGCGCACCCGCTGTTCCCCACAAGGGACGCCCTTTGGCCGACATCGGCGCCGCTCCGCTCCGATCCGCCACGGGTTCCAGGTGCACCAGGGACCCACGGAGGCCCAGGCGTGCCAGGTGCGGCGCGTGCTCCACGTGCGCCAGCTGTGCCACGTGCTCTGGCCGCGCCAGGTGCGCCAGCTGCGGGGAAGCGGTAGGGACCCCGGGTGCCCGGCGCCCGGCCGGGCCCGAAGGAGCTCAGGATCTCGAGTCCTTTTGAAGCGAAGCGACGAGCATTCTGTGAGAAGGGCGGCTCTCCCACGAAGTGCAGAGCACTGAGGCGTCTTGAGGCGTCGTGAAACAGAAGAGAGCGAAAAGAAGACAGGGCCCTGCGCGTGTTGCAGATTTGGAGCCACAGTGTTTCTGTTTTTGTATTGTTTGTTGACAAGAATGGTTGGCCCATGCGCAGAAAGCAATATGCTGGCACCCCCGCCGTCCCTGTCAAAAACCAGCGCCAAGTAGTCGCGGGGCGCCCGCGCATGCGCCAGATTTGGAGGCAAAGTGCATTTTGTATAGTTTTTTGCAACGGATGGTGGGTAGGGGGGCTCATTGGTCCGGGTTGGCTGCTGGTCGCCTGAGGGAGGGTGTGTTTATTATGCGTAGGGAACAGTGGTAAATTTTCCCTTGAGGGGAAGAAGGGGTTGGAAGAAGAAACTTGCTGAACCACTCACGCCCTAAAGGGCTGGTGGGATTAGGATCCCCTCCGTTGGAGCTGGGATCCTCGCCTTTTGGGGACCTCTTGGGATGCTCTTTGGACGCTTTGCAGCCCTATGGGAGACCCTGTCTTCTGCGATCTTGGAGCCATCTCGAGGCCTCCACTAACTGTTGGAGGCGAAAGCGCGAGAAAGCAATAGCCATCGATCAACTTTGGTGGTTGTTTGAGCGATTCTGGCTTCTCGGGGGCTTTTTTTTGTGGGGCTCCGTGGCCACCTCCTGGGGCCAACTTGTGGCACTCTTGCTGCCTCTTGGTGACATGTGGGGGGCTATCTTGTGCCCTCCTGGAAGCCATCTTGACCTATCTACTACCATCGTCAAAATTAACCTCAAAAATGGCGACCACGCCCCTGCGATGTCGGGGCGCCCAACAATGTCGATAGATGCCCCTCCAAGGTCGGGGCCAGGGCAAAAGTGGTCTGACTGGGAACGACTCGGAAGTTTGATGATGGCCGACATTGGAGGGGCGGCGCGTGCAAGTACCTCGCAGTCACCGCTACTCTGTCCAGTATCTTCCCACAAACAGTTCAGCCACGTTACACTTCTGAGGTCAACTTTATCGAGGGTTGTAGGGCCGTCTTGAAAACATCTGCCGTTACAACTGGCCCTCTCTCACCTCGCGAAGCTTGGCCCGGACCGCTCGGGATGGGGCACACGGAGCGGTCGAGTCCTGAGCGGGAGTGTCACAGTCTGTCTCGCTCACAGGGGGCCTCCTCCTCCTCCTCCTCCTCGCCCTCCCACCGCATAAGGAGAACCCGAGACGAAGCACAGGCAGATGTCCCAATCGGAGGGACAGCCACTGGGAACCGAAACAGGCGCCAGTTGCGAAACGCGCATGAGAGGTGCTCTTGCGCATGTCAGGTGCCCACCGCGCACCAGATGTTGATACGCCCCATCATCGCCGTCAAGGCTCATCAAAGTGGCGGTGGCCGCATGGTGTATGGTGAGTGTGTGTGTGTGTGTGGTTGTGTGTGTGTGTGTGTGTGTGTGTGTGTGTGCGTGCGTGCGTGTGTGTGTGTGTGTGTGTGTGTGTGTGTGTGTGTGTGTGTGTGTGTGTGTGTGTGTGTGTGCGTGCGCACCCGCAGCCAGTTCGCCTTCGTTTTTGATGCTGGTAGCGAGCAAGCGCGCCGCGGACAAATTCATACTTCTGCCTGGTCGTCCCTGTGGAAACCAGTGCAGCATGATCGCTGAGTGCCCGCTCACGATCCAGATGTCGCCGTCGTGTGGACCTCGTGTGCCCTTTGACCAGGGTGGCGGTGTGGGGGGGTCCGTTGATTGGCGGCTGGTCGAGTATGGGGAAACAAGGAGCAGTGATACACCCCTCTCCGAAGGGGAAATTTCAGCCACGCGCAGAGGGGGGTGAGGGGAGGGGGCAGGGCTTCTTAGAAGCACCCCTGCTTCTTAGAAGGCGCGGGCCTTATCTATAGATGTAAGGCCGGCGCCTTCTAAGAAGCAGCCTCCTTCTAAGAAGCCCTCCCCCCTCACCCAACTCCCTTGTGCGCGCCGCCAAACATTGGGCTGGAGACACTAAACCACCCACGTACGCCCAGAGGGCCGAGGGGATGAGGCTTCGCTGGAGGGGCTCTGCCGAATGATATGTCATAGGGCCCCGTGGTGACCGGCAGGGGCCCCGGCCCACAGGAAGCTGAAGCTGAAGGGCCCCGTGGTGACGGGCAGGGGCCCAGGCCCACAGGAAGCTGAAGCGGGAGCCAGGGGCCCTGAAGGCGAGGAAGAAAAGGGCGGGGAGGAAGCTCACTCCCCCAAACCCGCGGAGGGGCCACGAGGGGGTCCAGGGGCCCCGCAGGCCGAAAGGATCCACATTGGCCGACGCCCACCCACCTGGGCCTCGCCTCTGAAACCTAACTCGCTTGGCGGGCCCCTCGACCACGACGAAAACGAGCTGCATCCCAAGACGACCTCAACGCATGAAACCAGCGAGCGAAACACACGAAAGCACGAAATCTGCGAGGACAGGAACATGCAAGGCGTGAGAGCTCGGCCAGGCTAGAACCATGCAGAGGATCACCCTGTTAGTCGCTGTCCTCCTGCCGCGCTCCGCGGCTCTGCAGGCGGCGGCGGACTCGGCGGCGCTCCTGCCCGCTGGCCGCTGCCTCCGCCCACTCCGCCATCTGGGCCTCGTCGAGGCCGTACGCCGCCAGGAAGCCAGCGCGGCCTCCCTGGGCGGGGGCCGCAGGGGCCGCAGGCCCGTTGGCGGAGGCCTCGAGGGCGTGGGCTAGGGGCGCCTCCTGGGGTGCCGGCAAACCCGGTGTTGAGGGGCCTCCTACCCCTGGTTTGCCCGGCCCTGGCGCGGCAGCTCCCAGCCCGCTCGGGGTGCCCGAGTTCGCCGCAGCGCTCGCCGCGGCGCTTGCTGGAGCTGCCGCCGCCTCGCCCTCGCCCTGGACGCCGAGCCAGGCGAGGTAGCGCTCCTGCGCGTCCTCGGGGGACAAGCCCCTGCTGCCGCAGCGGCGGTGCCTCGGCTCCTGGCACCCTCTTGCCACGCTGGCGCGGGGCTCCTCCAGGGTGCTGGCCCCTCTCCCAGAGGCGCAGCTGGTTCTGGCCGCTCTTGTCGGGCGCCTTGCCTGGGCAGGGCTCTTTGAGCCTCGGCTTGCCCCCGCTGCGGCCGCCCAGCCGCATGTAGGCCCCGCAGCGCGTGCAGGCCAGCACCTCCTGCTCGTCGTCGCCGTGCCCGCAGCGGGCGTACAGTCACTGGTGTTGAGTCGTCCCCGGTTTCCCCGCGCTGGCGCCTCGGTAAAACAAGACATCGTCATAAAGTGTAGAATTGTCGTCACCAAATGTTCAAGACTTTCCCTTTGCGCGGTAGCGTCAGCAAGTTTATGTTGACTGGGGTCCCGCTGTGGGGTCGTGGAGTTGCGAGGTCGTGGGGTCGCGTGGTCCTGGGATTCCTGGGTCCTGGGGTCCTTAAGTCCTGGGGTCGCTTGGGCGTGGGGTTGAGGAGTCGTGTGATCGCGGGGTCGTGCGGTTGTGGGGTCGTGGGGTCGCGGGGTGGTTGGGTCATGGGTCGTGGGGTCGTGGGGTTGTTCGGTCGTGGAGTCGTTCGGTCGTGGGGTCATGGGGCGGTGGGGTCGTTGGGTCGTGCAGTCGTGGGGACTTCGGGCGGTGGGGTCGTGGGGGGTTGTGGGGTCGTGGGGTTGTGGGGCCGTGTGGTCGTGGGGTGGTGGGGTCGCGAGGTCGTGGGGTCTTGGGGTTTGCGGGCGGTGGGGTCGTGGGGTTGTGTCGTCGTAACGTGTTGGGGTCGTGAGGCCATGGGGTCGTGGAGTCGTGGGTTCTTGAGGTCGCGGGGTCTTGGGGTCGTGGGGTTGCGATGACGTAGGGTCGTGGGGTCTTGGGGGGCGTTTTGGTCGTGCGATCGTGGGGTCGCGGGGACGCGCCATTGCGTGTCGTGGGCTTGAGGGAGGACGGACGTTGAAAGGGGAGGAGGAGGAGGAGGAGGAGGAGGAGGAGGAGGAGGACGAGGAGGAGGAGGAGGAGGAGGAGGAGGAAGGAGGGAGGACGAGTAGTAGGGGGAGGAGGAGGAGGAGGACAGGAAGGAGGAGGGGAGGAGGGGAGGAGAAGGAGGAGTTGAGGAGGAGGAGGACGACGAGGAGGAGGAGGACAAGGAGGAGGAGGAGGAGGCGGGGAGGAGGAGGAGGGAGGAGGAGGAGGAGGAGGAGGGAGGAGGAGGAGGAGGAGGGGAGGAGGGAGGAGGATGAGGGGAGGAGAGGGAGGAGGGGGGGCAGGAGCAACGGGAGGAGCAGAGAGCAGGAGGAGGAGGAGGAGGAGGAGGGGGATGAGGAGAAGCAGGGGCAGGAGGAGGAGGAGGAGGAGGAACAAAAAAAAGAGGAGGAGGGGATGAGGAGGAGGAGGAGGAGGACGAGTACGAGGAGGAGGAGGAGGAGGAGGAGGAAACGGAGGGGGAGGAGGAGGGGGTGGAGGAGGGGGAGGGGAAGGGGAAGTGGGAGGAGGAGGAGGAGGGAAG
>CAUYUJ010016252.1:105157-106726 GCA_963575745.1 Prorocentrum cordatum
CAGAGATCCAGCAGCTGCACCAGGTGCTCGAGACGCTCACTGGTGACGCTGAGATCGCCAACCGTGTATGTGGGTTGCTCCCCGCTCTCTCTGCGCTGGTGGCAGGGAGGCAGCCCAACTGGCTCGATCGGCTCCGCAGGAACGTCGCTCTGCACGCGAAGTTCGTCACGGACCAGTTGTCTATGGCCCCAGCGCGCTTGCTGCGCCAAGCCCAGGCGGGGCCCAGGCTGGGTGATCGTGGTGAATCGAGCCCTTCAGCGACACGACCTTCGGACAGGACGTTCAGGGCGAATGCCCCCGCTTTCCCTGAAGGCTGGGTGGCGCCTGGCCGCTGGTTCGGGGTGTGGGAACCCCTTTCAGACCGGGAGCCGATCGCAGACATGCTCTTCGACAGCAGCGATGGGACTGGAGGGCTTCCGCAAGGGAGGCCTGTCTTGGCGACTGGTCCGTCGCTCAAAGACTGTCGAGGAGGCGGTCCCTGCAAAGGCTTGGACTACGTTGGCGACGAGAAGAGCCGCATGCAGGCGGCTGACCACCGAGAGACTGCTTGCATGCATACGCTCGGGGCTGAGGCGCAGGAGAACACCTCTCCCGAGCTGGCCGCTGACTTCAGCTGCACGAGTGCCAGGTGGTGGAGTTCCAGGGCGTCAATCGCCAGTATAAGGTTGCACCCCATCCCAAGGTTAGGGGCTGGCCACCCTGACGATCTCCCTGATACTGTTGCAGCTGAGTTTGGTGCCGACACGAGCCCTCGTTTCTCAAGGAAACTGGCGGGTCTGCCAGACAACAGGAATCGTCGTCTGTTTCTGGCTGCTCACGGCCGTCTTCGCGTGCGAGACCGAGGAGTTCGGCCTGTTGTTCCACTCGCTGGCATTGGACCCCCGCAGGATGCGGAATGCCAGCAGCAGTGACGTTTTGATGATGTTTCTCTTCGAAGGCATGTTGTTGTGTTGGATCCCGTATACATTTCAGCTTCGGATTTTGTGGCCGCATAGTTTGGCACATTGATGAATGTGGCTTCCTGGTATACTTCTACTGAATGTGGCTTCCTGGCTTTATGATTATCCATCGCGTGCTGTGCAGCTCTTCGTCGCTAATTGTCTTCTGTCTTCTTCACTGCGATATTCCTCCAAGAGAGCCGACATCCATCCCGTCTATCTCTGATTGAGCACAGGCGTTGGGCCCCTCTGGCTTGTGTAGCTGTTGAGGGTCTATGACCTCCCCCTCCTCCCCTCCCCCAGAAGCAGAATGCACGTGCAGGCTGCTTGCTCTCGCCGCAGCCTGCCGAGTTCTCGAAGGGGGTTGAGGGGTGTAGAGCAGATGAGAAGGGGGAGGAGGTCTCGACCGAGGCACCGCCCAGGGATGTGACGTGGGCCCAGCAGTGCGCTGGCGAGGACCAGCCGCGCGCTGGGAACGCGTGCCGATTGCGACGCGTCCTAGGCCGGAGGCTCAGGGCAGATCGCGTTCTGATTTTCGTCCCTCACTGTTCCGTGAATGGTCTTGGGACAAGCTAGTGAACCAGTGAACCAGAGGAGGAGGAGGAGGAGGAGGAGGAGGAGGAGGAGGAGG